>JBBJLR010000018.1:6244524-6262907 GCA_037577145.1 Brachypetersius gabonensis
GTGTGTGTGTGTGTGTGTGTGTGTGTGTGTGTGTGTGTGTGTGTGTGTGTGTGTGTGTGTGTGTGTGTGTGTCATCTTTGTAGGTCTTTGTAGGGATGTAGGTCTAAAGGTATCAGGAGCACCTCAGAAATATGCACAAAACTAAACTGCCAAGCCAAGTAAAACCTATTTTAAAAAATGTTCCTGGTTTTCTCCAGACCCGTCTCCAGAACCTGGCCATGCGGCGACAGTCTCTCTTCAGCACTGTACACACTTACAGCCTCCTTATGAACCTTAAGAACTTTGTTTGCAATATTGGAGAAGATGCTGAACTGCTAATGGCCCTCTATGATCCGGACCAGTCTGAGTTTATCAGGTGCGAACTCTTATTGCAGGCCTTTTTTTTGGTTGTATATTGGTTGTGTTTTCTTGAATTTAAGGATTCTCAAACTTAATAATTGAATTGAATGTACAGTGTGCAATATTGTACTTGTGCAGCAAACATACATTATATGGACAAAAGTACTGGGATACACCTCTTCATCAGGGTTTGGGCTAGGCCCTTTGCTTCCAGTGGAGGCCAGTCTTAATGCTTCTGCATACCGAGACCTTTTGGAAAAACACCATACTCAAACTTTGTCGACACAGTTTGGGGAAGAACCTTTAGGCCTCGTTCACACGGACGTCTGAACCAGGCGTTTTTCTGGCGTTCATGACACTAGGTGAGCGCCTATTGAACGCCGCCCGTTTTTCTGCTCATTGAAGCAAATCAAAGCGTCCACACGGGCGTTCAGCCCTGGCATTCGGCCGGCGTCAAATAAACGCTGCAGGCAACGTTTTCTTGCCGTCAAAATAATACACGAAACTACAGATTGGGCGTCAGGCTGGCGTTAAACGGCTTCAGATGCCAGTCTAACGCCTTGCTGACGTCGATCAACACAAAACGCCTGTGGCGTTTAGAGCGTGTTCATTTCGAACGTCCGTGTGGACGAGGCCTTACTATTCCAGCATGACTGTGCCTCAGTGCTATAAAGACATGGTTGGATGAATTCAGTGTGGAAGAACTTCACTGGCCCTCACAGAGCCCTGACCTCAACCCCATCCAACACCTTTGGGACGAACTGGCATGGAGATTGTGTGCCAGTCCTTCTCATCCGACATCAGTGTCTGAACTCATAAATGCTCTACAGAATGAAACGCCCACAGAAACTCCAAAATCCTTTCATGAAGAGTGGAAGCTGTTATAAAGGAGGGGGGACTATTTCCATATTGAAGTCTAAATATTTGAATGCATTGAATAATAAACTATTATTAAGTATAAATATTTGAGTGTCATTAAAGTCTTTGTTGGTGTAATGGTCAGGCGTCCCAATACTTTGGACCATATAGTGTACATAGAGCTGTGGGATAATAACATTGATATAAGAACTGACATTTCTGTAATGCATAGATGTGATGCTCTTTGTTTTAATTCACCTTTGCAGTGAAAATTTCCTGGTCCGGTGGGACAGTAAAGGCATGCCTAAAGAGATTGAGAAACTCAACAACCTGCCCGCCCTTTTCACGGTAGCCATTGGTTCTGCTAATCTCATGCTCTTCTCACAGAAGTGTTAGTACATGACAGAATATCTTGCATCATAGTTTCTATATGATGTGGGTTTAATCACTCAAGACTTTGATAGAAAAGCTTTAGCCCATCATTCGAACGGTACAGTAATGTTAATGCATTTGTGTGATTAGTCAGTTTTAGATTATTCTTAGAAGTTATAATTAAGTTTTAATGTTAAGTAAGTTAAGTACATTTTCTTGTTTCTCTTTTTTGGAGGATCTAAGCAGCAGTGATCTACTCAGGCCTCATCTGTTCCTGGTGTGTCAGATCGTCCGCGTTGGGGGCATGGAGCTGAAAGAGGGCAAGAAGCATACCGCAGGTCTCCGGAGGCCTTTTGGAGTAGCAGGTCATACATTACTTATCTATAGTATTTATGGGGCAGCTGGTGGCCGAGTGGTTTAGGAGTTGTATTAAGATGGTTAAGCTCATCTTAATACAATACCCATTAAAAATTTAAACATAAACTCGAGCTTCACACAAGAAAATGGGAATCTGGGAATGCCAGAGATGTGTCACAGGACAGCGGCCAATCAGAATCGCCGTTCTCGGATTGGTACTTTCTCTGAGTACAGCGGTATTTCACCATCCCAAGATGCGCTTTCTTTGTGTTCTCTGGACAGTACCAAAAAACGTCGATGTATTGTATATGGAAATGTAGCTGTTTTTTTCCTCATAATTTTCCGTGAACAATTATTAATTTTTTTCTAAGAAAAAATCCACACACGACTGAGTACACTGTTTATAGCATAGTGTAGTTCACATTGAGGTTTTTTCTACAGATTTTATTTTATTTAGACATAATATTTGATATAGTTCTTGTCTCTGTGTGTCCTCACAGTCATGATATAAGCAGTTTCCTCAGGGATTAATAGAGCTTTCTGATTCAGGTTCTGTTTGAAGCTCACTAAGTGCACTAAATATTATAAAATGTGTCTGTTCATTGACTAAAGCAGTCTTAACTACAATCAGTAATAGATTTTTATAAAGTAGTGATAGGACACCAAGTGCCCTATCCTCTCACAGAAGTTATTTCCTGTATTTAAATTTATGGAACCAGAAGCATCCTGATTTATATTATGTAGGTATGGAAAGCTAATGGACTGTAGCAGCATGTTGAAGAGGAGGCTTCTTCATATTTTATCATGTCACTGCTAAACTTACACTATACTACTTTGTTTATTGTCTCTGAATTGTAGTACTTTCTCCATTAAAGTACATTTCAGTCTTTTGACACATTTTTAAATAGTTTTTTTCATTTATTTATGTTTCATTCTGTTACTTGTGTTCATTGAGATCATGGATAGCCATGTGTCATTGGTAATTAAGTGGTTTTAGTTGAATGGTTCTTTAATATGTATTTTTTGTTGCCTTATCAGCCAGTTATGATCTATCAAGCTAGTTGACTTATCTGTCAGTGTTATGCCCACAGTGATGGATATCACAGATGTTGTTCATGGGAAAGCAGATGATGAAGAAAAACAGCACTTCATCCCCTTTCAGCAGTGAGTGCCTACACTACCAGATCACATTGTTGACTCCTTCCGGTGTTAGTGACCTCTCAGAGGGTGTTAGGTTTCATCAGATATTTTGTTCCAAATGTGTTTCTGTACAGGCCCCCGTGTACTTCCTCTTGTCTTATCACCATTATGTGCATATGAACCCGTCGTGCAGAATTTTTTTTTTTTTTAAGGGAATAGGCAGTCTATGTGATTCGATATACAGTATATAGAGAAAAGTATTAGGACACCTAACCATTACACCAACAAGGACTTTAATGACATTTAAAGTCTGTTGATGCATTAGGATTGTCCTTCACTGGAAATAAGGGGTCTAGCCCAAACCCTAAAATACATGGTATTTCTAGCACAGTTGTGAATGTAGTTGTTTATAGTTGCTTAATGTCTATCTAAAGATTTAATTTGCAACTGAATGTTTTACATTTCATATTGAGAAAGAATAGTTTGCATGTATTGCCAATGGATAAGCATAAGTGTAGATGGAATACTGAATTTTAGGCAGTCCATAAATGTAGTGACATCTTTCACGTGCCTTTAGTATAACAGTGTAAAATACACTACAGTGCGATACATTGAGCAAAATTTCGGTCTAGTTGACTGCAAAATGTAAATGTTAAAAGTAAAACTGCTATATAATAGTATAAAGCTTTTTTTTAATGAAATGAGATGCTGGTTTCTTTGTTGACAAAGTGGAAATCCCACAGATGTGTAGGCAGCTGGTAGCCTAGTGGTTAGGGCATTTGCCCTGTGATCAGGAAGTCGTGGGTTCGATTCCCAAGACTGCTAGGCACCTCTGAGGTACCCTGAGCAAGGTACCGTCCCCACACACTGCTCCCCGGGCGCTGTGTTCCTGGCTGCCCCCTGCTTCACTTGGTGAATGGGTTAAATGCAGAGGAAGTATTTTGTGCTGTTCACACTGTGTGCTGTGGTGTGTTCACGTATGACCAGATTGTCATTTTCACTTTTCACTTTCTATAATCCTCTCTCTTCAGGGATACAATGCAAAAATGTATCAAGCCACTCTAATTAATACTTTCATTTGCAGACAAACTTTCATTCCATTTGCCCTTTCTTTTATTCAGAATTGCCATGGAAACATACATCCGTCAAAGACAGTTGATCATGTCTCCTCTCATCCCGTCTCGTGTTATTGGAGAAAACGAGCCTCTTACAGCTGTTTTCAACAAAGTCATTGCTACACGAGAGGTGAACCACAAAGGACAAGGTAAAGACAATTTTCACTTTGTTTGAGAGATGCTAGGAATATTTTGGTTCTACCAGTCTGTAATTTAAAGGGATATTATTGATCCCACCATAGAGAATGATTCACATACACTATATGGACAAAAGTATTGGGACACACCTGTTTGTCAGTTTTTGGGCTAGTCTCTTTAACATACAGAGAAGGGCAATCTTAATGATTTACCATACCAAGATATTTGGGACGACGGCATACTTCCAACTTTGTGGACACAGTTTCAGGAAGAACCTTTTCTATTCCAGCATGACTGCCCCAGTGCACAACGCAAGATACATAAACACATGGCTAAATGAGATCAGTGTGGAAGAACTTGACTGGCCGACACAGTGCGCTGACCTCAACCCGACACAAAATCTCACAGAAACTCCAAACTCTTGTGGAAAGCCTTCCAAGGGAGGGGGGAACGCCATCTTAAAGTCTATGTATTTAAGTGCAGCAACATTAAGCATTTACTGTTGGTAAAATTGTCAGATGTCTCAATACTTTTGTCCAGATAGCACAATCAACGACTCAGTGGTGCAGTGTACAGTGTAGGTATTTGTATCAGATGGAGAGGACATTTCAAGGCTTTGAATGACAACATTCTACTTCCTCAGTGGATAGTGTCCTTTGTGGTCTGTTTGTCTGAACTGTCAGGTCTGTTCGTGACTTTGAAGCTGCTTCCAGGGGATCTGGCCCAAGTTCAGAAGGACTATCCTCACTTTGTGGATCGCACAACAACCATAGTCAGGAAAATGGGCTTTCCTGAAATCATCCTCCCAGGTAGGCTTGGTTTTCAAACACTTCAAAACAATCTCTTATGTGCTTGTCTTTGCTCGAGTCACGTTGTGTGTGTTTTCAGCCCCACAAACATCCAGCTTTTGGTGAACTAGCATGCTAGTTCTCCTCGTTCTGTATTCATACAGTTCTCCTTGTTCTGTATTCATTCATTTGTACACGTTAAGTCATTCTTCTTGTTACATATGGTTGCGCAATAAACCATTGTAGGCTGGCTCACCTGTTACCTGTCTTAACATGTCATAGCTTAAGCTTAACCTTTTAAAATTGCTTTCTACTCCTTTTAGGCTGCATTTTTACCAAATGATTAAAGTAAGATTTACCAAAATCTTACTTTAACTCAACTTCTTCTATCTTCTTAAAGAAAAAGATTGTTTAAAACTTATTCTTTTAGTTAGTTTTCAAAAATGAATTACATATCATGTAAATCTAACCTTTATAACACTTCAGAAATATTGTGCACAGAATTTCACAAAGAAGCTATCAACGCTTTTTCTGCATAAAAATACATACGCTGGATGCAATACATGTACATACGAATTAACATTATGATCATTTGATGATTCTAAAATGAATTAAACTATGAGGTAGTATGCTTCTCAGGATACAGGAGCAGCTGGTGCCTTAGTGGTTACGGAGTTGCTCCTGCAATCAGAAGGTTGTGGGTTTGAATCCCAGCACTGCTAAAACTATCACTGAGGTACCGTCCTCACACAATGTTCACTGGATGCCCCTTGTTAGTGGCAGCCCATTGCTTCACTTGGTGAATGGGTTAAATGCAGATAAATAATTTCAGATTTGTTCACACCGTGTGCTGTGCTGTGACTATAGGGCACCACTTTTCAGGAGCTCTGCTGATTTCTTCTGAAATCCCATTTTGGCAAAGGGATAAAAACTATGATTACCACAGATTTTGTATTTGGGTGGGTCTAGAAAAAGTTGTAGTGGTAATTGAAGATGGGTCATCATTGTGCTGGTAGGGTTACAAAGAGTTAAGGAAATAATGTACCTGTTCTAGAAAATGCAAAAATCTAAATTGTTTTGGAGTGATAACCAGCAAAGCAGCTGGTGGCCTAGTGGTTAGGGAGTTGCCATTGCGATCAAAGGTTTGTGGGTATGAGTCCCAGGACTACTGAGGTACTCTTGAACAAGGTACAGTCCCCACATACTGCTCCCTGAGTTTGTGTTCTTGGCAGCTCACTACTTCACTTGGTTTGTGTCGTTCACGCTGTGTGCTGTGGTGTGTTTACATTTGACGAATGAACACTTTACAACCTTTAACCAGAGTGTGTAAAGAGGTAAAAAGCTGGGTTTAAATGATATTTGTTTGTTCTTTAATCGCACTAGTTTTTACTTTTTCATAAGGTCTAAATCATTACACCATCGGCTATATCTTGCTTTATCGTGAAATTTCTGACTACACTCCTGTAAAATTCAGCATGTGCTAAACCCACTGGATGTTGAATTCTAGTTTCCATTATGGTCCTAGTTTTATAAAGCTTTTAAAGCCTAAACATCAGTTTATAAAGACACTAATCGATACTCTGCTTCTTCTCTTGGAATTGCTTGGAAATCCCTTAAAACTTTTTTAACATGTTACATAATTCGAAACGGTGAAGGCTATGTAGAAAATCAGTGTCATTTGTTTTGAAAATTCTTAAAAAGTGCAGTAACTTTTGAATGTCCCTCATAATTTCTGAAGAGCTCACAGGCAGCAAGACAACTAAAACTGTAAAGTGAGATTCAGACAGCTGAGGCAATTTAAGGAAAAGCCTGAGCAGCGAAGATGTTGGTGAGATACAAATGAAGTGAAAGGAAATACTTGCTCTAAAGCATAACACATACAGTAAAACAATTAAAAAGGACCAATCCGGTAGCCTTTATAACTTTTACAAGTTTTTTAAAAGTAAAGATATGCAGTCACAATATTTTAATTTTATAAATGTAATGCCAATGTTGCTGTATGCGGTTTTCTACCACAAACTTATATTTCTCTCATTCATAAATCAAAGGACTAGACTGTATGCATTAGTTTACACAGAAATCTTTTTTGATGGATTTTTTTTTTTATCACAGATCCTGGCAAAACAACCAGACCAGTTTTTATTCTTTCTGTTGAATCAGGGCCAAGGGGGCTTTGTGGGCACAATTCTTCAAATAACATTAGAAACATGATTAATATTATGTGGAAAGGTTGAATGAATATGGTGAAATAGGTGAAAATATGTGGGCCTGTATTTGTGATGTACTGGTGATTTTCATATAAGTAATTTGAAGTACACTATATGGACAAAAGTATTGGGACGACTGACCATTACACCAACAGGCACTTTAATGTCATTGCATTAAAATACACAGACTTTAATATTAAATTGGTCTCCCCTATGCAGCTATAACAGCCTCACCCTTCTTCAAATATTTTCCACAAGATTCTGTTGGAATTTGTGTCCATTCATTCTGTAGAGCATTTATGAGGTCAGGCACTGATGTTGGACGAGAAGGCCTGACTCACAATCTCTGTTCCAGTTCATCTGAAAGGTGCTGGATGGGGTTGAGGTCAGGGCCCTGTGTGGGCTAGTCAAGTTTTTCCACACTGAACTCCATGTCTTTATTGGAGCTTGGTTTGTGGACTGGGACACAGTCACGCTGGAATAGGTTCTTCCCCAAACTATGTCTAAGTTGGGGCAGCTGGTGGCCTTATTGTTAGGGCGTTGCCTCTGAGATCAGAAAGCTGTGGGTTCAAACCCCAGGACTGCTAGTGGCATCACTGAGATACTATCCCCACACACTGCTCCCTGGGCGTCCGTGTTGGTGGTAGCCTACTGCTTCATTTGGTGAATGGGTTCTATGCAAAGAAAGAATTGTTTACACTGTGTGCTGTGCATGTGACTATAAGGGACCACTTTCCTTTTGTCCAGAATGTTTTGGTCTGCTGAAGAATTAAGATTGCCCTCCACTGGATTTAAGGGGCCACCTGAATTCAATAATTAAGAGGTGTATGTGCAGCTTGTGTGTGTGTCTTTACACAGGAAACGTGAGGAACGACATCTATGTGACACTACTGCAAGGAGAGTTTGACCGTGGCAAGAAGAAGACACCTAAAAATGTAGAAGTGGTGATGAGTGTGCTCGATGATGAAGGGAGACCAGTGGAGGTAATGAGGAAAAAATACAGTTTTAAATGTGACTGAGATGTATACACAAAGAGATATTTTAGACGTTTTCAATACATTTGCAAATTCTTTCTTTTTTTTTTTTTTTAAATCTTCAAATGTAGCACACATTCAATACGTGTACCCCTAAAAGTTTTTTGGTTGGTGAAAGGATTTCACTCTAAATGCACATCATGAATGTTCTCCGTCTTGTTTGATGCATCATGTTTATTTGATTATTGTCTGTCATGCAGCCAGTTTGGATAGTAGTCTACCCAAATAAACTTATACCTTATAGGAAAATCAATATACAAATCCCTGATCTTATTCGTGGAGGAATCTATAAATGTACTGGATGATTATTTATTCTCTGATATTGCATTTTTTGTTCTTCCTGTGCTTCCTGTGGTCGTTTTTGTGTGTTTGGCATTTCTGCATGTTAAATTGAGTGCACTTCATGCAAAAAATCAGGATATTTTCCCTTTTTAAGTACTTCCCCTTTGTAACAGAAGGAGCTTTTTTCTAACTTCTAATGCAAAATCAATAGAACTTGATTTGATAACTAAGTTGGTTCTTTCTCTGATTAGAAAGCTATTTTCCCCGGAGCAGGCTATGATGGGATTACAGAATACAAGTCAGTCATTTACTACCAGGTCAAGCAGCCCAGCTGGAATGAGACTGTAAAGGCAAGAACACCTATTTATTACTTTCATTTCAAGTACCTGACGCATGACTACAGATTACAATTTTAACATACATTTGTATGTTTTACTGTAATATACAATTACATGTATTAAACTAAGAGAAAAATCTAGACTGGTGGTCTAGTGGTTAGGGAGTTGCCCCTGCGATCAGAAGGGTGTGGGTTCGGATCCCAGGACTGCTCGTGGCATAGCACACAGTGCGAACAGTGTGAAATTCCTTCTCTGCATTTAACCAAACCAAGTGAAGCAGGGAGCTGTCACCAATGAGGATCGCTCAGGGAGCAGAGTTAGAGGACGGTACCTTACTCAAGAGTTCCTCAGTGAATACACTATGTGTTGGGATTCAAACCCATAACCTTCTGATTGCAGGGCCATAACCAATAGGCAACCAGCTTCATAATCTTTTTAATGTTTTATACCCACTTTTATACTGTTTTATACCCACTTTGCAGAGTCTACATTTGTTGAAGATGTGTCACGGGACTGTTAAAAGTTAATTATCAGTCAAACGAATATGAAGCTAAATGTGTTGTTCTTTTCTTTAGGTGGCCATCCCAATAGAAGATGTGTGTCGCTGTCATCTCAGCATGACATTCAGACACAGATCCTCTCAAGACTGTGAGCTATTTTAAGTTATTCATCTTTGATATCAAAAGAATAAACCCCTAGAATATTATTTTGACATCTTATTTGAAATAATGTTCTTCACTTATTTATTTTAAATCATTCATATTTGGTGTTTGTTCCATCACCCAGGTTTTCAAGCCTTTTTATTTTCTATTGAATTATGTGTTGTTTGTTTGCAGCAAGAGACAAGTCCGAAAAACCATTCGGCATGGCTTTTGTTCGGCTAATGAAGTCAGATGGTACCACTCTGCGAGATGGAAAACATGATCTCATTGTTTACAAGGTGGACTTGTTTCCTCTGTTTTTCCATTTTCCAACTTTTATTTTTTCTGTGCTCTAAGCTGGGATAACGACACAGAAATGAACATATTGGCAGTGTGTGCTTGCCTGCAAGGATTAGTTGTTAGACAGACAGACAGACACACACACACACACACACACACACACACACACACACACACACACACAGTTAAATTCTATTAACTGTGACATATTTATCTATGTACACTATATGGAAAAAAGTATTGGGACACACCTGTTTTTTGGGGTTTGGACTAGACCCCTTAATTCCAGTAAAGGGCTTAATCTGAATATTTTAGCAGACGAAGAAATTTTGGACAGCACCACGCTTCCAACTTTGTTGACCCAGTTTGGGGAAAGCAAGCAAGACTGTGCCCCAATACACAAAGCAAGCTCCATAAAGAAATGGTTGGATGAGTTGACATGACCTCAACTACATCTAACACCTTTGGGATATTTGTGAGCCAGGCCTTCTCATCCAACATCACTGCCTAAGTTCATAAATGCTCTACATAATGAATGGGCACAATCTCCCACAGAAACTCCCAAATCTTGTGGAAAGCTTTTCAAGAAGAGTGGAAGCTGTTATAGCTGCACAAGTCAATGGATTTGAATGCAGTGTCATTAAATACCCTGTTGTTAGTATGTTCAGGCGTCCCAATACTTATGTCCATACGGTGTGTTTGTACCCAGAGTTTGTGTATATAGCATAGTGTATTTTCTTCTACAGGTATGTTTATATCATGTATATTAACACAAGATTGACATTTGAAACAGGTAGACGTGAAAAAAACAGAAGATGCCAAGACTTATCTGACTCTGCCAGGCTGTTTGGCAGAGGTGGAGGAGTATGAAAGACAGAGTGGAAAACCTTTCCAGAATTCGAGCCTACTCACAGTTACCAAGGACAGCTTCCAGATCAGTACGCTCACCTGCTCCACAAAGCTCACACAGAATGGTATGATCTGAAAACTGGTCTCATGGTTTTACCGAAGACAAGTTTTAAAATATTTAATAAATATGAAAAGTGTTTAGATTTTTTTTAGATAGTAGACCATAACAATGCTGTAGACCTACCTATTGGGCACTAGTGGCTTGGTGGTAAAGGAGTTGCCTATGCAGTCAGAAGGTTGTGGGTTCAAATCCTAGGACTGCCAGTTGAAAGGTACGGTCCCACACACTGCTCCCCGGGTTCTGTGGTCCTTGCTGACCACTGCTTCACTTGGTAAATGGGTTAAATGTAGAGAAGAATTTCATGTGCTGTGATATGTTCACATATGGACATTTTATACACTTTTGCATTGTGTTTGTGTTTCAGTGGATCTTCTGGGCCTTCTCAACTGGAGATCAAACCCTGACAAGCTCGAGGAGAATCTACAGAGACTAATGGAGGTTGAAGGAGGAGAGATTGTTAAGGTAGGACTTAAAACCCTTTCGGGTGCAAAAAAAATGGAACATTTGGTTTTTTTTAAAAAGCTGTTTCATATGAAATAGTTTCTTTTTCACTTCTAGTTCCTTCAGGACACATTGGATGCCCTCTTTAACATCATGATGGAGACTTCAGAAAAGGATACTTATGATTCCCTAGTATTCAATGCTTTGGTGAGTATAGTTTTTCATATTCATCGAATATAAAGTGTGCTGTGAAGTATTGATCCCAATAGACATATAGACGTATAGCAGTGACATTATGAATCTTTCTTTTTTTCTATTGTAAAGTTTGAGTTTAACCTGTGCCATGTGTTATCATTGGCCAGAATAGTTTATTGCAGTTTCACTGAAGAAGAAATTGGGGAGAAACGGTTCGTCATTTATTTATATATAGATATATAGTTAATCCTTCTCTTCTAAAAACATAGGATCGTGATGCTTTGCACCACTAAGAGAAGAGACTTCGAAAAAGCAGTAATAGTAAATTACTAACAACAGCTTGTATCTCCTTTTGTAGTAATTATTCATGAAATATCTGTAACTCAATCCATTTTTTTTCTGACTAGGTTTTTGTAATCTCTCTGATTGGGGACATCAAATTTCAGCACTTCAACCCTGTGCTTGAGACGTACATAAACAAACACTTCAGCGCCACACTCGCTTACACGTGAGAGCCTTCCTCCATTTTTACCTTCTTCCTTTCATTTCTTAGCCAAGCAGGCATTTGTTGTGCATACTTTTTTTTGTTGTGCATATGTTTTAGTCAGAGGTCTTGATTTTGCCACTTTTCTCTGCAGAAAATTGACCAAAGTCTTGAACTACTACATTAGCCATGCTGAGAACCCGGCCCACACAGAGAGGCTCTATGCTGCCCTAAAAGCCTTCAAGTACCTCTTCCGCTTCATTGTACAGTCTCGCATTCTTTATCTCAGGTAGGTCAGGCAGAAACAGGGCAGGTTTTTATTCTATTACAGAAGTCAAAGTGGTTTGAGAGAGATTTGTTTTCAGAGTATGTGTGGAAAATCAGTTGTTGTGTCTCTGTACTCTATATGGGGTTTGGGCTAGGCCCCGTGTATCCAGTGAAAGATATAATGCTTCAGCATACCAAGGAATCTGGGACAACGTCATGCTTCCAACTTTGTGGACACAGTTTGGGGAAGAACCTTTTCTATTCCAGCATGACTGTGTCCCAGTACACAAAGCAAGCTCCATAAAGACATAGTGGGATGAGTTTGGTGTGAAAGAACTCAGCTGTCCTGCACAGAGCCCTGACCTCAACTCCATCCAGCACCTTTGGGATGACCTGGAACAGAGATTGTGAGCCAGACCTTCTTGCCCAACATCAGTCAGTGCCTGACCTTATAAATGCTGTGCAAAACACATGGGCACAAATTCACACAGAAGCTCTAAACTCTTGTGGAAAACCTTCAAAGAAGAGTGGAAGCTGTTCTAGCTGGAAAGAGGGGGACGACAAACTCCATAAAAAAGGCTATGCGTTTGAGTGCAATGTCATTGAAGTCCCTGTTTGAGTAATGGTCAGACATCCTAATACTTTTGTTTAGTGTATTTTGCTTAGTATTCATTTGAAACTCTCTCATCTAGAAACAGTCAATTTATGACATGGATATTTGGTGATTTTTGTTTTTGCTGTCTCTCATATGGTTTAGGTTTTATGGGAATAGTGAGGATGGAGATGAATTTTTTGACTCTATTCGTTCCCTCTTCCTGTCTATCAACACTCTCATGGACAGGCCACTGGATGAGGCTGTGAAGATTAAGGTAGGCTGTGTAAGGTTGCTCCTGTGAAATCATGGTCACAAACCAGGAAGGAAAATGTCTGTTACTTGACAGTTATTTTTAATTTTAGACTCCATTTCGATAATGGACAAGCCCCAGCATGCTCCCCCCATCCCTTTAATCCTTAGCATTGGTGGTTCAGAGGTAGAATTCTTACCTGCCACTTTGGGGGGGTTGGGTTCGATTCTCGGCCAATGCACAGCCTTTGGGCAGCTAGTGATCTGGTGGTTAGGGAGTTGCCCCTGAGCGTGTGGGTTTGAATCTAAAGACTGCTAGTGGCACCCTTGAGCAATGTCCCGTCCCCACACAGTGCTCCATGGGTGCCCCTTAATTGGTGGCAGCCCCCTGCTTGATTTGGTGAATGGGTTAAATACAGAGAAAGAATCTCTGGTGTGGACCATACTTAGACACCTCTTTTCTTTGAAAGTTAGTGAAAGATATTAAAATGGCAAACCATATTTAAGCAAAGAGAAATACACATTAACTGGCGAACGTGTCCAGCATTTACGTTCGTCTTGTCTTGTTTTTGTCACCTGATAAATGTTCATTGACCACTCTTTTTAACAAGCTGGTCCTCTGTGCGCTCTGCTCTCGCCCATTTTCCAAAACTAATGGATCGTGCTGCAAGTAGGCGTAGTTCCGCGCAGGTGACGCAGCTTTGTCATCCCTCCCGCGGGCCAAATTTATATCACATGCCGTTTATACCGTTTATACCGCACAGTACTATATTGAAGTAATTGCACTAGTGAAACCCTTTGCGCTTATTGGTGTAATATATAACCCTAGCTCTCCATTCAGTAAAGTATCTAAATTGACTATGAGAACACACAGATAAACACAGATTATGAGGGTCTTATGAGCATCTTGAACTTTCTTCTCCATCACTACTGTATAGCTAAGCAAAAACAAAAGTCAGACATCTTCATTTCTAACATGGTAATGTATCTATTTTTTATTGTCAGGGAGCAATTTTGAAATACATTCCAACCATCATCAATGACATCCAGCAAGTTTTTGATCCAGTAGAGCTCAGGTAAGGAAAACTGACACTGTAGTAGGGGGTGTTGCAGATATCTTTCATAAAAGTAGTCTTGTTACTTCTCAAAAATTGAAACGTCAGTCGGGCTCTAGCAGCAGATGCTGTGTTTTCAGGTCTGAGACTGCAATAGTTCTTTCTGAACGTTGGATTGTCTGGCGTTCAGTTACACAGACCTCCTACATTTTTCACATGTTTTAGAGTCTTCTCTTTTATCCACAAGTCAGGTCAAGTCAAGTATAGGTTTCATTGTCGTTTCAAACATATGTACACAGTACACAGTGAAACAAAACAATGTGCCTCCAGGACCGTGGTGCAACACAAGAACAGAAACAGAACACCACAAGACCACAAGTGCAGACAGGATGAAAGAGTGTGCAAGAAAAAAATGCTAGAGCAACAAAATAACTGGACAAGACAACATTTAGTACTATCGACAGGAACTACAGTCCAGATGAATGCAGTAATTTGACAGGTACTGTATTCTAGCAGCAGACATATTATGTGCAAACATGCAGAACAGAAGTAGACAGCAATTCATATAATTGTGCTAATATAGCAGTAGCCAAACAGAGTGCAGTGTAATAAATAGGGCATTAACAGAGGTAATTAGAGTCTGAGTTGTTAAGGGGAGGGTGTGTTGGTGGTGATGTGTGTGGGCAAGGGTACAGTTTATGTTACAGTTCTGGCTGAACACTACTGTGCAAGATGAGCACATGTACTAAAAGCTCAAAAAGTGGGTAAGTGCAACAAATGGTAAATTGTAGTCATACTGCTAAACAGTATCCTTATGTGGAAGTTTCCCCAGTTTGTGTTGATGCTCGAGGAGTCAAACGGCATACTGAGCTTTGTTTGGTGTTGCTATGTCACGTAGAACCAAAGTTATTGTAATTGTAGGGACAAACATTTTTTATATAAACCATTTTTTATATAAACAAAAAAAAAAACAAGATCTTTCAACCCCCAGAGAACTTTAAGGAAAGTCTCCTCCTACAAGTGGGTGGGGAAACCCCGCAGAAGGGGGTTATTTTTATATTCAGATATTACAGGGTTAAACTCTTATTATATTATAAAAGGGATCAACAACACCAAATGTCTCTGGTGTCTCACCCCAGTTTCATTACATTTATTGAAAAACTGGCGTTCTAGCCAATCAAAAGGCTACCTATACAAACGTTTGTCTAATACTTTTTTTGGTTACTAACTCAACATCTTGGGCCCTGAACAGGGTTGTTTACTTCAATGCAAGGGCTGTTTTACACTTGTTTTAATATCATTTTTGGGACATTTTTGAAAGGTACTGTGATGCACAAAAGAGTTCACTAATTAAATAATCAAAAAATAGCTGTGTTGGGTTTTTAAATATGTAATCATTTGGAATGTTGACGGTAAGGATATTTTGCATGAATAACTTGTTTAATGGCAGTCTCATAATGTAATATATACTCAGTGCTAATAATTTAGTATAAAACATTGAAACCTGTGCTACTGTGTCTTTCATAATTGTATAGAATTACATTCTTCTTACAAAATAAATTTATTTTTGTAAATTTAATTCAGTTAGGACTCTGCCTGAAAATATTTGTGTAGGAATGAAAATATTTGTATCTCCAAATTTCTCTCTCCTCTCTCGATCTCTCTTGCTCTGAAAGTGTCCTGCTGGCTAAGTTTATAGAGAGCATTCCGGACTCACATCTAGTTCGGCAGAAGTTGGGCTGTATGGTGAAGATTGTGGAGAGTGATCTGTTCAAACTGCCTGGTGAGAAACTTCTTCAGCTGTACTTGACTTGAAACCTATTTTTACATGTTTGGTGGTAGAAACACATCAGAAGGTTGTGGGTTCAAATCCCAACCGCTGAGGTACCCATGAACAAGGTACTGTCCCCACACTCACTGCTCCCTGGGTGCCCCTCGTTAGTGGCAGCCCCACCAAACTGTCCTGCTTCATGTGGTGTGTTCACTTGTGACTGTAAACGGCCACTTTACTTTAATACGTCAAAAAAATGTTTCTTTCTGCCCAGAATGTCGTGATGTCCTGTTGCCGCTGCTTACAGACCAGCTTAGTGGCCAGTTGGACGACCACTCCAATAAGCCTGACCATGAGGCCTGCGTGCAGCTCCTGAGTGCAGTACTGGACATGCTGGACCGCAAAGATGTGGTTTGTCTCTAAGCAAGTCACTCGGCACACAAAGTAGTTACACTATATGGACAAAAGTATTGGGATGCCTGACCATTACATCAACAGGGGCTTTAATGACACTGCATTCAAATACAGAGATTTTAATATGGGGTTCGTTCTCCTGTTGCAGCTATAACAGCTTCCACTCTTCTTGGAAGACTTTCCACAAGATTAAGTGTATCTGTGGGAATTTGTGCCCATTCATTCTGTAGAGCATTTGAGTTCAGACACTAGTGTTAGACGAGAATCTCTGTTCCAGTTCATTCCAAAGGTGTCGAATGGGGTTGAGGTCAGGGCTCTGTGTGGTCCGGTCAAGTTCTTCCACAGTGAACTCATCCAACCATGTCTTTATGGAGTTTGCTTTGTGCACTGGGACACAGACATGCTGGGATAGAAAAGATTCTTCCCCAAACTGTGTCCACAAAGTGGGAAGGATGGCGTTGTCTAAAATGTCTGCTGAATTTGTATGCTAAAGCATTAAGATTGATATTCACTTAAAGTAAGGGGCTTAGCCCAAAAACAGGAAAAGATGTGTCCCAATACTTCTGTCCATATAGTGTAGATCATTAAGATACTTGGTCTAACATGTATATATGTATATACGTGCCCCACGGTTGATCACTTGTGATTTGATTTTAGATCATATGTTTGTTTCCTCTGTGACCACACTGGTAGTTACTGTCGAACTTAATTGTTTAGCTCTTCTCTGTTTGTCAGATCTCATCCGTCCCTTCCTTCATTTAGTTTTCCCCCTGTCTCTGCACCTTCCAGGGTCCCATGGGGGCTCATGTCCAGTTAATTATGGAGCGCCTCTTGCGGCGGGTCAACCGCACGGTCATCAGCATGAACAGAGACTCTCCTCTAATTGTAAGGAGCCTTAAATGTTCTTTTTCATTTAGATTTCTTCTGTCCTGCTTTATTTTTTTAAAAACAAATTTTCAAATGTAATACTTAATTAGAAATAAAGCATAAAATGTTAAGAATGTGTTTCTTTGCTCTTAAACCCATAAACAGTACATTTTTGTTCCGAAGCAATAACCTTTTTCCAGAATCTCAACGTAATTTTAATGAACTTTCTCTCCCGCAATAGGGAAATTATCTGGCCTGCATGACTGCTATTTTGAAACAGATGGAGGATGGACACTATGTCCACTATATCAACACCTTTAAAACAAGGCAGGATGTCATTGTAAGTCTCTTTTTCTCTGTGTTAATATCAATCGTGGAAAGCCACAGCAAGAGGTTCCTACATTTTTGCAGACATAAATCACATGTCTCAATTCTAAAGGAAAAACACTTTCACCGTATGGTTTAAAACTACAAAATAAAAGTGCAGGTTAATGTCAGTAGGCGTATTATTGTAGGGCTCTGTTAATTACCCTGCATGTAATGAGTCTATGCAGTTAGTTACTTTGACAAGTTTGCTCCTGCAAAAGCTCTTTTATACTCCTGCTGTTTTCAAAGGAGCCCAAAGGCAAAAGGCTGTGGTTAGACTGTAGAAAGCTCAATTATCAACCATCTCTGTTGAGGGTGATTACCACAGAAAGTTATTTTGATGCTCGTCGCTGGAAAAATAGTACTTCACAAACCTCACAGTAACTGAGAAACATGCAAAAACACATTTATGTAACACTGAAATGAGTTATGGATCATTGATATTCTTCAGAGAGGGTGATCGTTTTGTAGAATATATATTTTAATATATATTAAAACAACTTCCTACCAGTTTTGCATAAACCTTTATAGTCTCATTTTACCTATGTAATGAGCGTGTAACAGTAATTTTGGTTTTGCATTAATGTGATTGAGTTTTCAGTTCAATTTAGGAGTGAAGTGAGGCAATTCAAAATTATTGTGATCATTAAGGATAAAACACAGTTGCAGCACAATCTGTGAACCACACAATATGGAAAAACCTTTTCTCTCACTAATGGTATAATTTACATTTACATTTACAGTATTTAGCTGACGCTCTTATCCAGAGCGACGTACAACAGTGCTTAAGAAGTCCACGA
>JBBJLR010000018.1:6263007-6321738 GCA_037577145.1 Brachypetersius gabonensis
AGACACACACACACAGACACACACAGACACACACACAGACACACACACACAGACAGACACACACACACACACACAGACAGACAGGCAGACATACAGACAGACACACAGACAGACAGACACACACACACACACACACACACACACATAGACACACACACACACACAGAAGTCAGTAGGAGTCTTTTATGGAAAGGTGCATTTATGGATCCACAGGGTGCGTTAAAATCATCCATCAGAAATATTGTCCTGCTGATCAGGATGTATATAAGTGGTGAAATACCATTTTAAGGCATTGTCACACTAGTAATCAATACACAAATGACCAAAAGAGCTAATGAAATAAGATGACTTTCATAAATTAGGCAAGACTGTTTTAAAATTAGCTTCACAGCTGAAACTCCCATCCCCAGGCAATGGTTAAGAAGTCACAAACGCCTGAAGAAACTCCCACGCAAGTGTATTTGCCTACACAGAGTTAGGATCATGGATAGAGAGGCAACATTTTGTCTAAGGATCTCTGGTTTAGTAACTAACACTGAGTCCAAGTTTCCAGAACTACAACTGATGAGATCTTCATGCCCCCAAACATTTGGATGGCATCATGTCACAGATGTAAGTGCCGGACAAAAACAGGGACTGTGTTCTATAGTCAAGTGAGATCAAAACTAAACCATTTTGGGAAGAAGCATTATAGGCATATTTGATGTTAAATAAATAATAAAAAGTACAACCACTGTACAAAATGGTGTGATGGTTCTTATAATTCATATTTTATATTGTCATTTTGTATTTTTATGACATATATCATTTTTATAATTTTATGAATTTCACTTTCTTGGTGAACTAATGTAAGTAGCTGTTGGTGTACTCCTTCATTTGCAAGGATTATTTTTAATGTTCTAATTAATATCAGAATGTCATCAATATTGTCTCATTATGGAAAATGTTTATCAGGTTGAAACCAATAGACTCATTATTGTATGTAAACCTGACAGTGGAGGATCACAGAAACAGTTTGAGAGGCTGAAACCTTTTTTTCTGGTGGTCTAGTGGTTGGGGTTTGAATATTAACCATGCTTTTGAATCCCAGGACTGCCCAGAGGCACCACTAATGTACACCTGAGCTACAGTATCACCTGAGTGCTATGATGTGTTCATACTTGACTTTAAGGGGCCACTTTACTTTTTCTGTGATGGCTTAGTTTTCTAATATATTGCTGTTTTATCTCTTTCTCTTTTTTTTTTTAGAACAAAATGTTCATCCATCGTGGAAAAGAATATGAATGGCTGGAGGACTTCAGTCTGAAGTTGCTGTCTCAGTTCCCCAATGCAGTCAGAATGACTAGCACAGCGCCACCTGGTGACAACATATGCAACTCACCTGGCCAGTGTATCCTTCCATTTACTTCTTTTTTTTTTTAAATATAATTACACCTCACCATTAATACACAACCAGGTAGACACTCTTTGCCAGATCGAATTGGTATTTTTTTTAGGTTGATCTATGTAGGTTTTTTATATGATTTCAAAATGTGTAAATGAAGATCAGTTTTTAACTCTGATTGATGACTGAGTGAAAGTTATGTTTTATAAGGTTCATGTTAAAGACACTGTGAAATCATTGAAGACTAGTTAATGTCCTACTGATCCTTTACTTAAGAATCTTTAGATATTCAGAGCTTTACTGTCAAGCCGGTTCTCACACTGCCTCCCCGGTTCAAGGATAAGGGTGTTCCAGAACAAATCCTTAAGTATGAGCTGTAGAATAAAACATCATCATAAAAAATGTAAAATATGTTGTATTTTATTTAACCCTTTGCTTGTTTATTCAGTTACTACCGAACAAATGAGGTAGACCAGTTCCGGTACTCCAGACCCTTCAGGAAAGGCGAGAAGGATCCAGACAATGAGTTTGCTGTGAGTTAGTAAGCCTGATGTATCCTTGCCCATTAAATGCAGCCAGAAATGTAAAAAGAATTGTAGGTAGACAGACAGACATAAGAGACCACTGCAGAAATGTTCAGTTTCTCAGGTTTTTATCTTTTATAGATGCAGGTATTGAACTGAACAGCTTTGTCTTGTTTTTTAAGAACTGCTGATAATATTGCTCCTAATTTTCAAATAAAAAAATGTTCTTTAAAGCATAATTTAAAAGGAAATGACAAAACATCAGAATAAGAGAAATGATGCAATGAATAATTCAAAGAAAACAAATCTCTTGTTCACTCTGAAACAAAATGGCAATAATCACCTTTGACCTACTTCTAGTAATGTTTTACCATCCAACTGGTCTCACTGTGAGAGGAGAGTGTCGATTACAGCCGTGTTAAATAAGATTTGATTCAGGTGATCAGTAATCAGTACCTTATAAAGCAGAATGAGGTGCTTATGTAGGAATTTAACAGACACTGGCATGGAATGGTTGTCGTACTCATAGAGATGCTGATTAAAAAATACATTGCAGTGGTCTCTTATTTTTTTCAGAGCTGTATATCCTATGTGTTTGTTCTTATTTATTATTGAGGGTCAAGGACCCCTGTGGGTTGTATTTAGCTCTGCTGTGAGACAGTGATTGATCTGTTTTAGTTTGCTTATTTTTCTTTATTTGCCTCACAGACCATGTGGATTGAAAGAACTTCATACATCACAGCCTACCGCTTCCCAGGAATCCTGAAGTGGTTTGAAGTGAAATCCATATCAGTGGTAAGTGAAGCCAGGGTCAGTTCATTCAGATAGATTGCTCTTTCAATGTCTAGTGTATGTCAAAGATTTTTTTCATGGATATTTTTCTCAACAAGACTGTAGCTGAGATTGTAGCAACACATGGCTGATACAGAATGACAGGGTTGCGTAACTTAGATGGGTGTGTCGCGCTATCTCCCGCTGAATTGAGGAAGGCACAAAGCAGTTTATGGGCAATTGCTCAACAACCATTTTGCAAAAAAATGTAAAAAAAAAAAAAAAAGCTCTAGCTGGCACATAACGAGTTAAACATATATCGCATTTGTGGAGTAGTGCCACCTAGTGGATAACATCAATTCAAACCTGTAGCACTTCACTAGCCAATATCTTGTGACATGGGGGTTCAAATGTTTCTAAAATTCCTCACTCTGTATCTATACCACATTCTCTGGATGCACAGAACATTTCATGCAATTTCATCTATGGGGGCATGATGCATTTGAGCATATTTAGCTAAAATTTTTAAATTTGGTATGTCTATACTGGGCTACATTTGCACATATCTTCTTAAGTCCACCAATAGAATATTAAAAGCCAGCGGCCAGTACAGGCCTGTGTGAATGGCGTCTTCTGATGAAATGTTGAGAACTGATTTATAATGGCATATACATGCTATTTTCGCAGCTTTAAACAAATATGCTCCTATCTATTCCTTTCACATGGTCTGTCTTCACAACGAATTCTATCTTCATGTCTTTAAAATGGACCAAATTCAAATTTCCATTAAGAATAAAATACACAACAAATTCCATCATTACTTCAAGCATCAGCATTTACAATAACACACATGAACCTAAACCCAAAAGAACATTTTACACATTGCTTACGCACTGCAATGTCTGGTTAAGTGGGGATGTGACACATTTTCAGAGGGAGTTAGAAAACAAAATTAAAAATGAAACAAAAGCAAAAGTATATTCCAATTTTGTACTTTTTGTTTAAAAAAAATCCACTGTTGAGCTGGATAAAAGTCGAACAGGTTACTATTAAACTGTTTGGTTATTGCTTTTTGTATGTTGCTGAGTAGTTTTGATATGTGATTTAAAAAGATGTTGTGACGTCTTACAATTAATTATCAGGACGAGATCAGCCCTTTGGAGAATGCAGTAGAAACCATGGAGCTGGCCAATGAGAAGCTGAGTAATCTGGTGCAGCATCAGGCATGTGATCGCTCCCTTCCTGTCCACCCACTGTCCATGATGCTGAATGGCATTGTAGACCCAGCTGTAATGGGTGGCTTCTCGAACTATGAAAAGGTTTGATCTAGATTTTTTTATTTCAAATCCTTAGTTTATTGTTTTTTTGTTTTAGGAAAGATGCACAATTTAAAGAATAGTTCAGCACCTGAGGTGTTGTCTCAGAAGTGGTTTTCAGTGGATATTAGACTGTTTATATTCATTGTTGTCTCCTAGGCGTTCTTCACTGAGACTTACTTGCAGCGTCACCCTGAGGATCTGGAGCGTGTTGAAGTCCTCAAGCAGCTTATTGCTCTACAGGTGGACTTTTTAGAATTTAATTTCAGCTCTGCAAGTCAGTGCTGCCTCGCTGCATGTGAAATGTCAAGTTACTATTTAATTCCTTTTTCAGATCCCGTTGTTGGACGAGGGAATACGGATCCATGGGGAAAAATCCACAGAACAACTAAAGCCCCTTCACAACCGCCTGGTCTCTTGCTTCCAGGAATTGAGAGAAAAAGTTGAGAGACAGTGTGGAGTCATTAATCTGGTCAGTACATCCTTTGTGAAGTCCACTTTATTATTGCTTATGTTTGATTGAATTCTAATAGGTAACCTCTTTCTATTGGCTATCGTTTAGTGATCTGTATATAGCGTAGAGAGATACACTATATGGACAAAAGTATTGGGACGCCTGACATTACACCAACAGGAATTTTAATGACATTCCATTCAATGCACACATAGACTATAATATGGAGTTGGTCCCCAGCTTCCCCTCTTCTTGGAAGCCTTTCCACAAAATTTTGGAGTTTCTGTGGGAATTTGTTCTCGTTCATTTAGTAGAACCTTTATGAGCCCAGGCACTGATGTTGGATGAGAAGACCTGGATCTCTTATCCAGTTCATCCTAAAGGTGTTGGATGGGTTTGGGGCTCTGTGTGGCCAGTCAAGTTCTTACACACTGAACTCATCCAGCCATGTCTTTATGGAGCTTGCTTTGTGCACTGGGACACAGTCATGCAGGAATAGAAAAGGTTCTTCCCCAGACGTTGCCCACAAAGTTGTAAGGATGCCGTTGTCCAAAATGTCTTAACTGGAAGTAAGGGGCCATCTGAATTCAGTAATACTTTTGTCCATATAGAGTACATAAATGTAAAACAAATATAATTTAAGATTAGATTGCTTTCATAAAATGCAGTATTTACAGGTGTCTTTCCGTTTCCCTCCCACATATGCATGTATCTGTTTCTCTGTCTCTGTGTCTCCAGCCATATTCACTGACGAAAGAGAGGACGAAAAGTCGTGTGGGATCAGTAGTGATGCCTTACATCATGTCGTCTACACTGAGACGCATGTCTACCATTTCTACAGTCTCTTGCATATCCACCTTGTCCAATAACTCCTCAGGCCTCTCTACTGGTTCTGGCTCCTCTGAGGGAAACCCCTCCAGACCTGCTTCCCAAGAGTATGCTTCCAAGCCCATTCTGCTCTTATAGTTTTCACAGCTATCTTTTTTTTTTTTAATACTAACAGCTTGTCTTTGTTTCTTATAGTCACACATGAACACACTACAGCACACAGTGTAACAGTGTGAAATTCTCTGCATTTAACCCATTAACTAAGTGAGGCAGTGGGCTGCCACCAATGGGGCACCAGGAGAGCAGTTTGTGGGGATGGTAGCTTGCTCAAGGGTACCGCAGTGGTGCCACTGGCAGTCCTAGGGGCAACTCCCTAACCACTAGGCCACCAGCTGCCGAAAGTATGTTTAATAAACACAACAATTTACATTTAGGGTCAGAATTTAGAGAATAATTGTGTGCTTGTGTGTGTATATATATATATATATATATATATGTATGGTACCGTGCAAAAGTCTTAGGCACCTGTGCAAATTGTTTGAAGTCATTTATATCAGCAGTGCGCTTCTTTCTGCCAGCAAAAAATACAGCTGAATATTAGAATAAATGCAAACAAACAAGCAAGCAGTTAAAAGTATCAAGATGTTTTTTTTTCTAAAAAGTATTCAATATTTGTGAGCTGGTTAGAAGAACACAGGTTTGGATCCAGGTTTCTGCTCAGGGCCTCCAGCCACTGGGTGAATTAATAAAATTCCATAATCAACACCTAATTTAATCTACTGAAGTAAAAAGAGCCAAACCAGGTATTTAATGGAGCTGCAAGTAAAACTGGGCTTCTATGAGGAAAGAGGTCTGGAACACTTTGCCACACATAAAACCACCGTTTACTGTATTTATGTTGTTTGTATTTGTTGTAATGTCACTTAACACCACTGCCCAGTCGTAAACAGTTTTTAAGCATAATTTTCTCAGGTGTCTAAGACTTTAATATATATATATACACACACACATTGACTGAAGATCATAAAGTTTATCTCACAATTTAACTTTTTATATGTAAGGAAATTTAGTCGAAGAAACCAAAATTCTTATCAGTGTTATCAGTCTTATCACTCTTATAAGCCTTGATAAGCTCAAGATCAAATCACCTGCAAGTGCTGCCTGGGCCGAACTGTCACGAGCAGGAGTACTTGATCTACTCAGTATGGAGAAATGGCCTGTTCACTTGGTGCCAAATACTGTATATCCAATCCCTGGACTAATGCCATTGTAACAAGATAATCAATGCTATTCACTTCACCTGTCAGTAGTTGTAATGTTAGTGTCAATGTAAATGTTGTGGTTGATCAGTGTGAACAGATTTATTGATCTATTTATTGATCCCTTCATTGATTTTCTTGCAGTGGGATACACAAAGCACACACAAGTAAAATGACAATATAGGTCATTCTAAAATACACAGTATACAATTAAAGCACACTGAGTTAAAGTATCGCACAATAAATTTAATACAGTTGCAGTGCGGTTATAAAATGGCAGCATGCTACTTCTGTACAAATTAAACGAGTATAAAATAGCAAATTATTAATGGAATGTGACCCGCAAACAATAGGAATTGAGGGGTATTCCAAAAGAGCAGCAGGAAATACATTCTTTTTCTGTAAAAAAAAAAAAAGAAATATCCCAGTATAAAGGACTGATGTGGCTGAAGTGGATTCAAAAGCTGTTAACATTAAATGAATTTAAGTAACTATTGTAGTAAGAGCAATCAAATCTAATACCAATATAAACATATGTATAATTAGTATACAGTGAAAGATTGTTTTTTTTTATTGGCATAAGTTGGCGCAGATGTTTTATGTAAGTGTAAAGACTGAGGTTGAAATATCTAGTATTACTGAAACACTCTTTGCAGTGTTCCTTGCTGCGTCATGGTTGTCTCAGTCTGGAACTAAAGGTGCAGTCCTTTCTCGTAGTGGATATGTAGCTTAGGCAGAATTCTCTCCTGGACTACAGTGATCTCTCCAGTCTTCTTTACGAGTTTGATTACCTTCTTTGCTGCACATGTTAAAGGACCAGTCTGCCCTGCCCCTTCCTGTAGACTGTATATGTTTTGTCTTACCCTCCCACTTTATTGTTCAGATGCACCCCTAGGCACTTGTACCTATCCTCCACCTCCACCTCCCACCTCCCACCCCAGGTTAGAGACACATGTTCCCGACCTTATACATCCTCAGCTAGGGGTTAGAAAGTTGCTTCTGTGATCAGAAGGTTGTGGGTTCGAATCCCAGGCCTGTGAGTGGCACTTTGAGGAAGGTAATGTCTCCACACACTGTTCCCTGGGTTACTGGCTGCTTGCTGCTTCACTCAGTTAAATGCAGAAAAAGAATTTCATGCTGTTCACACTGTTTGCATATGACAAATGAACACTTTACACTGAAAGCCAGATTGTGTCAAAGGTGTTGAAAACAGACCTGTACTCACCAACAGTCGAATGAGAAGTTCTGTAGGTGGCATGAGTACAAGCTTGAACAGGAACAGAGACAGTACAGTCCGTTGCTGAGTGCCGGCGCTACTCAGCACCTGGCAAGAAACACAGTTATACACAGTCAAGCGCACATACCAGGGTCTGGATGTCAGGCACTTACTCGTCCTTGGTGTATTGGTGGTGAAATGTCCATATTTATATTTTTGTATTATTTGTATAGTTTCTGCCATAGAAATGCAAATTCACCTTCTGTGGATAAAGGTTTATCCTATCATAGCTTCTCTTAACCTGCATGCTACACATGGTGTTGAAAGGTTACTAATGGTTGCTGAGGTGCAGCAGAAAAAAATCTGTTCAGAAGATTTCTCCATTGACTGAGAAGTCCACAAACATAATTATAATAATAATAAAGAATGGATTCTAAGCTCCTTTTGAGCCTATAACGGTTATTTCACTTTTTTCTTGTTGGTTTCTCTGTTTATTTCTCCACCTGCAGTTCCTTGCTGTCCCGTGTAAGCGACAAGAGAATGTCATTTTTGTCACGCTCTGAAGAGGATAATCGAATCAGTAAAAAAAACAGGAAAGAATGGAGCGTGAGCAAGTCGCAGGTCCTCTCGGAAAGACTGGGAGATACAAATGAGGTCCCTTTATGCTTATCTACCACATTTCACAAAATATGCAGTTGATAAAAGTGTGCTATGGTTTATTTGATCAGTCATTTAGTGTATTATGTGCAGATACTTGTGCAATGATTGAAGAAGCTATTGAGTTCACACAGAAAGGCATGACTTCATTACAGTAATGTATGTGTGTTTTCTTACTGTGTGTCCCTACAGGCTCCTCCAGAAAAGCAGCAGAGGCCTAAAAGTCTCACCATTGGGGATCGAAGGCTTGCATTGTCTTTATTTCCTGGAGATTCTGCCTCTCTCAGCTTGAGTAAACCCCTCAGTCCCCTGCCTGCCTCTCCGCACACACCTCGAAGCTCCAGTAAGCAAATCAACACACACAGCTATACACACACACCTTTATATTTGTATTTTTGTATTATTTGTATAGTGCACGTTTTATATTATACTGTTACGTTGTATAGCTTCTATAGGATATGTTAATAGGAAATGCTTCTACTTTCTTCTCTTGTTCTGTCCACTTTGCTGCTTTGGCAATGCAAATTTTCCACCTGTGTGACTAATAAAGGGTTCTCTTATCATCGCCACCGTATGTTTCTACCCGTACACATTCTTTCAGCACTCACTCAGGTCCTGTGCTTTGTGTGTTTCAGGTTACTCATCTCTCTTGAGTGATGGTGTCAACACTACTGATAAGCCAAGCACACCTCCACCCATGCCCCCTAAAAAACACCAGCATGAGAATGACCACACAACCAATTCCTCTGAGGTAAGGAAGCACCTCAAATCCAGCTCCTCCTATCAGTTCTGCTTTGTCTGGTTACACTTTACAATAATTTGTTTAAAAGTGGTTTAATATAATTACTCAATGGTCATCAATTGCATTATAAATGCCTTAAAATAGCATAAAAATGCAATAGCACAAAAATAAAAACATTGTTTAATTGTGTAACAGAGAATAAATAAATTGCCAAAAAAGGTTTTAAAAAAGGTTTAATGAATAAAGTAATAAACATACATTAAACTATTTATAAAACCTTTATAAAGTGGTACCCATTGTTTCAGAAATGTTCTTAAAAAAAATAAATCAACATTGTGAACTTTTTTTTTCTTTAGTTTCTACCCGTGTTACCACTAAAAGGGGACAGCAAGCCCCCGCCTCCCCCACCCAAAACCCGCAAATCCATGTTCCCCACCCTGGAACACAGTTCATAATGAAAAGCTTCATCAGGAATGAGGTTCGGTTCTGGAATAGTTTTGGATAATAATTACACTCCTGCTTAAAAACCAGTGTGGTGGGTATTTTCTCTTAATTTATTTTTCTTCGTCGGGTCAAAATTGCGGTGGCTTGGTGTAAAGCCCATGTTTCTATTTTTTGGTTTTGTTTCATGTTGTTGTTTTTTCCAGTCGTCCTACTGCTGTAAGGCATTAAGAGATTCGGTACTTATTACACACAAAAGACGAATGGAAATGTAAAACAGGAATATAACAAGTGCGTTGTTATTCACTCGGTGTCCGAATACGAGGGACATGTGTGGAAGCAATCTCAGTATGACTTAATTATGTATTTCAAAATTATTACATCTGATTAATATAATTATAAATCTGTGCAAAGAGATCAATTCATCACAGAGGTCTATCATAAATTGACTTTTACAATGATTTTCACATTTTAAGCATTATGTCATGAGATAGTAATACTGAATAAATAGAATGCTAATGAAATAATCGCCACAGACCATAGCAGGTTTGAGTTCTTTGTTACTGGACCTTTAGGTTCAGCCTTAGTTTGTGTCGTTCTGGCAAAGTACGTACTATGAGAATCCATTCTTTTTTAATTTGATTATGTATAAATATGAAAGTATAAAAACAGGACAGTGTTTTGAAGTAATCTTAATTAACAGCATAATTTCAAAAGTGGCATTATGGATCCATCTAAGAAAATGAGTATTTTCTACACATGTGCCAGGAAAAGAAACCTGCAAACATTTAAATGTGGGAATATTAAAGGCGATGTCTGTTTCAAAAAGGAAAACCTGTGTATGAAACTATGATTTGTGACTGAAAATAAAGATTATTGGGGAGGCACATGAGTCATTGAAACATGACAGAATGATAGAAAACCAATAATACAAATACTTGATTCCTCCTAATCATGTCATTTTATTATCTCAGTAAACCTCAAGCGTTAACCATCCATTGATCCATCTTTACATTTTATACATAAAATACCCTACAGCCAGATCCAGTTTTACTGTTTTGAGTTCATGTGTTGAAAACTAGAAATTGTTGGTACTTCATCTTTAAGAAAGGTCATTTAAATGCTGTGTCAGATAACATGTCAGATAAAATATAGTATTTAAGGTCTAAATGCTATGAGCTCATATTCTACTTTTTAACCCAAACAGCCTTATTACCCAAGTAATGAACTTGATTGAATGAGTCAGATATTCAGATGTCTTTCTGTTTACAACTTATATGCTAGATTTGCTTTTTTTCAAAATCAGTGCCATAATAAAAAGCATTTTGCACATTTAATGCTGAAACAGATTAAAACTGCAATGGCTTGAATTCAGAATACATTGACTTTTGTTGGTAGACCAAATCCAGTGATTTGTAGATGTGCTTCTGCATATTTTATGTCTTTACAAAGGTTTTTGTACTTATTTTTGTAACAGAAAAATGACGAGGAAATAGTGTTTTCTTTATTAAATTCCAAGTAAAGCAAAGAAAGCTTCTTAATGAATATTGTGTAATTGTTTTTTTTTTCATGAAAAGATTGTATGTTGTAAGATATTGCTTAAAATGAAACTGTTGTGCAAATTAAGCAAAATTAAACATTTTGATTCATTGATGTGTGCGGATGTCTGTTTGGAGTGAGATCAGGAATGCATGTCTGATATGTACTGAGCAAATGCTTTCACAGAAATAGTTCTACACAGAAATCATTATACACCTGATCTAGCATTTCTTAGAGATCATGATGTCATGGGAGAAAACAGTCTAAAAACAGTTGAGCCCCTTACATTTTTGGTAGGATGAAAGGAAGGGTTTTCAGCAGAAGAAACATTCCTGTAATGTTGCAGGGTTGGACCTCCATGGCTCAGACTAGTTTGTCCTGCACATCCAACAGACAGTCGACTGAGATCTGGGGAATTTGGCAAGGTACATTTTCCTGAAAGAGTACGCTACCAAATATTGGAACGCTTGACCATTACACCAACAGGGACATTAATGACATTGCATTCAAATACATAGACTCTAATATGAAGTTGGTCCCCCTTTGCAGCTAGAACAGCTTCTACTCTTCTTCGAAGGCTTTTCACAAAATTGGGGGTATCTGTAGGAATTCATTCTGCAGGGTATTTATGAGCTCAGACACCGACTTTGGACGAGAAGGTCTGGCTCTCAGTTTCCGGTCCAGTTCATCCTAAAAGTGTTGGATGGGGTTGAGGTCAGGGATCTGTGCGGTCTAGTCAAGTTCTTCCACAGTGAACTCATCCAGCCGTGTCTTTATGGAGCTTGCTTTGTGCACTGGGACACAGTCTTGCTGGAATAGAAAAGTTCTTCCCCAAACTGAGTCCACAAAGTTGGAAGAATGGCGTTGTCTAAAATGCCTTGGTTTTCTGAAGCATTAAGATTAATCTTCACTGGAGGTAAGGGGTCTCGCTCAAACCCTGAAAAACAGGGTTGTCCCAATACTTTTGTCCATACAGTGTTTTATTGAATATGAACTTTCATTAATGTGAATAGATGTCGCCCCCTGCTGACGAACTCGTCTCAGAGCAACTTCCGCCTCGGAACGGAAAGCGGTTTGTTTACATCCAGCCTGGAACGGAACATTAAAGCAGGAACGAGAGGAGGACTGGAATGTAAGTGTCTGGCTTTGAGGAAGCCTGATATAACTAAACATAACTACCAAGATCGTCTTCAAATTAGTTAGTGATTAAAACGGTGAGTGCATCCAGAACATTTGTCCATTTAAAAGCCCACAGCTACACTGTGTACACCGCAATTACACTTTATGGACAAAGGTATGAAAGGTATTGGGGCAGATACCTGTTTTCCATGGTTTGGTTGTCCACTTTGTTGACACGGTTTTGGGAAGACTTTTCTATTCAAGCATGACCGTGCACAAAGCAAGCTTCATAAAGACATGGTTGGATATGGTACAGACAAGAGGGACCAAGCCCATGTTAAAGTCTATGTATTTGAAAACCGTGTCATTAAAGTCGCTGTTGGGGCAATGCGTCCCAATATTTTTGTCCATATAACAGTGTATATGTTTATCATACATTTCTAACGCAGCTTTGGGATTAATTGGGTACTAATCGTACTCTTTGGTTATGTCCCAGCTCCCCAACACATGATTTTACCTGAGCCATGTGTCTGATTCCTTCAGCTTGGCTGAATGGCTGGTTTTACAGAGTGTAGTCAGATAAGCAGAAGCGGTTCAAATAGGACATTCCTATTTGATATTCTTAACTCTGGGCTTATTTTAAAGTAAAGTGACTCCTTATAGTGTGAACTTCTTATTCTGCATGTAATTAATCACCAAGTAAAAGCAGTGGCCAGCCACCAACGGGGAGCAGTGTGTGGGGACGGTTCCTTGCTCAAGGGTTCCTTGGTGGTGCCACTAACAGTCCAGGGGATCGAAACCTTCTGATTGCAGGGGCAACTTCCTAATCATCAGGGTACCAGCTGCCCCAAGCGATGATATTTTGCTTTGCCCATGGTGTTTTAGGGGTTGAAGTGAAACAAAAATGTAGTTTGTTTGGGGTTTCTTAAGAGCTGAACCTTTTGATTAAGACGTTTTTAAAAATACTGTTATTAATGGTAGTGGTGCTAAATATCCTACATATTTATTGTCCTGTGCAGTAGTAAATAAAAGTTGGTATTCCCACTAGCCTAGAATTGTGAAGATTCACTTTACAGTTTTGATTTGTGAAAGAACATTTTTAGAATTTGAATTTTCTAGAATCCCCTTCTCCTAAAATACGAGCAAGCTGATGTGAAACATGCAGCGCAGTTGCAAAGAAGAGGAACTCCGGCCTTCAGTATAACAAACTTTCATTTTCATCTTAGTGTTCTGATAAGTAGTCAAAACAGAAATGAACAACACTGACTAAAGCTTTTCTTAGTAACAGACCGATGGCGATGTTGAGCAGTAAAAGTGCCCAAGAGATCAGTTGGATGTTGGACGATTATGGGATAAAACATGGTCCTGTGGTTGGTAAGCTCAGTTATTTCATTTGGATTTGCCAATACCACCTTAAAACAAATGTCTTATTCAGGTGTTTTTTTCTCTTTGTTCCTCATCTTGTCTTCTGACTGATTACCCGTCTTTTGGCAGACTCCACCAGAGCACTGTACGAGAAGAAGCTGAGAGAAGCCATGGCAAAGAGGAGAAAACCCAAACCTTCATCAGGCCAGAACTTTTACAGAGAGGAGGGTAAGTCTAGGGCTTCAGGGTGCAATAGAGAAAGTTTATATCTTAAAGATCTCTATTAAACACCATGGATTCAAATTTGACTTTTTTGGATAGATGCACAGAGTCAACATTCTTTGTCACATACAGTTAAAACGACACTGAGCAATTGACTAAATTAGTGAATTCTGAAAAGGCTAAAAAAAAAGGCTAAAGGTAATAAAATCTATATACACAATTAAAAAAAATTAGAAATAATGTATAATCCTTCTTGTTCACACCTTTACATACACTGTCGTCACAGTTGTCTATTTATTGTGTTGTCTATTGTCTGCAACTTGTTACATTTTGGAAGTTACAATATGTTGCACTGTGGTCCGTGGAGAAATGTTCTCATCACATTATGTACGTGTTCACAGCTGCTGATGGCAATAAAGTAATCTTGAACCTTGAACTACTTCCGCAAACTAGATGTTGTCCGAGTGTGACGGGTACACGTCCTGCTGTATGTCATCAAGAGATTCATTGGCATTTAATATCCAAAAATTCTTGGGCAGCTGGTGGCCTAGTGGTTAGGGAGTTCAGCCTGAGATCAGAAGGTTGTGGGTTCGAATGCACTGTTAGTGCCACCACTGAGGTACCGTTGAGCCGGGTTTCGTCCCCAGACACTGCTTCCTCGCTGGCTGCCCACTGTTTAACTTGGTGAATTGGTTAAATGCAGAAAAAGGTGGTCACACTATGTGCTGTGGTGTAATGATGTTTATCTATAAGGGGCCACTTTACTTTTCCTGTTACTTTCACAAGAATGACATTTGTCTGGCTCTAAAATAACGTTTCACACCCCTGCCCATCATCGAGAAACTCACGGCTATCTTAGCAACAACCATATAACGTCTCAAAGAATTTCAATATGGAATGGAATTAAATTATGAAATCCCACTCACATTGACATTTTACATTTATGGCATTTATCAGATGCTTTTATCCAAAGCGACTTCCAATCCCTAACTACAGGGGACAGTCTCCCTGGAGCAACTTGCTCAGGAACCCACTGGTGGTGTGCTGAAGGTAGGATTCGAACCTATGACCTTTTGGTCTAGAGGCAAGTATCCAACCCACTACGACGCCCACCATTTTATCTCTGAAGTGTGACTGATCTAATCATTAACATGAACAATGATGTGGTTTGATTTAAGTTATCAGTTTACTAATATCCAGCTATGGAGGATTGATAGCAAATACGATACACTAAGCTTGTATGGCGGCAGGGTGGGGATTGTTTGAAAATAGCCTGAACCTTTGGACTAAATACTCCTGAAATATGGCAGCATTTGTATACCACTGACAAATCTGAATTTAACTTCGTTCTTATCTTACAGAAGAGGAGGTTACTTACATACATCATCGCAGACCAGTGAGTGTGTATTATTGTCATTTTTATGTTATAAATGTATGTTAGTTGTCTGGAATGTTTATAATGGCTATAATGTGTTTTCTTGTTTGTCCAGCTGAGACATGAAGATTTTGAAGACAGGTAAATGAATTTCAAGTTCAATCTTAAGGTGCTTCAAGTTTTAAGGTGCTGTAACATTCTTAAACCGATGATACTTTTAACGTCTGTCAGGAGAGACCGGATTCTGAGATCCGAATATGAAGAACTAGATTCCATCTATGAGTAAGTCTCTATGTTTCACCACTGTGCATCAGTATCACACACACACAAGAACAGATCTGTGAAAATGCCAAGTAAACCTAAGAGGAAAATGCTTCAGTGGGAAAAACTCTTTTTGTATATTGTAGGCCAGCTGTGTACAGGACACAAGTTTACAACAGCAATCTGTCTCGGGCCGCACCGTCAAAATATGAAACCCAGCGTGAGGGGACTCCAGAGAAACGCCTCGGCCAGTTTGTTCCACTCTGGCTGCAGATCCTGCTGTTTCTGATCATCGTCGGTATTCTGGTGTATGTCTTCATGAACATGGAATCAGCAGAGACAGAACCTTTTAGAAGACTCACATAGGACATTTGTTGCTCTGGAGAGATATCAGCATCATTAATTATTTTATGGTCACAGGTTTGTAGAAAAGCTCATTCTCGTTCTTTCTGTCTTGTGATTTTTGAATGTAGTCGTTTTAGAATCAGACTGCAGTGCCCAAACGGAAAACCCAACGGTTTGTTACAAGCACATTCACACTTTACTGCTATCTTTACCTCAGACGTCATTTTATTATACATTATTAATTTTAGAATACGGCAGCTGCCAGCACCACCAGTCTATCTGTTGCTATCTGTAAAGCTACAGTTGCCTTTTAGTCAACCCATCGTTCTGTTACAGGGAAGTTAATGATACAGGATGCACCTGCTGTAGCGTTAAACCTGTTTCAGAAAGAGAAATAAGAAGTAGTCACTTTTGAGAATTACTGGGGTGTAAAAATGTTGTGACGTCAACAACCGTATAAGCCCACCACTCCTTTCCAAATGAGCAAAATCAAAAAAAGAGAAGTGATAGGGCTACACACTATAGACATAAGTGTTCTGATTATATTGCAACATATTATAATTACAGTACATTCTGTAATTACATATTGTAATACTGAGATACAAAAAAAAATCTTCTGACATGGTTAAAAATGTGTTTAAAGGGTCACCGACGGTAGGAGCTTCAGTCACAGAGACTGCATGCTATTGCAGGTCATTCTGGTGGCTTTTATTGTTCCTCGTCTTCCTAGCAGGCAAATCAGGGAATATCTTTTAAGAGAATGATGTTCCACCCCTCCAGTAGTTTGTGACTGACAGAATCCATGCAAACGCACCTTGAAGCTGTTCTGACGGCTCAAAACTCTACTAAGACATATTTTGTCGAGTCATCTGTCTGTATGTAATATATGTCAGTTTATTGTTAACATTTTGTGCAGCTCTATTGCAATTGGTTTAATAAAGAAAGAAATCCATGTTCTTATTCTCTGACTTTCATTTGTTTAAGGTGTGGGTCACCAGTCTTCCTCAACAAAGGGCCAGTGTGGCTGTAGGTTTTCATTTCAATCAAGCAGCACAACACAGTCTTCCAACAACTGCATTCTAAGTTCTATAATAATATTGTCTTTTTAAATGTCTTCATGCTATTTTCTGTTAACAGGTGCAAGTAAACTGTTGCAGTATAAGCTCAAGTTTTTATATTTTGATACATTAACAAAATATGCCCCTTTTATATTACTGTTTTATTGCACAGTTTTTATTCTATTACTTTAACTGCTTCTACTTTTTGGTTCTGTCCACTTTGCTGCTTTAACAATGCAAATTTTCCATCTGTGGGACTAGTAAAGGGTTCTCATACTACAAGAGACTACCTTTAGAGTAACAGCTAGTTATGCACAGAAATTATCTTGTGCTTTTATTAAGGCTATTTTAATTGTACTTACTTTTAAACTTTATGAAAGATACACTTTTACAGCCCTAATCTACACTACTGAGAATTGTGTAAATAAATTTTTTTGGATGAACAGTTGTTTTAATTACTGAAGAAAACCTAAAGACTGTTTTAGTCTGTAGTTTGGTTTCTCTGGCGCAAGGGTGTATGAGGCCAATTTAATGACGGAAATCCGTGAAGAAAATGTCTTGTACACTATTAAGAAAAAAACATTTTATATTACAGATACAACCCACCAAATAATCTCTGAATCTTATTTGCTCATGTGTAGTTGGGAAACTCACTTAGCTAAACACAATCAAGTGCTAACTTCATTAGTGCTGTTCAAACATGTACACACAGAAATGATGCTGCACAGTGGTATAGGTACAGTTTTTGGCCTTCCATGACTGGTTCATCGATGGAGGCTTTGTTCAGGATCAATCTCAAAAATGTTTGCCCCAGACGTGCTGAAGAACAAAAAATAAATAACTGTACAAACCCAAACGGATTTCATAGTTCACAGTTTGCTGACAGTACCTCTAACAGTTTGGGAAGAACAAAACAGAATGGGCTCCACACACATTTCAGGAAAAATCCCAGAAGCCCTTCTTAGTAGCACTTAAGTTACACACAATGTAGCGTCAGTCCTCTTTGATGTGTAGTTTGATGAATCGAATAAAATGAAAATGCAAACTGGGATAATGTTTTATAAACTGAAGTCCTACCAAATTAGTGTTGGAGAAAGCAACTTTAAACATTTGCATTTGTCACGTGATGTGAAATATCCCAGTCGAGGTGGTTCTTGATGCCTTGGTTTATCCCTCACCATCAGTTGGTTCAATTTAGTGTAAAACGTCCATGTCCAGCTCTGGGCACAAATCCTGTGATCACAACATAAGATGTAAATTACCATTTAGATCAGTAAGTCATCAGCGTCACAACGGTCGTACGAAAACAGTGTTTAATAGTAAATACTGGGGGTCCTCGAGTTACAGTCTCGACATACAGTGTTTCGAGTTTACAACGCTCACTCTCACTGGGCTTACACCATTAGCCTCATACTTAGACTGCGTAATTTGGTTGTGCACTGCGGAGGAATAGGTAGTAACACGGCGTACGAGTGAGGGAGTTTTCCTTTTTCTGTGGCTTAGTTGGGTTTTTATGATTTTACATCTGTGTTAGGATCCGGTAAGCGACACCAAAATTGTGTCACTGTCGAAGGAACTCCAGGACCCCTGTACATGCCACATATTCTTCCATAACAGGTTTTCTTACCAGGTTGTTACTTTTTTACTGTCAAAGCAATGTATGTGTTGTCCACACCTGCAGCAAAACATGAAATCCTTGTGAATAAAACACTTAACTGTATTTAACACATTTCAGTATTACAGACTGGAATTGCAGCATGAAGACTTCAGTCACAGGTTTCTACAATGTACTGTATTTGCTAATATTAACACTTAATAATAATAATACATTTTATTTATAAGCGCCTTTCACTACTAAAGTGAACGTTTAGTGCCAACATTCAGTTTATCTTCCAGGAGATCCATATGCTTCCCATTTCTGCACACACCTTTACATGCTGCACTGCATTCCTTTACACTAGGGCTGCAACTTACGATTACTTTTATAATTTGTCCACCTATTCTGCCCTACAAAGACAAAAGACCTTAACTTCCCAGAGTGTGAAACTAAGAAAAATTACTTTAAAGTTTTTTTTAAAGGTCAAGTTTGAGCTTAATTTTTTTTATGTAGATAAATGTATTCATTATGACAACTACCTGGCAAAGCTTCAGTGTCCTACCTATCATACAGTTGGCTGGACAGTTGGCTCCCACAGTTTCACACACTGGGAAGATAAGGTCTTTTGTCTTTGTAGGGCAGTATTTACCTTTTGTCTAAGTAATCAACTAATTTTAACCACCGTTTTAGTTTCAGGGGCAAATAAATTCTACAATATTTTAGATATCTATTATATATATATTATAGGGCAGCTAGTGGCCTTGCTGTTAGGGCATTGAGCCTGCAATCAGAAAGTTGTGGGTTCAAATTCCAAAGGCTAGTGTCACCACTGAGGTGCCCTTGAGCAAGGTACTGTCCCCACACACTGCTCCCTGGGCATCCCCTCCTTGGCGGCAGCTCACTGTTTCACTTGGTGAATGCAAAGAAAGAATTTCACATTGTTCACACTGCGTGGTGTGGTTAAATTAAATTGAATTAAAATCCAACAATGATAAAACCCTTTAGATTATTATTAATTATCATTATTATTAATGACAAAAACGTGTATTTATTTTACCACCAACTTCTTGCACCAGCAACAATTCTACACTGTAATCATGAATCTGTTCCCAATTTATGTCCCTGTTTCGTAGGTCATGTCTTTGTAATTGACTGTTAATGCCTACAGGTTTCTGCATTAAATATTACGGCTGATGTCCAAATGTTAAATGTTAATATTTCATTAGACGTACAATAACATCTGCCACAACCCCTCCCAGAAACCCTATTTGGCTCTCCATCTGGTCCAGCAGACTCAGACAGCCTAACTGAATGCTTAGAGAGCTCTCTTTGATCCACATCAGATAACGTCGCACATCTATAATGATGGAAAAAGCTCACTCCTGGGTATAATGATCAAACACATGCTTTAAAGCATAAACAGAAATGAACTAAGCTGGAATAATTCCACTCCATCTGGAAGGACAGCCTACAGTAGAACACTACAGAGCCTGCACACTCAGCCTGTGATGGGCACAGAGAATTCTAGTAAACTGCTGCTTACTCTGGGCACAGACCTGGATTCTGTAAAGCTGCTTTGTCACAACTTTGGCTGTAAAAAAAAGTGCTTTCTAAATAAAACTGAAGCAAATCCTTCTACAGAGGATGCGTGCTTATTAACACACAGACATTCAAATATAGTTGGAACATGGGTCCCAAACTTTTCCTGATTGGCACTTTAAATTTGGATACGCAAGCATAAATTTAATTTTTTTTAATAATCAATTAATAATCTACATAATTTAACAGTCCTTTGTACTGCACAAGAACATGTTAAAATCCTTTACACTGCATTATACTCTTTTAAACACCTTTACACTGCTTCTCTCCATTACACTGCTTCACAATCTTTTACCCTATTTAAGCATCCTTCTACACAGCAGGCAGCTGTGATTACAGCGGTCAGTCAGGTGTAGCCTCCAAGATCAAAAGATTTTAAAAGTAAGAAGACTGACCTGGTCAGAGTATCAGGGGTTTTATTTTTTATTTGAATTTGATAGGTTTTTTTTTTTAGCTGTGTGCCCTCCTGAATCAGAGGTAAAAAGCTAAACTTTTTGCTCCTTCAGGGCTTCACTATTTAGTCAAATCCAGCATTTGTAATTAGTCAATTACCTAACCATGTTGTTATGAAAACACATTACTATTACATTTACAGAGATCCTACACCATAAAAATGTACAACAAGTGTTTTATTAATTCAGAATGTAGAAAAAGGTGTGCAGTTACTTACATGTCCTGGACTCACGCTCCAGTTCTGTGGGCTTTCTTACTCTTTTGCAGTAAACCTTCACCACAATCAGTATAGCACACATGGCTATTACAAAGGTTAGGCCAGACACCAGCAGGCTAATGACCACAGGACTCAAAACTGGGTCTACTCCTGAAATACAAACAGCCGTATTATTTTTAGCAGTGATTGTATGTGTATAAGAATGCTCTGACCTGTCAAAGAATGGACACCATTAAAGTGTGCTGTGGTATCAGGCACAAAAATTTAAGCAGCAGTTGCTGTATGTCCCTTCACGGATGGGACTAGTCTGTTCAGCACATCCCACAGATGCTCATTTAAACTGAGATTTGGAGAATTTGGAGGACAAGGCAACAACTTGAACTCTCATGTTCCTCAAGCCATTCCTGACCATTTCTGTAGTATGGCACTGACCTGCTGAAAGAGCACATCCCCATTAGGGAATACTGTTACCATGAAGTATAGTTTGTCTGCAACAATGTTTAGCTTGTGCCAGATCTTCCACAAGTAAGTGATGAACATGCATCAGATGCACATGATATAAAATTATTAATCAACTTAATAATATACAAGCTATACAAGTTTCGCGTCTCTCCAGTGATCCTTTTTACTCTGGTCCTGACACTCAGAACATCACTTCCTGTTTTGGGAACAGCTCTGTACAGGACATTAACAGACTACAGAATGTGATCTGGGTGGCGGAACGCAGCACAAGATCAGCCCTACCGTCTCTGCAGGACATTTCTACCAGGAGATGCAATACCAGAGCAACTAAATCATCAGACATTCATCCCAAGCCATTAACTGTCTGTGTGACGCTTCAGAAGTATTTTGGCCAAAGCAGAGAGATTCAGGAGGAGCTTTAATCCTCAGGCCATAAGACTTCTTAACTAGGACATGCCATCACAACTTTCAACTCTTTAATACACAAACTGAACTCTCTACAGCACCTACCCTACTTACCTTACTGTATCTCACCATATTCATCAACAGCACACTGCACTCTATTCTATTACACTTCAGATCTTGTTTTACTTGTAATATTTTTACTATGTACTTTTAGCCATTTATCCTTTCTATAAATTTATTCATTGTAACAATCTCAAGGACGTTTCAGGGGTACACCACACGTCATACTGATATAACAGCGTATGTGACAGATAAAAAAATCTTGTTTTTGCTACATACAGGGCACTCTGCACAACACGGTATGTAGCAAACTTGTTCAGTAATTTGTGCTACAGTAGCTCTTCTGTGGGATCCGACCAGATGGGCTAGCATTTGCTCCCCACATGCATCAGTGAGTCTTGGGTGTTTATGATAGTTCACTGGTTTTCCTTCTTTGGATCCTCAGTGTTATCCACTGCACCTGCTGTTCGAAATTGTGACCATTTTGGTCGCATATGCTCCCGAAATTTCATCTATGCGACCTTAAAACATATTTGGGAGCATTGGTGCGAGTGCATGTAATTGTTGTTGTCGTGCAACCTGTTTTCATTTCTCTTTGGTGTTCTGTGGTGCTATTTAGAGTGATTCTTTAGTGCAGCTTCAGGCAGAATTACTCTTTTACTTCAGCACAAACCACAACAAACACACACAAATGATCAAGAACTATGACTCTGTACCTCGAACGCTGATAGCTAGTGGCTGGCTCTCTCTGGAAACAAAAGTGCGTCCACCAAACTGGACCTTATAGAGGCAGCAGTAGTAGCCTTCGTTGGAGGCCTGCGCGTTGGAGAAGCTAAAGGTGACAAAGGGTGCGAGAGCAGGTAGAGAGTGACGCACTGTGCCATTGGGTCGGATCAGTCGGAGCTGGAACGAACCTCCTGGATACTGTGGCTGAGTGAAACAAGTCACATTAAAGCTCTGTCCCCGGTTGACCCAGCCAGGTCGAGTAGTCGGAGATGCATTATACCAAATCTGAGGTGTGTGGATTTCCACTGTGGTGAAAAACAGGAAAAGGCAAAGGAAAAGTGCTTAAAGCCTAGATAAACCTAACCTAAGAAGACAGCAACTTGAAAATAAAATAGGTCCAATTTTTGCACCTTATTGAAAGTTTGATTCTTTAGTTCCCACTGAAGATTTCTTTAAGATTAGTAATAAATCAACAATTTAAGACAAACTGGATGTTGTACGGCCTAATGTTAGGACTATACCAGTTGTTAGGGTACAAAACGTAATTACACAAGAAAACAATAACTGACCTCACCTCATTCCCACTGAAAACAGTGGCAAGACTATGTCCAGTTCTTATATACTGTCAGAGTAACCAAAGAAAACAGTAGTTAATCTGTGGAGTACTTGCACAATGTAGTGACACCGATCAGTCATAACATTAAAACCGATGACAGGTGAAATGAATAACCTTGATTAACGTGTTACAGTGGCACATGTCAAGGGGTAAGACATGGTCACAGCTGATGTTTTGGAAGCAGAAAAAATGGGCAAGTGTAAGGATCTGGGTGACTTTGACGGGGGCCAAAATCTGATGGCTGGACACCCTGATCAGAGTATCTCCAAAAACACATGTCTTGTGGGGTTAGAAGTTACCAAGAGTGGCCTAAAGTGGGAAATGGGAGCTCACTGATACACATATGGAGCAAACGGTATCTGGTTAAATCCCACAGAAGAGCCACTGTATGCGTGTGCTGCTTATGGGGCTGTGCCTATGCTGACTCCTGTCTACCACAGAAAGTGGCCACAATGGGAAGATGATATCAGAACAGGACCATGCTGCAATGGAAGAAGACAGCTTGCTCTATTCTTTTACATGATGGGAACAAGCGGATGCATAAGCATTCCTTTTCTGGGTAAAAGATGGCACCAGGATGCATGATACAAGTAGCCACAACAGAGGAAGCTCTGGGCAATGTTTTACAGGGAATCCTTGGGTATTGGCATTTATGTGGATGTTACGTTGACACATAGTATCTTCCTATTGCAGCAGCCTAAACAAGTGCGCCCTATCATGGCAACGGTATTCCCTAATGGTAGTGGCCTCTTTCAGCACGAGAATGTGTTCTGCCACAAAACTGTTCAGGAATGGTTTTAGGAACATCCGTTTAAGGTCTTGACTTGATCTCCAAAGTCCCCGGCTCTCAATATGATCCAGCATCTTTGGGATGTGCGAGACAAACTAATCCAATTCCCACCTACATACCACAGAGTCTGGGGAGCCGTCGCCTTGATGAGTGAGAGCTGTTTTGGTGGTGGTTAGACAGATGGTTTTGATGTTTTGGCTGATCAGTGTATATCGTTTGCAAACACAGCATGAACATTAACGTCATTTTGATTGTCTTTTGGGTTTTTTTTAATAACCTCACTATACATACCAAATTTAAATGTAACAACACAGGGAAGGAAGCAGGTGAGATGTTGTTATACTAAACAAACATGTTATACTAAAACACTAAATTGTGCAAGTACATCCATTCATCTATTAAGAGTTAATAGTTCCACAACAGAAACAATACATAGTTGCAGATGTGCACTGAGCTCCAGCTAATGTACTACGGTGCACTTACCGACGGTGATGTTAATGATGTTGCTGGACGGCGAGTTGCCGGGGTTACCCTGGATCCGGTAGAGACAACTGTAGCTGCCTTGGTGAGATGTTTCCAGGTCAGAGAGGGTCAGCTCCACTCGAGTCTGTCTGACATCGGCCCTCTGCGTCACTAGAGGCGTGTCCACTCTGCTCTTATACAGGTGGACGTCAATGGGGTACCGCCAGTAGGGTGCAGTGCATGTGAACAAGACAGCTTCCCCAGCTGAATAAGCAGAGAACGGGGACTGCATGGTCAAGGTGGGCGCAGGCAGCTTTCCTGCAAATTGACAACATACAAATGAAAATAAAAGTTTGTCTCCCAGAGTGTCTCCCAGTTATACATTTGTATCTAGTGACAAAAATCACAGGTGCAGAGCAATACTGCATAATTTCTTCAGTCACTTGCTCTAAAACAAATAAATGATTTCTGAAGATACCGAGTCTTAGCTGGTTTATGAATGACACTTTCAAAAGTTAAATACCAACCATTAATTAATTTATTGCACAGTTAAATACAGGGTATATTTCAGTGTAAAAAAAAAAAGGTAACAGGATATCACCCCAAAGCCTCTAAAATAAGTATATAAGTATATAATTTGTCTACTTAAGTGCATCCTCTCTACCCTTTATCTTTTCAATCTTAAAAAAAAAGATATATCTTTGTCTGCCCAACAAAAGCTGTTCCTAAAAATGACACCAACATTGTTTATAGCTACATTAACCTGGGAGTTTTTAATTGTTGGCTCTGTAGCAGCTTCACACCATTCTTCTACCATTGCTAATCATTTGCTTACATAGATTTAGATAAAAGAGTCTGACCAGAAACTAGCAAGTGTCAAGTAAATCCACAACTTCCAGGGTCAAGTAAATCCACAACTTCCAGGGTCAAGTAAATCCACAACTTTAAGTCTTAAACGGTCGCCAAAGTGACTAGATTTTGTGACTAGTCGTTTCATTTCAGTTGTCATTGGCGATTGTCTCTCACAACCAAGAGAAATTTAAATAACAAATACAAGAAAAATGACATCCTATAAGTATGTGCAGATACGCTCAATCCGAGTCTGCCGTTCCTACTACAGTATCACGTGATTATAATGAGGCGAGCAGCTGCATCCAAGCCATACATCACCCAGTGCAATGCAAAGCGTCCGATGCAGCGGATGTAAATCACGCTTCCACCTGAACTCTAGTGCAGTGGAGGCGTTCTCTGGAGTGATAAATCATGCTTCTCCATCTGGAAATCTGATGGATAAATCTGGGTTTGGCGGTTGCCAGGAGAGTGGTACTTGTCTGACTGCACAGTGTCAAGTGTGAAGTTTGGTGGAGGGGGGATTGTGGTGTGGGGTTGTTTTTCAGGAGCTGGGTTTGGCCCCTTAGTTCCAGTGAAAGGACTCTGAATACTTCAGCATACCAAGAGATTTTGGACAATTTCAGGCTCACAGCTTTGTGGAAACAGTTTGGGGACGGCCCCTTTCCTGTTCCAACAAGTCTGTGCACCAGTGCACAAATCAAGGTCTGTAAAGACTTTGATGAACGGGTTTGGCATGGAAGAACCTGGACAGAGTCCTGACCTCAACCCGAAAGAAAACCTTTGGGATGAAGAATGGAATGTAACTTAAACTCATGTAAAGGCAGGTAAGCGAATACTTTAGGCAATTTAGTGTAGTTCATAGCGGGTGTGATGGGCTAGACTAATTAAAGTAAACTAAAGTGTTACATGTGAACACATCACATCACAGCACAGCACACAGTGTTTGGGGATGGTATCTTGCGCAAGGGCACCTCAATGGCACCACTGGCAGCCTGGGATGCAAACCCATGGTCTCCAGCTGCCCAAATTAAGTGACGAATGAAGTGGCAAGGAGGATCAATCGGTTTAATTAATCAGCCTTCACCTTATCTTTTCACAGCAGAACAGTAATTGCGATCAAAATACATGAGAATTAAATTGTCCCCATTTTTCATAGATAAAAAGACTGCATATTTTAATGATATAATGATTTTTCAGTTCAGAAATCTGGCCACCTTGAGTAGAATGGCAAAAAAAGAAATGAGTAGAAAATATAATTCAACGCAGAATTTCAAATTTCACTGTAATGAAAAACTATTCCAGTGAATACTGCAAGACATTATAATTTTCTCACCTGTGCATTCTACCCCTGCATCCTCGTAGTGTGAACACACTCCACTATTAGGGGTGTGTTCACACAGGTCCAGCGTGAACTCATCCCCTGAACACCTCACGTTCCTCCACCAAACCTCGCCGCTGAGCCTCCCGTATAGAGTCCCACTGCGGGTGGCAAAGGCAAAACCGCAATCCAGTTCTCTACAGACGACTGCAGCATCCCGCAGGTCCCAGCCCCTCGAACACACTGTCCCCCACTGATGGCCCTGATACACCTCCACCCGACCAGAGCAGCGAAAACCCTCCACGCTGCCCAGTCTCACTCGCATCTCATCTGCAAAACACAACACAACAGTCAAATTACTTTACAAACCACACTTCTGCTTTGAAGAAACAGCAATTTAGTGATTTTCCCACTCAATAATTTGTTGTGACCACATTATTCTCAACTCCATGGTTGTGGTTTGTGTATGTCTGATCTACACACCACTAAGGACAAATGCATTGGGATGTCTGACCATTACACCAACAGGGACTGTAATGATATTGCATTCAAACACATAGACTTTAATATGGAGTTGCTTCCCCCACCGCAGCTATAACAGCCTTCACTCTTTTTAGGAGGCCTTCCACAAGATTTTGGAGTGTTTCTGTGGGAATTTGTGCCCATTCATTCTGTAGAGCACTTATGAGGTCAGGCACTGGACGGCAAAGCCCTGGCTCACAATCTCCATTCCAGCTCATCCCAAAGGTGGTGGATGGGGTTGAGGTCAGTGATCTGTGTGGGCTCCCTGTCTTTATGGCCCTTACTTTGTGAAATGGGACAGTCATTCTGGAACGGAAAAAGTTATTCACAAAACTGTGTCAACAAAGTTGGAAGCCTGGCATTGTCCAAAATGTCTTGGTCTGCTTAAGCCTCAAGATTGTCCTGCACTGGAAGTAAGGGAATTTTGCCCAAACTCTGAAAAAGAGGTGTGTCCCAATACTTTTTGTCCTCGTAAACTGTGTAAACTATCAAAACTGTGTAAATGTTATTAACCGAAACGAAGCGATCCACTCACCAAATCCTCTAACATCCTGGACAACGATGCTGCTACCTGTTAAAAGGAGACAAGCAACACGTTTAATACCGTTCGTAACTTTAAAACCTTAATCAGCATTCCAAAAAATGCAACATTTGTAATCTTTGTAAATATCATTACTTTTGGCAAGCTAAATAAAAATAAAACAGGTAAAATGATAGTTGTACTGACCCAGCATGGTTATGATTAGGAGAATCCTGGCCATTCTAGATCCATAAGCCTGCTGTAACGGCTTTAACAAGTAAAACCTGGACACAGCTGGCTCTAGGGCTATGGACAGAACTGCCTGATAGAGATCTGTAGCTCATATGTCTCTAATAATACACATCTCAAGCTTAAAACTGACATATTAGCTTAGAGAATGCTAAGCTAGACTACTGTTTATAAACAATAATAAGGCTAAGCTAACAGAAAAGCTAACTTATTAGCTTCTGGTGTGAGCAGACACTTTAACAGCAAACATTTAGTCTTATGTCATTTTGCCTACTTCACATAAATGCCATGATGAACATAATAAATATAAACAGTAGTTTAAATATTCACAGCAGTGAAAAACCTGCTGGTAAGGGTTAGCAGAGTTAGCTAGTGAGCTAATCCCAGGTCTATCCGGAGAGATAACTGAAGCTAAAAAGGGTTTCAACTTCTTAAACTAGAGAACTGTATAACTACAGAGGTACAATGAGAACACAGACATGTTCTTCTCATAGTCTGTATTTAAAAAGAGCTTATCTGGCACGAGTGTGAAGCAGAAAGTGTGTGTGTGTGTGTGTGTGTGTGTGTGTGTGTGTGTGGAGCTGGTGGCTTCGTCCTCTTGCTTTGGTCTCTTCAGGTTTTGCCAGATCAAATATTGCAAAGTAATAATAGTTAATACTGAACACACATCCTGTTTTAAAGCATTTAGTTTATATAGACCAACCTACCAACAATTTATGAACAATATTTTAGCATCGAATAACGTTTAACAGATGTTTATTTTTTACTGCTTCTCTTAGTGATGTCTGTATGTGTGGTCAAAAATAAACGCCAGCAGATATTGTACGATACAGTATGATAAGTATTGGGACGCCTGCCCATTACATGACTTTAATGTGGGCTTTAATGTGGAGCTGATCACTCTTTGCAGCTGTAACAGCTTCTACAGCTATATCTTTATGGACATTGCTTGTGCACTGGGGCACAGTCATGCTGGAATAGGAAAGGTTCTTCTTGCTGAAGCATTAAGGTTGTCCTTCACTGAGAAACAGGTGTGACCCAATAACTTTGTCTATATCGTGTATATCTATCTTAAAGGTACCGTTAAACACACAGCCTGTTTAGTCTTGAGGAATATAAAGGACACGTAAGACTGATTTAGTACTGTTTTATTAAATAAAACCACATATGTGTCATAAGTGGACCTGCAATGCAACAAATGTGTAAAACGTGGCCCCTTTAAAAAGGAATAGCAATTTTTAATGAAGAGTAGAATCTGTTTGAATTCTAATTGTGAATTAAAAAAGGCACCATCATAAATTACTAACATACATTTTAAAAGGCTTTCAGTTCTTCACACGTCCCTAAATATAATTAACATAATATTCATAAATTAAAATACATTTAAAAAATAAAATCCCAGGATGTGTTCCTTCTGTAACGCTCAGCCTCCAGATGGTGCTGAAACACGATCTTTTGACTCAATAACACACAAGCCATAATCAAAGTAAATTTATATATAACACTACTTTAGAACTCAAAGTGCTATATAGAAGCAATAATAGAATAATAGTGTAAAATAACAATAATTATAATTTAAAAAATAATAACACCGATCAACGATTTTTTAAACAGTTGCTTAATACTTGCTATCATTATTTAATAAATAATTAATCATAAATTAATCAGTTATCAATATATCAGTATACAAATGTACACTGTATTCAGATCTCATACACACCACATGCACAAAAGTACTGTGACACACCTGTTTTTTTAAGGTTTGGGCTATGGAGGCTAGTCTTAATGCTCCATTCCACTGCAAGCACCTGTAGAGGATAGTAAAGACAGCAGAGAACATTATTGGGAAGCCATCACTCCAGGACACATTTCACAAGCAATGTTCGCAGGGCCTGCAACATTGTGCAGGACCCCTCTCACCCCTCACATAGACTTTTCTCCCTCCTGCCATCCAAGAGGAAAGCAACTGCTTTCTGAATCTTCATGAATCTTCAACCTCTGCTCACCCTCAACCAGCTTGTTTGCCTTAATACACACATGCACAGCCACTTTCACAAGAACTGCTTTTGCACACAGAACAAAAGACTGAAAAACACATACATACCTTTAGTATTTGCACACTGTCACTTTTATGATGATTCTTTCTGTTATATTTTTCTTAAACTGTGAAACGTGCTGCTACTTAAATATGTTCTGTCATACTCAGATCCAAATGATGATCTCTGTCCTTCTGTACATGTATAGTATATTAATATAGCTTAACCATTTGCATATGCCATAGATTCATATATTTTTTATATATTGTCTGATTGCAGTGTTTCTGTCTTGCGCAATGTGTTGTTTTGTCTATTTTATTTTAAATTTTAGTTCTAAGTGTTTGTATGTACACTGTAGATCCAGAGCTCTTGCCATTTCGTCTCCCTGTATACTTGGATGTGGTGAAACGACAATAAAGTTCACTTTGGCTTTGACTTTGGAAAGCTTTCCAAGAAGAATTCAAAAGTTGTTGTAGCTGCAAAGAGGAGACCAGCTCCATATTAAATTCTATGTATTTGAATGCAATGTCGTTACAGTCCCTGTTGGTGTAATGGTCAGATATCCCAATACTTTTGTCCATATAGTGTATCATGTTCAGGCAAATGTAACGCTGGACGGATATCCAGGCAGTAAACAATGTGGAGTATTTGTTCTGATGGTAAATTTATCATTTGTTATCTCATGTTTATGTGACACTTGAAAGTTTGAAATAAATTGATACTTTAGGCATCCTGTGTGTGCGTGTGTGGTAGAGTGTGTGCGTGTGTATGAGAGAGAGAAAGTGTGTGTGTGTGTGTGGCGAGAGAGAGAGAGAGAGAGAGAGAGAGAGAGAGAGAGAGAGAGAGAGAGTGTGTTCACGTTTATGTGCCGGTGTCTGTGTGTGCGCGCGTGCCCGGTATACCCAAATCGGTTAGTTGAAGCGCGTGCATGCGCAGGAGCCAGCCGCAGCTTTCCAACAGGTGTGCTCCGAGAGTGGGAGAGAGAGGGAGTGTGTATGAGTGTGTGGAGGAGTGTTTGGAGGAGTGTTTGGGGTCGCTGTGTTCCAGTGTGAGTCTGGCGGGCGTTGTGGTAGTTATAGCCGGGCTCGGAGCTCTAAGCCCGGTCCCGGTTCCCGTAGGTGCCGCGGTATGTGTACTGGACCCGTTTAAACTCCGTCAGCCTGCAGGACTCTGATATTTTAGTTCAGTAAGGGCTCAGCAGGGATCATGCCTGTCAGTAACGGCTCCATGATGGACCTCCAGGCTGAATATGTGAAAGTGAAGGCCCACTACGGAGGGTGAGTCCAGTTTCTGTACTCCTCATTACTAACGACAGCTAAAGCCTGCTTATACTGGAAGCAACTGCTGACATCTTAGACGTCACGACAGAGAGTAAACACTATCCACTGTCTGCTGTTTCTAACACTATACTTAAAAGTCTTCAACACTATTCTTCTTAGTTAAGCAGTTGGATCAGATAAGGCTTTATAGAGGCTGTAGTTAGGCTTAGCATGGATAAACCTCCGCCAATGCACTTGTTGCTCATATTTGCTTACACTCTATGGACACCTGGGATTGGGACACCTGTGTTCTATGGTTTGGGATAGGCCCCTTACTTCGAGTATACCAAGACATTTTGGACGACACCATGCTTCCAACTTTGTGAACACAGTTTGGGGAAGAACCTTTTCTATTCCAGCATGACTGTGTCCCAGTTCACAAAGCAGGCTACATACAAACATGGAGCCACACAGAGCCCTGACCTTAACCCAGTCCAACACCTTTGGGATGAACTGGAACGGAGATTGAAAGCCAGACTTTCTTGTCCAATATCAGGGCCTGACCTCATAAATGCTCTACATAATGACTGACCATAAAATCCCACAGAAGAGTGTAAGCTGTTACAGCTGTAAAGGGGAGGACCAACTCCATATCAAAGTTTATGTATTTGAATGCAGTGTCATTAAAATCCCTGCTGGTGTAATAGTCAGGCGTCCCAATACTTTTGTCTATGTAGTGTGCTTTCACCTCTTACAGACCAGAGAAACACTCATAACTTTTCTGTGTGTCGTGTGGCTCCCTTCCTTTAAATGGCTGTGCTTATCTTCAACTTGTGAAACTATTCCAGTAATTTATGGTGCTGCATCCTTTACGGACACTCAGTGTTGGGCCTAATGCCTTATTAATGAAAGCAAATTATTAAAGGTCCCTGTAAAGGTTGCCAGGTCATTCTCCTACCAAATCAGAGGATTGACTTTTATTTTTTTACGCTGTAAAAGTCAGTTAGTTACAAATGTCTACATGCACAACATTTCTGAATAGCTGAATTATGACATGAACCCTTCCATGGTCATATGAAAGTTGCAAATGTCTGCAAGTTCTTGATTAAAATATTTTACAAAGTAATGTTAGTGCCAAAAATAAGGAAAATAAAAGACAATATGCAGGGTCTATAATTAGCATAGGCAGAATCTGGACAAAAGTATTGGGATACATGACCATTACACTTTAATGACATTGCATTCAAATACATAGACTTTAATATGGAGTTGGTCCCCACTTTGCAGTTTCCATATAGTGTATGCTTAGGTCAGTCACCAGTGCTGAACTGGCCATTGGGGATTTTTAAAAATTTGTGCCAGTCAGGTATTGGGCCAGCGCTGACCCAACCCAAGAACAACAGTGAGAGGGGGCGTGGTGGGCGTGGGATCCCGTTAGCACACCCCGGGTGGGCCAGTCCCAAAATGCCTGGTAAGATTTTTTGTCCCTTTTATAGGTTGGTGAAATAAACCCCCTTTAGTAGAAACGTTAATCACAATTTACTCATAAGTTGATTGACTATGTTTCTCAATGCTTTGGATCTGGCTGGCTACCGTTGCTGTAGCTTGACTCAGGAGACGTTTTGATGTGATGACATTATTTTTTATCACAGAGGGGCACCGCCTTGACCCAAACCTCGCTGTGAGCGATAACTGCTAAGGGAGTCTGCAAAAATGTAGCACACATTGCTGGACTAGAACCACCATGATAACGAGCATAAAAGAAAAAAAGGTTATGAGAAGTGACATTTCAGAGATAAGGGGTTGAGGAGAGATATTAGTGACTAATATCAATACAATTCATGGCATTGTGGGTTGCAGCATTTACCACAGGTAGTCAGTAAACAGTTAAGCGGTCGAAACTATTTAATCAATAATAGAATCAATTGAAGACTAAGAAAACAAAAGCCCAAATTATCTTTTTCAGAACAGAACATTTTAGGCCATAGGGGATTGTGTATGACACAACACTGCAGGCACATAACCAAAAGAATCATTTTTAGTATTTTAAGTAAAAGATATTGAGTACAAACGTGTTTGCAGAGTGTCTTATATTAATTAACAAAAAAATACTGAGTCTCCTTACACCAGCATCATGAGTACAGTTCTATTAAAATGGGTCAGTTGATGAACGATTAGTAATTACATTGTTTTTAACCACATATTATCTTCTGTGGCCAAGTATTTTGACTGACACATTTTTATCAGGCAGACCAAAAAGTGACCGTAAAAGGCTTAATAATTATATAAATATATCGAGAAATTTACAAATGAATACAACAAATATTTCTGTACTTCTGTTTCCATGGAAACTAGATTTGTTTGGTTTTGTTCAGCATTTTAGTAATGATGTATAAATGTGGAACAGACATATTTATCAAAAAATATCCCATATACTAGAGACGAATTTTTGAAACACAAATAGTCCACTAACTGTAACCACACGGATCGAGCAGGGGAATTAAGAAATTTACTTTAATTTAGTGGCCTGCTAAAGGCTAATCTAACTGATATAAGGCAGTTTCTTGTGTACTAACTAACAAGTGTTTATGGGCTGTTTTTTTTTTATCAAACCAAAGCAACAATGACATAACTAATGGTATTTATGGGCAAATATTTGAATGCAAATGAACATTACCGTTCTTAACAGTGGGTATTGTGTGTAGATATTCCTGCTTCACTTTGATTTAACACATTAAAAACATCAGCTGAAGCTGTTAGTAATCCTCATTCGTGTTTGGGGGTTGTGCACAGTGGTCTGTGTGTCTGCGTGGTTGCGGGGGGAGAAGGTGTGCACACCGGGTCTTGGGGGGGGGGTGGAGGGGCTGTGCGTGTTGGGGTCCTTCGTGTCCGTGCCGGGGTCTTTGTCTTGGCATGGTTCTGTAAGGGTTATGCACGCAGTATGAAATCACAAATTAGGTACACATTTGCGCTGCAAATAATTAAAACTAACAATATAGTGTATCAAAACAAAGACTGGCATAGTCCATAAATTAACTGTAAGCACTGGAAAACTTTCTTACCTTTTCAAAAACACAGACCGAGTGGGTATGCTCGAAGGGTCAAGCCTCTTCTCTGCTTCATACTCCAGCCCCCCACAAAGGGGTAGAAAATGTATGGATAAATTCAGCTAAATATTAATTAGTGTAAGGGGTGGTGCGGCCACATCCAGACACCTTCCACATTCGTGCTCATGCATGAATTACAGTACAGTCTGTCACGGATGAGGTCAGAATGAGGTCAGGTGACTGTGCCTACTATGTAGCGTGGTGGAAGAGCTTGAACATGATAGACACGGAGAAGCCGGTAAACCACGCAGTTAATCTCAGAACGCTAGAGATTAACTGCGAGAGTCAGAGTACTCACGGTACCGGAGAGTTTGATCTGGAGTTGAGATGATGCGACACGCAGGCAAGAAGCTCAGAGACTTAAATGTCAGTGTGAAGAATGACACTTACTTCCTGTTTATATACCTGACGCGGGTCATCACCGGTGCCTCGTGATGTCACGTGATCAGGTGCGTGTGACAGTACCCCCCGTGTGACAGCCGACGATGTTGAGCGGTGTGACGGGAGTTGGCCTGGGGGATGGCGGTGCGAGCTAGGGTCCAGAGTCAGCAGCACCGGCGGACCAACACTTGGGCAGACGGGACATCCACTTCTGGTTCCTGGTGCTCGCACATGGGAGGTTGGAACCCATGGCACACTTCGAAGGGGCTGAGTCCGGTGGCAGAGGAAGTGTGCATATTGTGTGATAGTTCAGCCCACAGGAGGTAGTCTGTCCAGGAGCGCTGACGATCCGCCACAAAGCAACGTAGGAAGCGCTCCAGTTGTTGGTTGGTCCGGCCATTAGTCTGTGGATGGTGTCCGGACGAAAGACTGGTGGTAATCTGGACCAGACGGCAGAAGACCTTCCAGAACTTCGCCGTGAAGTGGGGACCTCTGTTCGAGACGATGTCCTTGGGGAACCCATGCAAGCGAACTACAGGCTCTAATAGTAATTCAGCAGTCTCCTTAGCTGAGGGGAGTCCGGGAAGGGCCACCAGATGAACAGCCTTGGAGAACCTGTCCACGATGATAAGGATGGTGGTTTTCACCCCGAGACTCAGGCAATCCGGTGACGAAGTCCACCGCTATGTGGGACTAAGGACGTCAGGGCACTGGAAGAGAGTGGACCTTGCTGCGAGAGGACGCCCCCTATGCCCCCTATCGGAGGCGTCCACCTTGACAACGAACGGCTTGTCTTGATCCGGATGAGTGAGAACAGGAGTAGAAGTGAAGAGATGGCAGAGGTGACGGAAGGTGGAGATGGCTTCAGGAGTGAGGCTGAAGGGTCCAGGCTTGGGTTTGGTGAGAGCAGTAAGAGGTGCCGCAACCGAACTGAAGTCCCGGATAAATCGCCAATAGAAGTTGGCGAACCCCAGAAAATGTTGCAGCAGTTTAAGCACCGTGTGTAGGGGCCACGAACACAAAGCCTCCAGCTTCTGGGGATCCATGGCTACCCCCTGGGAGGAGATGATAAAACCAAGGAAGGTAGTGGAGTGCTGGTGAAACGCACATTTTTTCAACTTGCAGAACAGTTGATGGGCCAGCAACCTTTTTAACACTGCTCTGACATGCTGGGTGTGCTCCTCTATGGTGTGAGAGTAAATCAAGATTTCATCCAGGTAGGCGAATGCCCACCGACCCAGCATGTTGCAGAGGACGTCCAATATGAGCTGCTGGGACACAGATGGGCTATTACTCAAGCCAAAAGGCATCACGAGCGTCTCGTACTTGCCAGTAGGGGTTATGAAGGCCATCTTCCACTCATCTCCCTCCCTGATGCGGACGAGGTTGTACGTGCTCCGAAGGTCCAGTTTGGTGAAGATCTTAGCACCAGAGAGAGAGAGTACAGGGCGGTATTAATGAGAGGAAGCGGATGACGGTTGTTTATGGTGATGTCATTTAGCCCCCGATAATCAACACAGGCACGGTGGCCCCCGTCTTTCTCCTTAACAAAAAAGAACCCCGCGGCCGTGGTAGATTTAGAGGGGTGGATGGTCCCGTGGCGGAGCCCCTTAGCAATGCAATCCTCCATCGCCCGCTGCTTCTCCTTGGTCAGGGAGTAGAGGTGGCCGCGGGGTGGTACCGTGCCCGGCAGGAGTTCAATCACCAGATCGTAGGGGCGATGAGGTGGTAGTTTGGGGGCAGCCTTTTTGCTGAAAAGCCCCGCCAGGTCACGATACGGGATGGGAATGGCCTCCAGGTCGATATCGGAGGCCTCGGACTCCCCAGAGCACGTCCCAGCCGGCGTTGGAATGCAGAAGTCACTGCAGGTCGGTCCCCATTGTAGAATTTTTTGACATGACCAGGAGATGATGCGGTTGTAAAGAACCAGCCAGGGTAACCCAAGGAGGAGAGGAGGTGAGGCGAGGTGTGTGACGTGGAATTGGATGGACTTGGTGTGGGTATCAATAGACATGGTGATGGGCGTAGTGATGGTGTGGATCGGGCTGGTGGAGAGGGGACGACCGTCGACGGCTGTTATTTGGACACCTCAGTGTTGAGTCCCAACTGGGTGGCATAAGCACGATCAATGAAATTGCCAGCCGCCTCCGAGTCAACGAAGGTGGAGGTTCTGATCTGTCTGTGACCCAATTGAGACTCACCTGAACGACGAGCCAAGAAACGGATAACGGGCAGGAGGCATGAACCAGCGGACCAAGTGAATTCCTCCCCCTCTTCACATGGTCGACCTGTTTCCCGGCCGGAGAGAGCAGACGGCATGATGGTAATCGAATTGCATGGGTTCCCCGGCTCCACTGGAATGGGTCATTGGCACGTAGAAGGTCGGTTCCGCGGGTCGATTCAGTGAGCGGGGCTTCGGGGCGCTCGCGATTCGAAGATCCACCCTCAGACACATTTGGATGAGCCCCTCAAGCGTTACTGGTAGTTCTCAGGCCGCCAACTCATGCTTTAGTTTCGTTGACAGCCCCTCATAATAAGCCGTCCTCAACGCTGCATCACTCCACATGGTCTGCACAGCCAACGTGCGGAAATCAGCTGTGTATTGGCTCACCAGGCGATCTCCTTGGCGAAGGTGGTTTTGAGCTGTTTCGCAAACTCCGCGGTGGAGTGGGTGGTCTCGTTGTTGGAGCGGATGACTGCCACAGCCCATTTCGCTGCCTGCCTGGTAAGGAGGGAAGTGAACAGGGCAATCCGGCTGCGATCGGTGGGATAACAATGGGCCTGGAACTCAAATAATAAGTTGAGGTTAGTTAAGAAGAGCTTGAACGTGATAAGACACAGAGAAGTCGGTAAGCCACGCAGTTAATCTCAGAACGCTCCTAGAGGAGTTAGAGTCCACACCAAGATGAACCCCCGTTCTGAACACACACACACACTGACAGGTTTGTAAAGTGAGTCAGTCCGAGTATTCACGGTACCGGAGAGTTGGATCTGGCGACACGCAGGCATGAAGCTCAGAGACTTCAATGTCAGTGTGAAGAATGACACTTACTTCCTGTTTATATACCTGATGCGAGTCATCACCGATGCCTCGTGACGTCACGTGATCAGGTGCGTGTGACACAGTCTGCATGGACTTACTTACTTTCCTTATTTTCGTTAAGAGTAATGTATTAAACTGAGTTTAAAATTAAATTAAAATGTTTTGGGAGCTTATTTGGGGCATATTTAGGGTTTACACTATAAAAATAGGCATTTTTAGTCTTTTTTTTCCCAAAACACAACAGCGTATTTTACATTCTAGCACTGCATGAGTTCAGTGTAAACTGTACAGTACAAATACAGATTTACCATCACATTTTCTTTATGGGTAACACTACCAAAAGTTTGCACTTTCTCATTCAGTGTTTTTTCTTTGTTTTAATTATTTTCTACACTGTAGATTAAACTAATGAAGGAACACATGGAATTATGCAGTGTTTTGTAATAAGGTAATGATGGACTGTTGTGTTTTTTTACTTAGTGAAATGGTTCTTGCCATAATGTGGAGTAGAACCATAGTGGAATAGGATCACTGTGTACCAACCCTAACATCACAACTGATGGTCACAAACACATTAAGAAGGCAAGAAATTCCACTAATGAACTCTTGACATTGATTAAATTAACTGATTGATTGATTGATTTAACTGTTAATTAAATACCATTCCAGGTAGATTCCTCATGAATCTGATTGAAAAAAATTGGACTTATGAGGTATTGACATGTGCAAAGCTGTCATCAGAGCAATAGTCCTAATAGTTCTTATAGTAGTTTTTGCAGGTTTCAGACAGGCCTAAACACATACCTGTCAACTCTGAAGAGGGCTTAAGCATGTCTTGTTTAGTTTGTTTTGCTTTTAATTGCGGGTCTGTGCACTCTGCTGAACTCTGTGTGTGTGTTTGTGTGTGTGCGGGTTAATGAAGGCTGATTTGGGTCAGCTTTATCTCACGCCGGTGGTGATTCCCTGTTCTATAAATATTTCCAGTGCAGGTTGGCGGCAAAGTCTCACACTCGCTGTAAGCCTGTCAGTTGCCAAGCAACCAGCCCTGAGCCTCCATAATAGCTTGTTTTTCTTCTTGGAGAACCCAGAAGTCCAGGTTTTGGCCTAAAAAAGAGTGAGAGGGAGCTAGAGAAAGAGAGCAAGAGATTACACAGTTTGGCTCATGTTGTACATAGTTTATATAAAAAATTAATCCAAGGGAGGATTTTGCATGACACATTTCAAGACTTGCACACAAAAAATCCTAAATTGAAGTTTGTTGTCCCGAACCAACAAATTTTCATGACAGTCCAAAATGGAGCTGCAAAAGTATGTATTTTGATTTTTCATGTGAATTGGCCTCTATTTAACAGTAACACTAATATTTTTTACTGCTGTAACACTAATAATTTTTACTCCTGTAGACAACTGTCATATAATAGTAAATATGTAGATTACCATAAAAATTCATAGGCTACAGCATTGATTAAATGGTTTTTTATTGTTTTACAATGGTTAAACATTTATCCAGTCTGGTGGTATATATATTTTTCAAAATGAGCTGTTTGGGAATAGCTTTCCTGGATGAGCTTTTTTTTTTTCCACATGAAAGCTATGTTTCCAGAATGAGTTTTCCCCAGCAGTTTTAGACATGTCTAATTTGCCTGATATGTCCAACACTAAGGGGTAGAGATGGTATCGAGATCCGGTACTAAACTGATATTAGTATTGTAAGATTGATAAGCTGTTAGACAAACTGCACTGCTTCCGGTATTTATGCAACGTTAACACTACATAAAAAAGGGCAGCTGTTGGAGCAGCTGTTAGCGTGTTTGCCCTGCAATCAGGAAGTTGTGGGTTCGATTCCCAAGACTGCAAAGCACCTCTGAGGTGTCCTTGAGTAAGGTACCGTCCCCACACACTGCTCCCCGGGCGCTGTGTTCCTGGCTGCCCACAGATTCAGTCATTAAATGGGTTAAATACAGAGGAACAATTTTGTGCTGTTCATAAACAAATATATCACAGTCATAATATAAATCAGTAATAATCCCAATATTCATGTTATCATACAATCCCAACATCTGATCAGTCATGAAGAAATAAACAAAATACATTCTGATTGTATTTACATTCTTTGTAATATTCTTTGTAATCTAGTTGGATCACATCATTACCAGACCTAGTGAATTTCTTCACATTAGCTTCTCAGAAAGTAATAATGAAATAACTTGCACCTGTTGAAATCTTTTCATGGAATGGCCTTATTTTTTTCAATAAGACCATGTTACATGGTGTTTGCCACTGCTTCTTTTCAGAGTGCTGCTGACACAATGATCTAAATGAAGAGACGTGTTCTTAGAGGTACTCAGGGACGAAGCCATATGGGGCCTTATATGTCAGTAATTGAATTTTGTAAACAGTACGGAATTTGATTGGAAGCCAGTGTAGTCTTGATTATATCTGATTTGATCAGACGTGGTTCTAGTGAGAACTCTGGTTCATTCTGGACTAGATAGAGTTTGTTTTAATAATAATAATAATAATAATAATAATAATAATAATAATAATAATACATTTTATTTGAGGGCGCCTTTCTAAAACCCAAGGTCACCTTACAGAGAGAGAAAACCAAAAACAAACACACATATTTGACAACAAGTAAAATCTATATGGTTTTGGTTCCTACTAGAACATCATAATGGCTAAGCATTATAGGAATTCATTCCTATCTTTACATGATGTAGAACTGATTTTCTTAGTAAATTCTTTCCTCACACAATTAGTAAATCCCTAATTGATTATATGATATTTTCACATGATTTCTCATACCACTGTTATGCTGATGATATTTAACTCTTCGTCTCCCAGTGACCCTCAGATCTCAACCCATATCTCTGCATGTCTGAATAACATTTTCTACAAGAAGCTAAATCCCAGCAAAACGGGGCTCTTGTGCGTCGCAAGTGATGCCTGAAGACCTGATCTTGCCATCACTTTTGAGAATACTGTCATCACTACCACAACATAATCATTAAATGTAATTTAGATCAGAATCTCTTACCAATCTTCTTTATATCGTCACCCATTGCACTGATGCTCTTCAGATACTCATCCAGACACTTGCCATTTTAAAACTAGACTAGTGTACATAACATGTTGCTGGCCTTCTACCGAAGGCCACCAGACCTTCACAACTGACTCAGAATGCAAATTAAAATGTATACACACCACTCCACTACTCTGAGCCCTTCACTAACCTCATGTGTCTACTCCTATAACTCTTTGATTCAAATTTGTACTGTTTTGCCTACAAAGCCAAAAATGGTCCAGCTCTTTCTTACCTGTCAGCATTGATTTAAACACACCTTGCCGTCTTAGTATCAAGAGTCTTCTTAGGTTTCGCTCCTAAGTGGTGGAAGTCTACATTTACTAGCATGAAGGATGTTTTTACAAAGCACCCATGTCGCTTTGGATACATGCCGTAAACGTTAACATATTTCCCTCACACAATCCACAACCTTATTTAATAGTAGATTTTATTGCTATTTTTTAGATTTTAAGATTTTATTAGTCCTACAGTTAAACGTTTACATGGACTGATGAAATTTATTGGCACAGCCCACGTTTTGGCTATTGTTGCAGCACAGAACGCATTTTTGTAGTATTTCCCTTTTTTGGCAGTATGTTTACATTTTTCCTGTAGTACAGAGTGGGAACAACAATGGGAAATGTGTTACTCAGTTCCTAAAGCTGATAAAAGTTTTTTACAGTAACAGCACACTGCATGGCCCATACATGATATATTTGCATATCTTGGATTTTAAATAAAAACAAATCCAAAGTTTAATGTTGTTTCAGTTATTTTCTAACTGAACTAAATCCAGTCATGACTGAAACTGAATGAAACTGAATACTTAACCGTGCTGTCAAAAGGATGAGCTTACACTCCTAGCATTAATGTTTTGTTTCGCAAAAACCTTTGTTACAGTCCTTCAATAATATTTAAAGCCACATGTGACACTGCTGACTATGTGGCAGCAGACGTACTTATACAGCACACTTCACACATGCAGAGTGATACAATGCTTCAGATAGCTGCAGTGCTGTTTGAATTGTGTTAGTCATTATTTGCCCTAAGTCTTGTGACCTCTAACCTATTGTGTTTTTTGCTTTGGCAACTGTGCCCAGACTGCAGCACACAGGGACTGTCTGTAGGACAGTTAACTGTTTGTGAATCTTAATTACTTTACAGATTTAAAATAGAAATGTAGTTTGATCGTGGTGAAAGATTACTTGCTGTTTATGTGGGCAGGCTGAGCATTTTTAAACAGACATGGATACCTATGCTCACTGAATTACCCTCTCTTGTAGTGCCACCTACAATTGCTGTTTGTGTCATCCTCTAGATTGGCGGTGTCAAGTTTTTTTCACAAAGTGCTGGTGCTCCTGCAGGTTTTTGTTCCAAACAAACAGGAGCACACCTGATTAACTGTCTGAAGACTGGTGCCAAATGGGACAGCAGGTGGCCTGGTGGTTAGGGGTTGTGGGTTAGAATCTCAGGAACACGGTGGTACCCTTGAGCAAGGTACCATCCTCACACACTGCTCCCTGTTCACTGTGTTGCTGGTTGCCCTGCTTCACTTGGTGAATGGTTTAAGTGCAGAGGTTGAATTTCACATTGTGTGTTCACATGTGACAAATGGTCACTATACACTTTATATTATTATTTGAAACAAAAAAGTCTTTTGATAACTAACTCTAACTCTGCCTGACAAGAACATTATAGGTTTGAATCAGATTAATGTAGTACTTTCACATACTGTGCAACTATGTACGAAAGTCCACATAGCTAAAGAAGTTAAGATTTCCAAGGTGTTTTCTTCCTCAATTGAGCACGAGTAACAAATTGGCTAAAATAACAAAGACGACAAAATGTTCATTTATTACCATAGAGCAGCGGCATGGACTCACAGACCTGAAGACCTTATAAGGGTTAATACGCTAGTTTGTTATAGGCCTACAGAGAATGTTGTTATATCTTTCAACAATATGGTATAATAATTTCTTTCTGTGTTTTGGTTTCCGTTTCTGGCCAAGTGTTTCCTCATTTTCGGGTTTGGCAAAAAAAATTTCGGTGCATCTCTTCTTAATTTAAATTCTGTTATACCTGTCCAGAGTTAAGCTCACTTGCATTTTAACCGTACAGTGTAGTGTGTATAGAGTACAGGGCTGAAGAGTTATGAGGCTGCAAATGCTTTGCATAGTATGCTTGTTTGCATGAAACTGTTGGCAGGCTGCAGTATCAGAGGCTGTAATGTCTGTTTTAGTCTGTGGACTTTCAGCCCTCATGAGATCATTCATCTGCTAAGGTCAGGGATCCTTATTAGTCAAGACAAGTACTGTAACAAACCTTCATGATAACTGATAATGGTTACATAACAAATACTAATCAGAACAGTGTGGACTAGAAGATGTGTTTCTATTAGAAAATGTAAAGTGCTGGGAAAAAAAAAGTGTGATTGTGTGGTTGCTATGAAACCAGGTTTATGTGCAAAAAATAGCTTGTGTTAGAAAAAGATTGCCTACTCACCCACGAACCCCCGTCATCTGGTTGATAGTCTTGTGGGTGGGTGGGGATTCGCCAGCTCTTACCAAGCCATTTATGGATGAGAATGGCTGAATGCCACATTTTTTTTGGGGGTCTGGGAGCATATTTGGGAGCATATTTAGGTTTTACACTATAAAAATAGGCATGTTTATGCATAAATTATAGGGGATGAATTATTTTGCAACCGAGCTGAACTTTTAGGTTTTTTTTATTTATATTTTATTTTATTTTTTATTTTTTTGTTTTGTATAGTTGACCAAAACATTCATTTTCTCATTTTTATAATTGGTACCAGATACAGTAAACCCTTCTGATATAATTTTTATCATTTGAGCACTGCTCACAACAAAATGGGTTAGTAGATTATGGTACCAATATCATTATTACATTGTGCTTGGAAATGGAGCAGGAATAATTTCCAGACTTACTGACTAAGGGAGATGCTGATCGGTGATATCAGGATGAATAAACACCATCATCATCATCATTATAATGATTATTCGGCTTAGCTTTTCTATACTCGCATGCTGTAGCAACCCTAGTTCCACTTAAACTATCGACAGGCTGGGTCGCTGCGGTGGGTGCGGATCCGTCCTGCTGGGGGGCGGGCCTGGGGGGCTTGGATCTCTCCGGTGCGTGGATGGCCCTCCACCCAGGCATCTTGTTGCCGGGGCCCCGCGGCCCTGGACCTGACCTGCACCATGTGAGCGGTCGTAGGGGTCTAGGGGGTTCCCTACCCACACCCCCTCTGCAGACCTCTTTGTACTGGGGAAGGGACAGACTCTTTGGGTCAGCTCTCTCTCTCTCTCTCTCTCTCTCTCTCTCTCTCTCTCTCTCTCTCACTGTCTTGCTCTCTCTGTGTATCTCTCTCTCTGTCTTTCTCCCTGTGTCTTTCTGTGTCTCTCTTTTTCTGTCTCTCCTTCTCTCTCTCTTTCTGTTTCTCTCTCTTTCTGTCTCTCCCTCTCTCTTGCTCTGCCTCTCTCACTCTCTCACTCTCTTGCTCTCTTTCTCTCTCCCCCTCTGCGAACCTCTTTGTACTTGGGAAGGGCGTGTGGCTGTGTGTGGGACATGCGGCCATGGGCTCTTGCGTCTCATGGCTGCGGGGGGAGGGGGGTGTTCCTGCGCCCTCAGCGTTAATCATCCTCCACTTCCAACGACAAAACGGCTTACATTTAGACACACATACAAGGGCGTAGAAAATACAAAACGTTTATTTTGATTTGTTGTGTAAAAGTTTTTTGGTTGTTGATTGTAATCTGGTGATTAGTTTGGCACCAATTGAGTAATCATATGCATTCAGTTCGTAACAGAAAAGTTGATTTGTGAGTTCCTGCTGGTGTGGGTTTGCTTTCTTTTGCTGATGCCCAAAAAGTAATTTGAGTGCCAATGGCTTCCCCCTTGTAGAGAATCTGCTGAACCTGCTTATAATGACGTAAAATACCCTTTTTGAATTTCAGAGTAACAGATTGATTGAGGACATATATTTTAATCAATAATTTCTAAATTGAGGTGTAAATATGCTCTTCATATATTCATATTTTTCATTTAATCACTCTGTTGCTGTGTTATCTCTGTAGGAGCACACTGAAAATCTCAATGTTTCTCTCAGCGTTTGCCCTTACATGGCTGGGTGTGCCTGCAGTGACTCAGGCGCAAGTGTATGATTCCTAGAACACGACTGACCTTTGGGTCCTTTCACCTAAATGACTGCACAAGACTGAAAACCCTCTGAACACAGCACACTTCACAGACTGCTGCATCAAAGTTACATTATACGTTTATTGTGATTCATTACTGCAGGTATGTTGTAGCTCAAGGTTAGCTTGTTAGTCTGCTCCTTATATTAGTCCACAAGCAGAGTTATTAAAATAATAAAGCTTACACTATATGGACAAAAGTGTTTGGACGCTGACCATTACACCAGTAGGGACTTTAATGACGTTGCATTCAAACCCATAGACTTTAATATGGAGTTGGTCCCCCCTTTTCAGTAAAACAGCTTCCACTCTTCTTGGAAGGTTTTCTACAAGATTTTGGAGTTTCTGTGGGAATTTGTACCCATTCATTCTGTAGAACATTTATGAGCTCAGGCACTGATATTGGACGAGAAGGCCTGACTGTTTCAGTTCATCCTAAAAGTGTGGGATGGGGTTGAGGTCAGGGCTCTGTGCGGGCCAGTCAAGTTCTTCCACACCAAAATCATCCAACAATGTCTTTAAGGAATTTGCTTTTTGCGCTGGGGACAATCATGTTGGAATAGAAATGGTTCTTCCCCAAACTGTGTCCACAAAGTTGGAAGCATGGTGTGGCGTTCAAAATGTCTTGGTGTCCTGATGAATTAAGACTGATCTTCACTGGAAGTAAGGGGCCATCTGAATTCAATAATAAAGAGGTGTGTCCCAACCTTATACCAGAACCAAACAAAGCCACTCTTCAAGGACAAATACTTGAGTTTCTGCTCAGAAACTTGTGACACACACATGCACACACACCCTGAACATGTTCTACTAATACAATCCACATACACACTGACCTTGTCTGCCTTAAACAAAACAACTTGCACCCTAACAACCCCTGCTAGAGTTCTGTATTTGTGATAACATTCCATTATTCACTTGTACTCTGTATTTTTGTCCTGTCATCACTAATCTAGTCTTATGGGTTGTTCTTTTCTTATTGCACCATGGACCTGGAGGGACATTATTTCATTTCACTGTGTACTGTTTATATGGCTGAAGTGACTATAAACCTACTTGACTAATCTCACTGGCTGGCTGTTTTGCATCCCTCTGGCTCAGATAAATATGCAGAGGTCATTTCAGTCAGGTCAGTCTGAGCACAAACCCTGTGGTAGATTCCAGCTTTTTGTCTGACTTCTTCATTCTGTCTCTCTCAGACGCACACACAAACTTGCATATACACACAGACAGCTGCGCTGAATCCCCAAAGCTGGGATGTAGCAATAAAGAATAAATCAGTTTTTAGTACTATTGTGTGTATGGAAGTATACAAGTACACCATACAGTATAAATGTGCATTGTACTTGTTGTATTTATGTTTCCAGTAAATTGTTTTTTTTCCATCACATATAATTCACCACTTATCAACTGGTGCTACGCCATTGAACACAGCCATGTTTTGTTCTTCTTGGTATGTTTGATGTTGTGTGATTTTACAGTGCTGGGCAATATAATGATTTTGATTTTTATTTTGATCATTTATGTTACACTATGTCTCATTATGCTTGTTGAGCATCAGCAATCAAACTACTGTTCTTAAGGTTTTTTTTTTAGTATTTTTATAGCTGGAAATTGGCACCTCTTGTCCTACAGCTTTTGAAGTATTGCCATAATTTTAGTGTCATAAAGTTCTTCATTCAGGCAAGATACTGAGGATTTCTTTGGCATTGGGATGATGGTTGTACACATAAAGGATGAGTGGATGATCAGCTGGCTCGTGATGTGTTGATATCTGTGAAGTCTTCAGCCACTTGATCAGCACATTCTTTCAGCAGCTTTTTCCGGGTTGGCCATGGTTAAAGTTCTCCTCATGTCAGCTTTAGGCAGACAGGTGACTTGGTCAGTGGTGGGAGGGGTGGCTTTCCTCACAGGCTCTTTGTTCAGTGCATCTTTGTTCAGTTCTTGGCTGGTTTTGTGCATTTGATTGTGCATTTGATGTGTATTAGGCTTGTCACGATACTGAAATTTCAAACTCGATACGATACTAACGATGGTACTCGATACTCAATACTATTTTTGACACTACAGTGTGCTCAGGGGCCGTCGCAGCGGTTCTGTGGGGAGGAGAGCTTTGTGACCAGCTTCATTCAGTAGGCGTTGGGGAGCTGAGGGACCCTGTAAAATTTTGCGGCGCTGTACAATTTTGAGTAGACAAACAAAATGGAGCATTTTGTTTGTCTACTCAAAATTATACAGTGTCTTTGGGTATTTTGAAAATCACTTTGTAAATTAAATGTATTATTATTATTATTAGTCAGCTCAGAACTTGGCAGCTCATTTAAAGGCCCATAGAGAACAATGGAAGAAGGTTTTGGGCTAATAACTCCAGCTCTGGGCTAGGGGGGCTAATGGAGGCTTGTTGGAAAAGTCTCATGGAGATCCAGTGGCATGTCAAGTTTGGCATGGTTGGGTGCTAAATCCACGGAGTGATCCGGCTCAGAAAGTCTGTTTATTGCGTATGGTACTGACTCCCGACAGTTCTTCCCTCTTGTGGCAAAATTCACATGCTGAGAGAATTTAGGAAGAACTGCTTGTAGTATTTGCATTATTGAAATTGCCAGGGTCAATGAAAAAATTCAGGAGTGCTGTTTGTAGTTATTGATTGCTTACTATGGCTGAAATACACAGCTACAACTAGCGCTGTGGCAAATAGCCAACATTTTATGTTAATAAACTCTACCTGTGGTGAAACACTTCAGTTTGTTCACCAGGCTTCATTTATGTAAACTCACAAACCACTTCCACGGCTCTTACCGGACAAAGAGGCCTGTCTGTTGGCTCAGTAGCTGACTAGCCTGTCTAGCTGGAAGGCTGAGTCTATGATAGGTCAGCAGTATGTACTGTAGGAAGCCTCAGGAAAAGGGTGTGAAGGGCATCTGGAACAGATTTGTTCCTCTAGTCCTCTAGTTTTAAATCATGCTGGTTAAATATTTTTTGAGATGCAAATGATTTGTGGTTGAGTGTTTGGGCCATGAGTTGCAAATACAGAGAACCTTTGATCTAGAATGTTGATTTGCAGTGTGTGTTTCTGATAAAGGTGTAGAGTGAAAACACTTGAGAAATTGGTGACCTTTGAGATGCTACCTACTACAAGACAAGCTGCTACAATACACTGACCAGCTATCACATTTAACCATCTGTCTAATATTGTGTAGGTCGCCCCTGTTGAGGCATGGACTCCACATACCCCTCTGAAGGTGTCCTGTGGTATCCTCCATGGATCAGTCTAGATTGTCCAGCATGTCCCACAGATGCTCAACCTAATTGAGATCTGGAGAATTTGGAGGCCAGAGCTATAAACTCATTGCTAATAATGCTACAAATGTGATTCCCCAAATCAGACCACCTTTTATTCTTCTATGATCCATCCCTAGGTGCTTCTGAGAGATCAGTTTTTAAACTAGGTTCATTTTAGCTAATGCAGGTACATGCATCAAACACATCCATGTTGCATTTGTATTTAAATACTGTCTGAGTTACTGTATACTGTATATTCTGTGTGTTTTTTTGTAAAGTCTCAACTTTGGCTTTAAACAAATATGTCTTAAACAAATAAGCACTAACATCAGTAATGTTATACAAGGGGGATTTGAAATAACAAGTACAAGCATGTATTTTTTATTGTTGCTAGACTGCATGGAAGTAACATTAATACCACATTCAAATTTTGATGGCTAGCGTTCGCTGAGTCAAAACAACACTTATTAGGCTTTTTAACACGCCATATCACACCAACTGAGGTTATCATTATGACTGTAAGATATTCTTACTTTGTATGCAAGCTGTCAAACATTCTCTTTCGCCATCTCTACCAAAATATGACATGGTTTCCATTTGATTTGATACTTGTTGTTTTTTGTTTTGCATGAACTTTATTGTATTATGAATGCAATTTACGTTAATTTGGTTTTGGACCCTCTTGACTGCTTATTATTTTTAAGGCCTTGAACTGATGTCCCCTATATGTTACATTATAGCAAGATTCTAGGGTGAGTGTTTTTATGCTAAATTTAAGGTCCCGAGGGGGTTTTGTCACCTTTTTAATCCGTGATGAATTTACATACCTGAATGGCCCTCAAAGTCACTCAAGTCCTTAAGCCGACCCATTTTTCCTGCTTCCAACACATCAACCTAAGGATCTGACGGTTTGTGCGCTGCCTGATATATTCCACCCCTTGATAGTTGCCATTTTAATGAAATAATCCATGTCAGTGTCAACCAGTGTGCCTTCCTCTCAAATGTGATTCCTGTCAGAAGGTTATTTGCGATAACACACTCCCTTTAATGTTCTACCAAATAGCATTGTCTGCACATTCTGGTTTAAGTGATGTACACTATATGGACAAAAGTATTGTGACAAACCTGTTTTTGCTTCCAACTTTGTGCACTCAATTTTAGGAAGAACCTTTTCTATTCCAGCATGACTGTGCCCCAGTGCACAAAGCAAGATCCATAAAGACATGGTTGGATGAGTTTGGTGTGGAAGAACTTGAGTGACCCACACAGAGCCCTGACCTCAACTCCATCCAACACCTTTGAGATGACCTGGAACAGAGATTGTGAGCCAGACCTTCCCGTCCAACATCAGTGCCTGACCTCATAAGAGCACAAATTCCTATAGGAACTCCAGCTGAAGCTGTTATAGTGAAGTCTATGTATTTGAAGGCAATTAATGTCCCAGTTGATGTAATGGTCAGACGTCCCAATACATTTGTCCATATAGTGTATCTTAGCTCCCTTAGAGGAGCTGAGCTTTTATACTCCACTGGACTATGTGTGAAGTAATAGTACTGATATGTGAGGAGACTCTTTCAGAATATTTTCCTGTCTGTTTGGAAAGTGGAACAGCAGTGTGTTCTTGCAGCTGTGTGGTTATTTCTCTACTGGGAAAGAATGGTCTCTTCTGTTTTTTTTCACGTCGGTCCTCCTTCTCTCAGCACTCGGGGCAGGCACACTGACACCAAGGGTAGTTGAAGTGCATCATTCTTTATTTTACAAACCAAAAACTGGCATGTGAGCCAGATGCAAAACTATACGTTTTTAAACCAAAGTGACAGGAGTTACACAAAAGTAATGTGATGGTTGACCCACAACTAAAACAGAACTCTTGAAACTGAAATACCAAACACACTCAAACTCAAGCCAATCATAAAACACAATCACTTAAACAGAAGACAGCTGACAATGTGACCCAAAACACAAACATACACTGAATTCCAAAATAAGAGTTCCCTTAACTTGTGCCCAATACAAAAACAACAGCAGCCTCTACCAGCCGCTGGCCGAGACATGACAGTTTTATTACACTGTTTCACTCAATCTCTCATTTTACAATTCCCCTGCTCTAGCACACTGAGTCAATTCTATAGCGATGGGTTAAAATGAACCCAACTTCCACCCTTTACCACAAGTGTTCCCAATCAGGTAAGACTGTAACGAAACCACATATTAAAAAGTTTAGAATCACTTATTTAGAATCACTTATATGTTACAGTACATTGTGTACAGAGTTTTCCAAGGTTTTGAACTCAGTTATCTTAGTCTTATTTTTTATTCACAATTTCCTTAGTGATACCTCAAAATCTGTGAAATTTGCACAAAAATAAAATGAAAGCTTTTGAAATAAAATGAAAGGTTTTGAAACTGAAACACGGTCTGATTGTGTTTAAGATTCCACTGTTTGTTATGTATATTTACTTCATGTTTCAACTGATTTACTAAAATTGGATTAAGTGGAGAAACTAGGTATACAGTAACCCCCGCTTATTCAGCAGTCACAGCTTCAGCAGATCTTTTCTGAGAACCAAACAAATAATTGTTTACGATAACCCCCGCACATTCGCGTAAACCGCAAATATCCTCCACATTTTTTGTTGCTTTAGTTTGAGCCTCGTCCGCCATGCCCCCTTGTTCTTGTGCTGGTTGTTTATGTTTGGGCGTGGTGCTTTGCAAGGTAATCAGACACCTGAACGGAATGAGGCTCAGCACCATACCCAAACGACGAAGTGGTGTCGTGGGTAAGGTCCAGACGTTTTTCATGGCAATATATAGTTTTTCATGCATTTTAGTGCTTAATTATTAGGAAAAATATAATTGACTAATTTTGTTACATAAATATTAATCTAAATTCATAACAATACATTTTTGGTACTGCTGTATTTCTCCTTGCTGCTGATTTGCTACTGCCGTGACTCATCTCTGGCAGCTGCAGTCCAGAATGTCCCCCGTGGAGCGTCTCGAGTGTTCTTCTGTTTTACATTTTGTTCTTCTTAAAGCCCTGTATTTTTATTACTGTAAATTAAATTAATTTATTACTGTACTTACCTGCTTATACCAAAGAAAACAACATGCATATCAAAGAAAACGCACGTGCATGAATTACGGTACAGTCTATGCAGAGGTAATATCGGTATTCTAGTACTGTGACAGCAGTTCAGTGTAAACTGTACACTTCAAATACGGGTTTGAGCTAAATTTAAAATTAAATTAAAGTGTTTGGGAACATATTTGGGGGGCTATTTGGGTTTACAGTATAAATTTTTTTGGCATGTTTTTGCACAATATTTTTTTACCTGTATAAGATTTTTTATACCCAGTTTTTATGTACAACTTCGTTATACTGTTTTAGTCAATTCAGAACCAGTGTCTGTTTCTCTTGCATTGTGAAAAAGGCAGTTAAAACTGATCTCTAGTCAGGAGTAACATCTTTATCTTCTGGGTGTGTGTGTATTGTACAGGGACATGCTGATCTCAGATCTGGAATCTGGCGTGTCATTCTCTGCGCTGTGTGAAGAGGTGAGAGAGATGTGTCGCGTCCACAGGGAGCTGCCAATAACCCTGAAGTGGATTGATGAAGAAGGTACACACAGACAGGGTTTACATATTTCAGCTTTTAGCTGGATCATGCATAGCTGTTTGTTAGATAAAAATGTTAAGGGGACAAAAAGTTGGGTGGGAAATATGCCAAACAAATACGTTAATTACATAGTTGTCTTTATTAATATCTACGTTAATAGCATATTAAATAGGATACAATTGACCTATAAAATATATTGGCACAACAAGTTGAATATAAACTTGTGAAAAAGTTTGGGTTTGCTTCTGTTGTTACAGCAGTGACAGCATTGTACAAGACGTACATTTCATATAAGCTCATGTCTTTATTTAATTAGCAGCAACAAGAGTTTTAGTTTAATTTTTATTGTTGTAGTTTATGCTCACTTTGCCAAGTTTGCCAAGAATTCATTTATGCTGAACACTTTGAATAACATACATTTGTTGGACCATAGTGTTTGTGTTTTCTTGTTATTTACTAGTGCTGGGCAGTATAATGGTTCATACTTAAAAAACATTTTTTTATTATTGTTATTATATGAGTTATTGTAATACCACAGTACTGGTTTAAATAGCCTAAAGTGATACAGCTGGAAACTGTTTGGGAGGGATAATTTTTACTGCTGCACTACTTGGAGCGCGGAACTTTTCATTTCAGCACTGAAGCTCCATGTGAGTGTTGCAATATGGCAGATTAACAGCATGTGGATTGTAGGGTCTAAAAAAAACTTTTAGGGACAACATCGTTGTGCTTTTTTTTTTTTTTTAGCTTTTTTGTGCATGTAATTTCTCAAAAACACTTTCATATACAGTAATAAAAATATACCTGCCGTTTAGTTCAAGGCTGTCTGATTATGATGATATCTGTATTATGCTGTACATCAGTGGGATCAAACGGGACAAAGATTGTCCAAACTAAGGGCTAAATATTACATTAGTAATATTACATTAGTTCGTTTTTATCTCAGCATTACAAAGAAACATGCATGTGTTTTTGCCTTTAGCGGTTAGCTCTTCATGTCACAGCTTCACATTATTTTTGTTTAGTTTATATAAACTAAAATAAGAACAAAATTTGTGTTTTTGTTGTTCATTTATGCATGTGTACAACCTTTAAACATATTTTTTACATAAATGCTTCTGCGGGACACAGGAACTCCAGACAAGGCTCAGGATGACGTCATATGTCTTGTGATTCACAAAAACTGGCGGAACTTCCATGAAAGGTGTTGTTTTGCTGTACAGTGGCCATTTAGGAAAGATTAATTCTGCTGGAGTTCTAATGACATCCTATACCGTGAAACCGGTATAATTTTGAGAAATACCATGATAAAATTCTTTGGTCATACCGCCCAGCTCTATTATTTGCTTATAGGCTACTGTGACTTTTTAAAACATATGAATGGTAGTTGTTTTATGTAGTCTGATTAACAGCCATTTTGGCCTTCAAGTAAATGTCAAGACTAATCTCTGTCTGTGAAACATCAACATCTATGTGTCTGTGTTTTAATGTACGACCAAAGGAGTGTTATACGCAAAACCAATCATTACCATAATTAGTGTGATTGCAAAAGTGATTTTGTTCTTGTTAGCTTTTATATTTATTATTCTTTTTATAGCCAAAGTAGGCGTTGGTTCTCCTCTGAGCTCATGCTGAATTTGGAACCGCTCCAAAGTCAAAAGTCTGTTAATATCCCTTTTAGAGCGCTTTTATAAACCTTTGATCAAGAGCTGTCAATTAAAAACTGGCCAAGAGACGTCTGAAACATTTTGGAGAGTGAGAAAATGCTCGCGACCCCTTTTAAGGAATTTGTGTGGAGAGATAGTCAGGGACGTCATGTGTCCGGAAACCAGAGATGGACAAAAAAAATAGAAAAAAACAAACACGAAGAAACAAACACATAGCAAAACACACAGCACGCTCATAAAGTGGACATCCAATCACTAAAGCTCAAGACAGTTATCATACAAGATTTGAGACTGTTTGTTGTGGTTTAATTAAAAATAATTAGTCCTTGAATGCTGCTACATATTCAGTATTAACAATTAAAGGCTGGGTAAGAGCCAGCTCATCGATTTCTGAAACGAAACATCGAGTTTAAGACTGTATGGGGAGCAGTTTTTTTAACCCAAACTTTCGAATAATTAATAATGAACAATTCTCAGTGATAGAATGTAAAATAGTAACTGAATCATTCATAAGTTACTGAATATATGTCATATTATTTTCAGAAGAATAAGCCTTTATATGTGAAGTTAGAATTTTTTTTTAGAAGCTCAAAGACAGTGTGTCATAAAGAATTGGAGACTAAACATTTGGTGAATTAAAGCACATTTGTTACTAGATTATCACCTATGATATATTTTCTTAAATTAGTTTCTTTTTCCTGGATACTTCATTAGATAGATGCTTTATTGTCATTGTGTCAGTACAAGGAGATGTCGTTTGGGGCTGGCCTGCAGATGCACACAGTAAGATTCAGAAATATATATATATATATATAAATAAATAAAAATATAAAAATAAACATGACAAATTGTAGGTTTATAAAAGAATTAAATACAACTAAAGATACATTATGTGCATACTTATATACAGCAGAGATAAGGGGTGCTATAATAATATACAACTGAAATGTTGCCCTAGATTATGAATAACAAAATATCGCTATATATTGCACATATTGCAAAGAGATATGTATATTACATATATGTATGTATATAAATATATATGTATATTACATATATACACATACCCATATGTCCACGCATACATATACACAAATATACACATATACATGCATGTATATAAATACCATGATTGTTTTAGGTTGAGTGCTTGAGTCTGTTTGCTTTGCAGGTGACCCATGCACTATTTCATCTCAGATGGAGCTCGATGAGGCTTTCCGGATTTACAGTAGAAACAAACGCTCTGGACTCCTCCTCCATGGTACTGCAATTACAGTTTTTCCTTCAACACGGTAGCATTCATTATAGACCAGATTTATAATATTCTTAATCCTCAGAATTTAAAACAGATTAGGACTAGCAGTCACTAAATCTGTAAATTTATTTCTCAGTGAAACAAATAGAGAAAGTGGAAAGTAAGTGCAGATTCAAATTTTTCAGTTCACAACATATTAAATAAAAAGTCAAATAGGTTTGTCATTATGACGGTTACATATTAATTTTTAATTAAATAGTTTTTTTAATCTGATGTTTAAAATTTCTTTCTGTGAAACAAAAATGTGAACACAAGTCTTTATTAAATTCATGTTATAATAAAATATATCCTTTTATATTTACAAGTACAAATATGATAGGATTGAAAGTTAAGAATTTGCACTTTATGCATTCATGTCAAATTACACCATGTTTTTTTTCTCTCTCAGTGTTCCCAAGTACCCCTGAAAAACCTGGTATGCCATGTCCGGGAGAGGACAGTAAGTGTTTTCTGTCCTCCATAGAACTTTCTACATGTGTTAGAAATGCTACAGTTTTAATTAGGTATTAAGTATACATCGTTATATGACATGTTATAATGACAGTTTGCTCAAACAACATTTATTAATCCATTTTCAATTATTATTTTCATATTTCTGCTATACATGGGGACCGTCTTAGACTTTATATTTATTCTTAGATTCTGTTGTGCTATTATTATTATTATTAATATGTTTTTTACCTGGAATTTGGCACCTCTTCTCCTCTTACGGTTTTTAAAATATGTAGTGTGCATTTTTGATCAGTTAATCAGAGGCTGAGTATTTTTTTGGTTTAGACGGCTCAGTGATGTATGAATAGAGGGAGCGGAGGGGTGAGTCACTTTAAAAGTGTGTAGTGAAGAGAGAGTCTCAACATCATAGCTATAACAGCTGGAAACCAACAAATCAGTCTTGCAGAGCTAAACACGCAGTAGACTCATAAACAGAATTCAAGACACTAAAGCTCAGGATAGGTCAAAAAGACATGTCGCTGTTTCTGGTGGTTTGTGAACTGTTTGTGAACTTGTTGTGCATGCTTTTCCCACTTGGTTCAAGCCAAGAGTCGTTTACTACAACCGTTTTCAGCCATCCTTTACTATAAATGCATTCGTAATGACAGAGTTAACGCCCTCATTTGTGGTTCAGTGATAGAACGCAGTGCACCGAAAGAGGAGAGTTAGAAAAGGCACCAATTTAATACCTCACTTTATTATTTACACAAACTTTATTGGCTATTAAAACAATATTTCTCCAAACACTTGTTTTAGTGTAACTAGGGGTGTGCGATATATATTGTTTATGATAATATCGATATTGTTGTTTTAATGATGAGGCAGCTGCCATTATTGAGTTTTTCTGCAGTAACCAGTGTAAAATAGCAGGACAGGTTTTGATCAAGACATGGGTTTGAGAGTTGTACTAGTGCGCATGCACCTGCTACGCGCTCCGTTTAGTACCGGAAGATTAACAGGTTATGGATGCTCAGCTATGGCCGGAGAAAGAGAGCTAAGCAAAGCTACACTCTCCATTTCTGTTGATCTTGTAGCCAGACGTGGGGCATCCTCACTCGTGAGGAGATAGTTTGTCTTCAGGAGGGTAGGAGTGGCTCAAACCAACCCAGTTAGCCAGCTATGTGAGAAAGCGGTTGAAGTGAAAGCCGCCACCAGAACAAACTTATTTCACCATCTCCGGACGAACCCTCGGACTCGGTACGGGGAGTATGATAAGCTTCGGGGGTCCACTAAATCCATGATAACGATGACAGTAAAAAAACACCCAGCTGCAAACTTTAGGCACTGCTCTCTACATCTGTTATAGCGCTATGATGCTGCCGGTGCCCAAGGCTAATGATATGGTACCAGTCCAAGAGGTTGAGAATGATGGTTTTGAACATGTTACACCCAATTTACACACTACCTGGCTAGAAGTATTACAGTAAAACAGCTCTGCTAAAGTCATGAACTGTATGACTTTAGTGACCAAAGTGGCGGAGAAACTGAAGAGCATGTCACGTTTCACCACAAAAACGGCAGAACATCCAAGCCATACATTTCAATGACTTACCAGACAAAAACATGAAGTGCATGTGCATATTTATTTTTGGCAATTATTTTTCCAGCATCTTTGTGGAAAATTGGACCAAAACTGAATTGTTTATTTACAAATGCTGAGATTGTTTTTTTTTCTTGTGCAGAATTAGATGGAATCGAATTGACTGACTTTTAGTCTTCCATATTTAAGGGAGTGAATTGTGTTTGTCAGATGCCGTATAATTGTTGCTTTTTAATACCACACAATTAACATAAAAGCAGACTTGTGTCAGAATTCAATTGTGGTGAGTAAAAAACTACTTGGTTGCACTGTTTGATTTCAGTGTTCACATTGTTTTTATGCCAGGTTTAATAATTTTTTAAATTTTTCTTCAGACATTATCGTTGATGTATTGTTGTGTGGTGTTTCTTATGTACCACTAGTAAATGACTGTAAATATTGTATTCAGTACAGAAAGCAGGTACAAAATAAAAAATATATTTTTGTTAAAATATTGTCAAATTATTGTTAGATGAAAAATGAATATTGAAAAGAATATTGTGATTTCAAATTTTCTTGCCGAGTCTTTTGAAAAAGACTGTAAAGTCACGCGATGAAGGTACTCTATCCATTCAGATAATAAGTCTGCCAAAACTAGAGAACTTAAACAGCATTAAAAAGTGGCCATGCTGTTGTAATACCTGCAGAGAGCAATTTTGCAGTGTCTTGCTGAAATATACAAGACCTTTCCTGAAAAAGCATTAATGTTTTTTTTAAATGCAAGTGAAGACTGTAGCACACAAGACGTCTTTCTATCATGTCTTGGCCCATGCCTTGACCATTCGTTTTATACATTTTCTAGTTGGTCTTGACCAAGTCATAACAACGTTAACAATGTCTCTCAATTTGACTCTGTCTTGACTCAACAAGTCCTAGTCTTGGACTCGACAAAGGTGGACTTGACCACAGCTCTAGTGCAAGTGACTCATGCCGTGTGCACTGTGTATTGATATTAATCCTTGTCTTTGTCCCAGGGGACATAGTCTTTATGTTTTCAGTCATTTTCACGTTTTGGCTCCCACAGGGGTGCAGAAAAGTGTATTTAACCTTCTCAGACCACAATAAAGATATATGCAGGTACAGAAAATGAATTTCAAACTTTGATTCGTCAGACTACAGGACTGCTTTCCACTACTCCTAAGTTCGCCTTAATTCTAAATGAGCTCGGGCCCGGTACAGTTTTAACTTGCATTTGTGACCCGTCTTGATTTCCTGGAGCTCCACCCTCCTGTAAAATCTAGTTTCAACTATAATCTGCCACACTTACTTCAGAAGTCCTTGATGTAGGTTTGACTCCAGGAAAGTAGACCTCAAATAGGTGGCCCCTGCACTACAGAATCACGTCTATTCATGCCTGATGGCCTGACAATCACGGTTATTGATCTTGGTTTTCAACCTTGCCCCTTTGAAAATGGGATTGTATGTTTTTTAGATTATAATCATGTTGGGATGCAACAAATATTTAGCCACTGGCTGAAAATGGCAACTCAAACGAAACAGTGACGATGCAGTCAACAACCGCAGTGCAAAGCGCACAGTGCCAAAATTCACAAAGACTTTCTCAACATCGGGATTAATTTATCATATAAAATCAAAACATCCCGATCGCCAGAAGAGGCAAGACCCTTCGGGCACACCCACTCTGTCTGTGTTTTTAAAAAGGCAAGAATTTTTTCCAGTGATTACAGTTAATATATGGGGTCTGCCAGTTGTTGTTTTAATACACTTTTGTTATACAATGTTGTTTATCTTTCAACAGTTTTTAAAGCACTTGTTCTGAATGCACTTTGTTCATTAACGTCGTTTAGAATATTATAATGCACTTGAATTCACTTGTTTTATATTTAATTTTTTTTATTTTTTTAATTTAAGATATTTAATTGTATAATATTTCAGCTATCTTGCTTTTAGGCTATTCATGAGTGGGGCCAAGTAAAATATTTTAT
>JBBJLR010000018.1:6340502-6351142 GCA_037577145.1 Brachypetersius gabonensis
ATAAACATTTGAAATACATCAGTCTGTGTGTAATGAATGAATCTAATATACAAGTTTCACCTTTTGAATGAAATTACAGAAATAAATCAACTTTGTCATGATATTCTAATTTTATGACCAGCACCTGTATGGTGTTCATAACTAGGCCTTTGCTTCATAACAATATTTTGCAGGGAACAGATGTCTATCACTTCAGTTTATGGCCACTTATGTCAATGCACTGTAATTTTGAAAAAGAATCTTATGCCATCAGCTGTTCCATTTTGCTTTAGATATGCCATTCAGTGCTACATGTATTAAATCCTTTTGTACAGGGCCTTCAAATAAAGAGTTACTAAATATTTTTACAGAGCATCGGCTCTGTTACAGACACGTTTACACAAATAAAATTTCAATAAATTCCTGAGAAACCCTAATGCCATGTCATATTACATTTGTATTCAATAGATCTATATATGTTATATTGCATGCAATATTTGCAAAATGTTTTTGAGTTTGTTTTTTCAGTAAATCCAAATTCCAGGAGACTGAGGACTTCACATGACTGGTGGAGTTAATAGCTGTTGACACAGGTCCAAAAGGAGCAGGAAGCCATGAGGCACAGTGGCGAACAAAAAAGACAAGAAGAAACGGAACAAAGAAATCAGAAACAGGAGAAATTTGGATTGTTTGCTCTGAAATGGCTTAGCAGGTGCAGCAACATTAGATGAAAAAGACTAAACAGTGATTAAATTGGAACCATTTATTTATAGAATTCGCACAGAGCTTGTCTCTCGGCATGTCCTTCCATTCTGCATGCCTGTCCTTCCCTCTTTCACTTGCTCTCTCATCGAAATGACAGACAGCTAAGGCTCCCTGGTCTGCACGAAAGTATAAAAGAAACAACAGTCTTACCCTCGCTTATCCTCATCTTCTCCCTCCATCTCTCTAATCTCTCTCAAATAAACGACACTTCCTGTGCATGTCAACACACACACACACACACACACAAACTTCAACTCAAAAATACACTAGCTAAAAGAGGAAGTGAAAGGCAGAAAAAACTCTTAGCAGCAGACTAGTTTTGAGCTGTCGGGGTATAATTCCTTAGTAGAATAGCCAGTGCAGATAAGAAAGTGTGGACAGCTCATTGTTCTGAGTGCTCTGCTCACCACAGTTAAGCTGTAAATTTGCTTAAATGAAAAAGAACATTAAAGGCTTCCACTCAAGGCACTTGGCAGTATTCTGAAAGCCGTATAATTTACTTTAAATGAGCTTTTCAGAGCAATATATTCAGAGCAAAGGAACTCTGCTCAACACATTTGAACATCTGAACCATCACAGTTAACAATTACTCATTTTAAGCCTGTAATTGATAGCAGACAAATGAATGGAAACGCCACATGGCACGTGACAGAGACTTTAACTTTGTCATTACGAGTTGAAGTTAAGTTAAAGTTGAAGTTTAGAGTAAGCTGAGGCTCATGGACAGGGATAGCTGCTGAATACCACAAAACTACAGCCACGAAAATGATCACAATACAAAAAAGTAATATGGTCTGATAAGTCAGCATTTTTCCTACATCTGGTCTTGTTTATGTTTGGAAGACAACAGATGTCTGAAGTCACAATGTCCGCTGCAAGTCTTTAGCTGCAGATATAACAAAAGCATTCAGTAATTTAATTAATTATTTCTCGCTGGCAGGGATATAGTTAGAGCCATACCTACGGTACTCACAACAGTTACTATGCATAATTCTTTGTGGTCTTGGTTTCTGTAAAATTACCTAATATTCTTGTTTTTCAATTGTTATTTTTGTATTTTTTATTAAAAGCATGTTATTTCCATCCCTAAGATTACGTTTAAGTGCAAGTTAAATGTTTTGCATGCCCTTGGCAAGCAGACCCTCAAAGTTGTTCGTTGATGGCACACATAGCTGGATTTCAAAATTGCTTTTAAGGTTGTATTACAAAGAAGGAATATAAGATACAACTACTGGTGTGAATATATGGTGTAAATGGGACTGCTGGTGGCCTAGTGGTTAGGGAGTTCCCCTGCAATCAGAAAGTCATAGGTTTGAATCCCAGGACTGCTACTATCACCACTTAGGTAACCTCAAGCAAGGTACCATCGCCACACTCTGCTCCCTGGGCACTGTGTTCCTGGCTGCCCGCTGCTTCACTTGGTAAATGGGTGAAATACAGAAAACAATTTTGTGCTGTGGTGTGTTCACATATGGACACTTTACACAAATACTGTTACTTATTAATGGTTTCATATTACAAGATAATACACAGACATCGCTACATAGACATTGCTAAAAAACTTAAATGACGAGCACTGGGCCCTCACCTACATGTCTACAAGCAAAAGCACTGTACTGAGAATACCATAACCAATGCCATCCACTGGCCTTATCATACTCGGACAATACGGTCATGTATGCCAGTTTCAGCTCATCAATCAGCACCATCATAGCCTCAGAAACTACTCAGCAAACTCCACTCACTGACTAAGCCAGAGGTCGTCACTCTGCAACTAGGTTCTAGAGTGCCTTAGCAACAGGCCGTAGGCAGTCAAGATCCAGAACATGACATTACGCTCCATTACTCTGAACACTGCTCCTCTACAGAACATCCTGCTCATCCACAACTGTCAGCACACATCACAGCAATCACATCAAGTCTGCAGATGACACTACAGGGTCCAACGTCTCACGAGAGGAGATGAGGCAGCTCTGGTGTTAAGGTGCAAGGACAATAATCTCTTACTAGCAAGATGTCAGCAGGACAGAAGAGATGATTTCAGATTCCAGGACGAAGGTGCCTCACACCCCTCTGCACATCAGCGGTTTTAGTAACCTTCCAATGTTAGTCAGAAAACCACTTTATAACTTTATAAGAGGTGTCTAAGAGACTGTCCAATGAAGTCAACAGCTTGTAAGGTCTGACTGACCCACCAGCGTTGAACGTGGATTCCATTTTATCTGAGGCTCCAAAGAATGTATGTTTCCCAGCATTTGGGGAGAGTTGAAATAATCTGTTTAGTTCTGCTCAGTGCTTGGTTTGTCAATACTGTATATTCCAAGAAGTGAATTTGTAGATCTGTTTATGCCTGTATAGTGTTTCCTGACTAATCTCTAGGCAGCAAGCTGGTTTTGCTCAGTTCGGTCCAAGAAACAGGAACTGAGATATCTGATCTTAAGTTATATCTCGTACCCTGGGCAACCTTGACAACCAATCAGAGTTGTAGATGGAATGAGGGCATTACTGGTCAGTTCTGTCAACCTCTGCAAGATGTCATGTCAATAACTTGAAACAGACAAAAATGTGTAGGGCTTCTGTGGTCATCAAGACCCCTCTAAAATCCACTAGTTCTCTCTCTGTATGTCCTCAACACAATTAAGCGCATTGCAGAAAAACCACAATTTCCTCATTGTGTCCACGCAAAACAAAAAATAAGAGAATATCTCTCATATATGCTGAAAATGCTCACATTGTTTTGGTTTTCATGCAAAAACGAGAGCTGAAAGTACTGAAATGAGAGGTAAAAATATTATAATATTTTTCAATACATTGAAACCGGAAAAATATTAAAATATAACAATATTTTTTGTGCATGAGTGGATCTGGTGAAAGCGAGAGCATTTTAGGTTTATGTTGGTAAAGTGGTGAATGTGAGGGCACATTCTGTGTGTATTAGAGGTAAAGTTTGAATTATATTTAATTCAAACTTCATTTTAATAGTCTGTTCCACATATTCTGTATTCATTTGAAGAGTAGTTTGTGCACGTAAACCAATATTATCGTGATGTGCAAGATGCAATACCAACACAACCCTGCAGATTTAGCCAGTGCATTAGTTAGGTTGATGTGGGCTTATTGTGAGAACAGCTCCTCAAAGTGTACCTACTGCTGTAGAGGATTCACGCCTCCTTTATCCGCTCAAAAACTGTACTTCTTCAAAAAAAATGCCCACTATTACACTTTTCATAATTTAATTATTGGACTGGAGTCTCTACTCCTTCTTTCTTGTTAATATGCTTCATTATGTGTAATGCCTCTATACATTCTTTTCTACTCTGACGTTGATTTGTGCTGCGCATGCCCTCTGCTGGCTGTGGTGATGCCAGTTCTAGCACTTTCACTGGTTTGAAAAAATGAAAGTATGCCAGTCTGAAAAGGTCATACATTGCACAGCTGAGGCGGATTTAACCACTGAACTCAAGAGAACAGTTACAGTGCCAGTGTCTAGCAAGGCTATTGAAAGGCCATGTGTAGTGATGAATAAAAGATATTTGTCTCTTTTTGTTTTATTTTTTGACTATGCAAGTGAATATGGTCACTTGATGCGCATGTATTACCTTGTGGATGTGCTATGATGTGCTGCTCGAATAGGTTAACCACGAGAACCACTCGACTGGGAACAAAGTGTCAAAACGTCTTGCTTTTCTTTTTCTCACTGTTTTTGTCTCTGTCTCTCTATCTAGTAACCGGTCTACTAGAGAAGCACATTGGGATGTACAGTTAAATATTTGAGTATCTGAAAGAGTTCATGAACAGACATTTGTTTAACTACAGAGAACAAACAAGCTACAAACACAAGAAAACTTAATGTATGTTGATTCTAAGCATCAAATGCAGGGACAGAGCTGAATGAAAAAAATATCTGTGATATTTTCATTGTTATTGTCAAAGTAGACTACCATTTTTCATTGCTCCGTGGGTTAGTTCTGCTGCCCATATGCCCATCGCAGGGACTTTCAGCAGTGGAAAGAAGTCAGCATGGGCACTCTGACCTGGCTGTGGCTACACAGTGTCATCCACAGCCTCATGTGTGTTTTTACATCTTTTTATCATTGCCATCATTTACTTTTCAACAGTTTGTTTTACAGAAGCTATTCTGTTGGATCAGGACAGACATGTTACCACTGATCCCTACATGCATCAATGAACCTTTCACCCATTGTCCGTCCTTGGACCACTTTTGGTAGCTACTGACCACTGCATCACAACTACTCAGATCCCTATGCGCCCATTTTTCCTGCTTCCAACACATCAACTTTAAGAATTGGCTGTTCTCTTGCTGCCTAATATATTTCGCCCCTTGACAGGTGCCACTGTAATGGGATAATTAATGTTATTCACTTCAACTGTCAGTGGTTTTAATTTGTTTTGGCTGATTTTTGTATATGTGTATACTGTGTGTGTGTGTTGTGTGTGTGTGTGTGTATGTGGGGCTATGTGTGTGTGTATGTGGGTGTGTGGGTGTGTGTGTGTACGTGTGCCTGTGCATGCATGTGTGTGTGTGTGCGTATGTGTGTGAGTGTTTGCTTGTGAGTTGCTCTGCTGAGTTACCCATTATTCCTTGATCCATTATTCATCGTCCTCCAGTGTATCAAATACATTGAAACCGGAATGGCAAATTGGTTTTCACGCACAAACACACATGCTTTTACTCTCAATTGGGCAGTATAACGCAAAAATTAGATCTCTCTACCATGCAGTGACCATTTGCAAACCATCATGCCCTTGCAAGATTTCAGATAATGTTTGTGTGGTTTTGAAGGAGTAAGATCTAGAGCACTGATATTGCCGATTACACACACAGGAAGGCAAATGATCAGCCAAGTACAAGCATACTACTGAAAAAAGAAAGCCTGACCTGAACAGATAAAGTGCAGAAAGAAAACATGGTGGGAAATGATGCAATCACTGAATAGTGTGATTAAATAGGACATGGCCACAAAGACTAGATTTTTCTCTAGTTACTAAATAGAACCCATAATCGGTGTTCTGACCGCTCCTGTTGTAAAATTGCTTTGCTACAGCAATGATGTGTCGAGATATTCCTTGGGCCTTTTACTGTTTAAACAATTTTATAATAAAGTAAATGTATCTGTTTTACATAAAATAGTTTCAGGATCATATTTAAAACATATGGTATTAAAAACACACACTGTGCAGCTCTAGAGTGTCTGTGTTTCTTACCCTGGTGGAATAGTTCCACGGCTGGAGGACACCACAATGCGCTGCGTTCCCGGGCGATTCAGATTATTCTGCCCATTTATTGTCAACGTGTGAGTGGATGGGAGCGTCATGAGTGCAGGGGCACATGGGAAGTTCAGTGCACTCATCTCCACTTTCCCGCCTCCTCCCCCGCCCACTGATATGTTATTATGGTGACCTCCAGCCACCGCTGCCGTGGGCGACCAAAGAGAAGTGCCGGCAAACGTGTTGCTCTGTCGGACCACAGGGGCCATCTGATCTCCTGCTCCCGCCGCAGCCGCCACGCCGTACAGCTTCCTCCTCTGCTGCGAGGCCAGGATGGCATTGGAGGCAGCACGCGTGCTGTGCACCAGCAGGCACTGCTGGCAGGAGCAGGGTGTGCCGGAGCTGGTGCCCACAGGCCACGACTGAGACTTGGGGATGGAGCCGGCAATGAGGGGATAGGCCAGGTCCATCCTGCGGCGAATGCGGCGCCTCCTCTGGCTCTGCCGGTTGGTCTGGGCCATGCTGTCAAAGTCCACCAGGTAGCTGAAGCCCAGCGAACTCAAGTCCAACCACGGGTGCTGTTTCTCATAGGCGTTCTGGATGCTTACGCACAACTCCATGTCATAGGGAGTCCAGGAACCATTGTCATTCTCCCATTCCCACACCACACCTTTACCAGGGGCCGAGGACGGGTCGTAGAAGTTACGCTGTACTGGGCGCATTGTGCCTGAGAAGCAGACAAAGAAAAAAGAGAGGAAGATTGGAAATAGTGAAGGTTGGATTTGGGAAGGTTGGGTTCAGTTCACTAAACAGACTAATAAAGGGCAATTACAACTATGCATCAGGGATGTCATTTTCTCTCCCACTTTCACACACCCCCTTAATTTAACGGTTAAGTGCACTGCCCTTGAGGGCTGAGCAATAGTTTACCAGCACTGGCACTGAGAGGTGGGAGGTGGGAGGTGGGAGACTCAGAAATTAAAACTCATGTTCAGTAAGAAGGCTTCAAAAATTCTACTAACATAGTATATGCAAACAAATATGCTCCTAATACATCACTGTAGTAAAACTCATTCTAATGTTCTTGTTACACACATCTATACACCCCCACACACACATAATGCAACATTAGCAGCAGTGCACACACACCATTAGCATCACAGTGCTGCTGCTGGCTGGGTCTCTGTGAGACACATCAGCAGAATCAGCAAGATCGACCTTGAATTCCCACAACTCCAGCTCAGCGGCTAATTTCATTTAGCAGGAGGGGGAGATGTCTCACTTCTGCATTACCCACGGCTACACACCACCGTTCAAGTCAAGCAGTTGAGTCAAGTAGGAGTTTACTGTCATTTTAATCATATACACAGTCCACAGCTAAATGAAACAACATTCCTCCAGGACTGTGGTGTAACACAAAAGAAAAGAGCACAAGAATACACAAGGGCAGGCAGGAAGGACTTCAAAAAACATAAAAGTAATAGAACAAGATAACATATAGCGCAAATGTGAATAAATACAGTATTATTGTATTCTGGCAGCAGAGTCATTAAGTAGCAATAAAAAATTGGGCAAAAATAGCATCAAGAGCAGCAATAGGATTAGAAAAAAAGATATAAATGTACAGTATATACAGATTATTTACAGGGAAGTAAGTTTTCTTTGTTTATGTGCAACAGTTTATGTTTGCATGTCATGTGATTGGGAGAAAGGAAGCAATTCAGTTCAGTGTGTTTGTGTGTACGTGTCTGTGTGTGTATGTGTGATGTTTGTGTGTGTGTATGTGTGATGTGTGTTTGTTTTCCAGTTCTGATTTAAGAGTCTGATGTCCTGAGGAAAGAAACTGTTCCCCATTCTGGTAGTGAAGGGCCAGATGCTGCAAAACCTTGTGCTAGATGGAAAGAGGGGAAAGAGGAGTGTCTTGTGGCTTTTCAGAGGCAGGCTGTAGAGTAAATGTCAGCGTGTGGTGTAAATGATGGCATAGTCCGTTAAACTGTTGGAATGATACGCAAACTGCAGGGGGTCTTGTGAGGGGCAGCTGTGGTTTTATGTGCTTCATGACAAGGCTCTCAAAGCAATTCGTGATGATTGGTGCGAGTGTGACGGGTTGGGAGTCACTGAAGCATGACACTGATGACTTCTTAGGCACGGGGATGATGGTGCTAGCTTTGAGGAGCGCTGGAATTATGGTGGTGAGAGATATTGAAGATGTCTGTGAGCACATCTGCCAGTTGGTCTGCACATCCACTGAGTACCAGGACGTGGGTTGACTCTAAACATAGTCCTTCTCATGGACAGACAGAGCACCTGGTCGTTGGGGTGCAAGGTAGTCATCCACAATTCCATTTCAATCAGTGACTTAAACTAAGTGTAAATGTCATTCAGTGCATCTGGAGGGAAGGCCTTGTAGGCAAACCCAGTCCAGGCTCTTCACTTTTGTGGTTCTCCACTGGTGGAATGAGCTGCCAAAGGTGACCAGAGCAGCTGAATCCCTCACTGTCTTCAAAACCTCCTCATCTGTTCAGACAGCACCTCCTCTCTTGATGTACTATCATAAATCACACTTGCTCTCCTAAATAAGCATGCATCTTCTAAAAATACTCCCTATGTAAACATTCTAGCACTTAGTCCTGTCCTCGGGTGTCCTGAAACTCGATTGTTTCCACAACTGTCACCTTAGCACTTTGGATAAAAGTGTGTGCCAAATGAATGTAATGTAATGTAATGAAAGGTAATGTAATGTGGAGATGGCCTGTAGTTGGTGGTGTCTCAGATACCCTGCCTCATGCACCGTGTGTTGCCAGGGTCCTGGAAGTGGCCACAGATTTTCTGAACATGTGCACGCTTCGCTGCTCTAATGGCTCGAGACAGTTTGGCCTTTGCAGTTCTCAGGGCAGCTTTATTGCCTGACCTGAAGGCAGTGTCACGGGTTCTCAGCAGCGCATGCATCTCCACAGTTAAGGCCAAATTTAAGCACCATTTGGGTCACTGTCATGAACTCACAACACTGGTAGTCCAAGCTTAAATCCCCAGAGAACCTAAATCTACACTTTCTTTCTAAGTAGGTTAATCTTGCTCTTGCGGGCACACATTTTACAAAGAACGCCTTCCAAATAACTTTCATTATGCATTTTGTCAAAATTCTTCTCTTTCAATATAAACCTCAGCAGTACTTCAGCAGACTTCTCACCGAACACAAAGTCGATGTGGGGTGTCTCTCCCCATTACCTCTGTGTCTTCATGAGGAAAGGTTAGTTAGTGAGTAAAAATGAACCAGCACCAATAACTGAGCTAGTAGTTTTTTTGTTTAACATGTTTCCCGGGGCTTTAACACTGGTGGTTGTTTGATGTCATTTTCCAAAGGTCAGTGCAAAGAATACATACACTCTGACTGCAGTTGAACAAAGTATCCAAAGTTAAATTAAAAAAGGATTAAATGAAAAGTTAACAGCCTAAACAGTCTATTTTATTTAGGTTTAAAAAACAGTGAAAATGGCAAAATAACATTTTAACAAACAGAAGAATGTCCTCCACCCAAAAACCAAAATCAGTATGCAATCACACATTTATCTAAAAATAGTGTTATGTTAATAAGAATATTATTCTTTTGGACCCCTCAGTGGGTCCAAACCTCAATTCATTAGTTTCATATATACATTAATCTGTCAGTGGAACTTAGATCTGAAAGGCATCAGACACAGCTTATATTTTATTAATGCATTTAAAAGTATTTGTATTAAGTTTATTTGGTCCCCAAAGGCTACAAATGTGTGCAGATCAATAGCACTAAACGCTACAGGCAAGTTAAGTGCTAAGTTTACTCAAGTCGATTAAAATTTCATCACGCTTGCCTCATCAGCGGTCAGTATCTCACTGAAGTCAACGACAAGTTTAGTTTCACAGTGACATCTGACAATCATACTGTAGATGGTCTATTCTGCTTATCAGAATGAGAAAAAGGAATTTGTTTAGCAGTTAATTTTGCATTACGTTCATCTATATGAGTTTAACTGAACACACTTAAAACTGAATATACCTCGAAATCACTGGCCAACATTAAACGAGAGAAGCAAGAGCGAGGCATAATATCACTTGTTGCTCACAGCTGCACAAAATGCCAAACTAGTCAACTGGCTAATGTAACTTTAATTATACACTCAACCCAAAACCACACCAAATCAGGACTGGCCTGATATTTGCTCCTCATTTAGGCAGAAAACAGGTGACAGCGCGGTGTGACCGTGGCTTAATACGATAGGTATTTCAGTGACAGCGCTGGCATCCTGTCACCACAGTGCATTTATTGTTTCGTCCTTTCTAATCTGCTTGTGTAACGAGCCTAGAAACTGTGGACTAATGGCCTAGAAACAGGCGTGCTCATAAGACCAAATGAAGTCGCACACTGAAGCAGCAGTGTGACATTCTACTAATCAGAATATAGCTCAGAGAGAGGGACAAAAAGGGAGTGTATTAACTCAAATGTAGGTTTGTGTGTAGGTTTCTGACTGGTTCTTTATGTGTGTGTGTGTGTGTGTGTGTGTCCATGTGTGCGTGTGTGAAACAGACAGATAAAGGCAATGGAGAGAGGAAGGACAGCAGAAAGAGAGAGAGAGAGAGAGAGAGAGAGAGAGAGAGAGAGAGAGAGAGAGAGAGAGAGAGATGTGCCC
>JBBJLR010000018.1:6368626-6389385 GCA_037577145.1 Brachypetersius gabonensis
TGTGTGTGTGTGTGTGTGTGTGTGTGTGTGTGTGTGTGTGTGTGTGTGTGTGTGTGTGTGTGTGTGTGTTTTAAAACTGTTTTATTTCTTGAGTTAAAGATTAGGCTTAATATTAGCATTAAAAATACGAGGAACTATCCAGATCCCTCCTGGACTAAAAGCCCTCAGTAATTTCTGTGTTTCCATCGATGGGATTCTCTGCAGAGCTGCTTGGCCGTTTTTGTCTTTTTGTGGTGTTTCATGGAATAATGAAATATTTATATTTGAAAATCTATAAATATTTTACTTTATATCTGAATGTTATTATTGTTTTCATTACTAATAACAATTCATGCCAATAAAACTGCAAAGAGACAGAGAGAGACAGAGAGAGAGACACAGAGAGAGAGACAGAGAGAGAGAGAGAGAAAGACAGAGAGAGACGAGAGAGAGAGAGAGAGAAAGACAGAGAGAGACAGAGAGAAAGACAGAGAGAGACACAGACAGACACAGAGAGAGAGACAGAGAGAGAGAGAGAGACCAAATTAAAAATCTGATCTGTGGACAAAGATGTTTTGGTCTTATTGTCAGAAAAACCCATTTATGTCACAGCCCCCCCCCCCCCCCCCACTTAGTGAAAACATGGGCATCTGGCAGCTGACATATCAGAATTTCCCTCAGAAAGCGCTCATGCAGTACCATGGCTGGTAAATCAAAATGTTAACATGTTAATGTCACACACAACATTGCCAGGATGTGTTTTCTCCCTGTGTTTTGTGTAAACAGCCGCAGATCAAAAATTACACTTCAGACAAACCGTCACTTTGACTGAATCTCTTTTGTTCGTGGCGACAGTGTTTGCTGACCATTTAAAAAAAGTAAAAATGGAAAAGCCGTAATTCATTCAGTAAAACAAATTACTTTTGATGTATAAATATTTGACGCACCAGTAAGGCCAGTAACAAGGTCCGGCGCTTCATGTAGTATTTGTGTAGCTGGGAGCCTCTGTTGCTCTTCTTGGACAGACCTACAAGAGACACAAAAAAGAATGATTTTACTGAGGATATTCATATATATACTACCATACTATTATACCTTTACTACATACCATATACTACATACTATTATACCTTTATTACTAATACTAGTACACAATTAACAATGTTTTATTACTGTTCTGTTATAGAAAGGCAAAAAGTCAAAACTGAAGTTTGAATATATTTTCTAAACATATTCTCAGTTTCCCTGTTTACAGCTCCTAGGCAGTACTGTGAGTACTTTCTATGTGTGTGTGTGTGTGTGTGTGTGTGTGTGTGTGTGTGTGTGTACCTGACTTCTTGGATAAGGTGGACATGCCGCTGGTCAGAGGGTACGTGTTGATCCAGCCCTGCGTGGCTGGCTGTCTGGAGCCCACCGCAGCATCCAGGCTACTTCTGGAATCTGCCCCTGCCATCACTGACAGACTGTTCACAGACACATCCTGAGGGTCTGCAACCCCCAGCATGACCATCATCACCACTAATATCATGACTGTCATCACCACCTATTACTTTTTACACTGGCATGTGATAAATGTGAAAGTGCTGTTTATTATTTCATAATTAGGCTTTTACAACCATACGGCACAATTCCGTCCTTGGTACTGTGTTCCAGACGCCAGTATTCAAATCAGGGTTGCAATTTTGGGTAATGAGCTGGTATTGGATTTGGCATGTGGATAAACAAAATGATTTGGGCAGGTTTTAAAAGGTTTCAATTTATAACTGCTTTAATAATATGTATAATAAAATAAAGATCACAGTAGTGGAAATATCTACTAGTATTTATAGCCATTGTTTCCTCCATCCATTTTGGTGTTAATAAAGTCAAACCCTGTTTTCATTACAAAATGAAAGTATTTGGTACTTTTCAGTACGGAACACAAAGACAAATATCCAGTTTTTATAACAGGACCAGAGACTGGAGACTCCCGATTATGTGATTAAACTATACAAACACTGGAAGAATCGCACTTGCGTCATCTGCCTCCCACCAGCCAGAACAGACAACACCTTCCAATGTGATGGTTTGTTGATGTCATTTGATAAATGAGAAATCAATGTGTCCTTTGTATTGGAAGTGTGTGGGCATTAGCTCTCTCCTGAAATCATTTTTCCTTTTTTCTCATTTCACTACATCACATTTAAACACTAGATGGTTGCTTTCAGAAGCCTTTTCTTAGTCCTCTTATATCTTATGACACACTGAAGACAATAAATCTTAATATCTCGGTCTGGGTGGTTGGGTCGGTGCTGACCTTTTGTTTATTCTGAGATGATGTAAACCTCTAGACGTGTGGGGTTGTAACACTAACGTAAACACAAGTCAACAGCAGATCTACGTTGTTACAGGATAAAATGATCAGGGTGGGACACTGATATATCCTGCTGGATTCATGAACAGGAACACTGAGTACCTGGCGGGACGAGCTGGTTGGCCGTGAGATATTTCTTATCAGACAGCAGACAAGCGTAGAACTTGATTATGGTGCTGATATCCTCACGCAGACGCTTCTCTGGCTGAGTAGGGAACCTTGGAGTAACACTGAGACACACACACACACAATGCATTTACAGTAGTACGATGTGGCAAACCCTTTCATGTACTAGATTGATACTGCATTTTGCCTGCAAAGGTGTGTAAATGTTACTTGAAGCATAACGCAAGAAGGAGAAGAAGAAGAAGGAGAATAAGAAGAAAAAGAGAAGGAAGAAGAAGGAGTAGGAGACAAAGAAAAAGGAGGAGGATGGGACAGATATCCAAATTTGATAGAAATCTTTCTTTTTGATCAAACTAAATGAGGTCATGTTTAAAATATTTAGCAAATTACCTGATTTATTAAAGATTAGAAAAGTTATGAATTGACAAAAAAAGAGTTTGTAAATAATGTTAATTAAGCTGTAAACATGCACCTGTGCTCAATCCAGTAAGACACTCACAAGTGCTTATTTTTTAACTGGAGTATCATTGGCTATCCAATATTGTGATACTGCACTTAATATCACTTGTGATAGCATGACAGCCCTAAAACAAACAAAAAGACAAACAAACTCACACCGATGAAACCATGTGATTTGTCTGTGCGTCTCTTTGTGTGTGTGTGTGTGTGTGTGTGTGTGTGTGTGTCTGAGTTTGTGTGTGTGTGTGTGTGTGAGAACCTGAAGTAATCGAAGGCAGTAGAGTAGATCTTCTCTCTGAGGACGTTGCGTATGGTGGCGTTGGTCACAACATCAGCATGCAGGAGGGTCAGCCCTAACGTCAGGAGTCTGAAACATATTTTTTAATTTGAGAAAATTTTAACACACTAGTCTCTGACAAATTTACATCTGTAACAACACTATTTAATTGAGCATATTATATTATATGAATATTTCTTTGTATAGACAAAACATTACATATAAACACACACATACATGCATAAATAGAAAGCTGCAAGAAGGTCAGCAACCAAACCAATGTTCTTTTAACTGCATTGTCCTAAACAACACATTCATCACTTTTACAAAAACAACTAAACATTCTCATGTATTAATACTCCCTGTCCAGAAAAAGAGTTTATTTTTTAAACTAAGCCCTCCATTGCAGTAACAGGTCATTTGCTCAGTACTTAATGTGGGCAGCAAGAATTTTCATTTCTGGACTAAGACTACTGTACTACTGTGACTACTGTGCGTGTTTGTGTGTGTGGTACCTGAAGCGAGGTCCTATAGCAGCAACGTGGCGGTTTAGGCAGCTCTTGGCTCCACCAACACTTAGAGAGAGCGCCCTCTGGAGGAGGCCGGTGAAGATTTCCACCTGATCAGCACTGCAGTACTTGGCAATCTCGAATCTCTGCACCAGAAACTGAACACAAAAATTTTTTAACAAGCCTTCAAAAAGTGATTTAGTCGCTTCAGTGAGGAATATATACTACATAACATAAAGGGATTTTATGTATCAGAACTGAACAGCACTGGACCACTGCTATCACTGTTTTAAAATCTTTGTATTTATTAATAGCACTAAACAGGTATGACTATATCAGCCCTTGAAGCCGGTGATTACTCACGTCTATCCAGAGCGAGTGAGGGATGACGTCAGGAGGACGGGGTATTGGCTGACTCTCCTCAGAGGCAGCTAGAGGGTCCGCCTCTGATTCAGTCTCTGAAAACAGGCCCATCTTCAGCTCTACTGTCATGTGCCAGGCTCCTGCCATCTCACGCATAAACTACACACACACACACACACACACACACACACACACACACACACACACGCACACACACACACACATAAACGGTAACACAACACACACAGGCATAGTGTATTTAAATATGAAGTGTGAGAGAGAGAGAGGGAGAGACAGAGAGAGACACAGAGACACAGAGGGACAGACAGAGAGAGAGAGAGACACACAGAGAGAGAGATAAAGAGACAAAAAGAGACACAGCGAGACGCAGAGAGAGAGAGAGAGACAGAGAGAGAGAGAGACACACAGAGAGACACAGAGAGAGAGAGACTGAGAGAGAGAGAGAGAGAGAGACACAGAGAGACACAGAGAGACACAGAGAGAGAGAGAGAGAGAGAGAGAGAGACAGAGAGAGACAGAGAGGGAGACAGAGAGAGACAGAGAGAGCAAGAGACAGAGAGAGAGAGGTGTTTTACCGGGACTTCCACTCCACTGCGAGCAGCAAGGAACCACTCCCAGCAGGCGATGGCGGTCTCCATGCCATGCTCAGTGAACATCTTCAGTGGAGACCAGCACAGGTGGTGCAGCAGCTGAGGATCACAATCTACAGAGACAGAACAGCCTCATGACCTCATTAACACTGGTTTTACTTCTATTATTACAAAAGCTCTGCAAAATAAATGACCCTATTGCTGGGTCACCAGGTAACCTTCACTGGACCATGTCTGGTTCTGATTACAGCCTCTCATTTTCTGACTAGCTCTCGAGGGGAACCGGAGTTTGCATTTGCTTTTGTTAGTGTACTGACTAATCTGTGCGTCTGCCATGAGCACTGCCCGGCAATTTATCACTTTAAAAAATATTTGAAAGTGAAGGCCACAGTTGCAGAAGCTCGAGTGTAGGAAGCTGAATGTGTGATTGCATGTATTAGTTTGATGCTAATTTGTGGGGTTTATGCTTACAGGGGCATTGTAGCTCCAGTGCTAAAATTATAGATGCAAACTTCAGGCACCAAAAACATCTCATCAGATTTACTTTATTTAGGATAAGGGACTTTGAATTGTGTAAATTTACATTTCCATTAATTGCATTTAGCTTATGCTTTTATGCAAAGCTACTTCCATTCCCTAACTACAGGGGACAGTATCCCGGGAGCAACTTGGGAATAAGGGTCATGCTCAGGAAACCAGTGGTGGTTTTCTGAAGGTAGGATTCAAACTCATGACCTCTTGGCCCAGAGGCAAGTATCCTACCCACTAGGCCACCACCACAAATTTGCACTTTATAAAAGCATTAGTGTACAAAGTGAGCAAAAATATTTGTCCTTTTCAATTGTATTGATAGCAAAGTATTCCACATGTAGTAGAATCTTGGTTTAAGATCTTGGTTGAAGATCCCATGATTTTTTCTGCTTTTATATAGGTCTTCCAGGTCCCCTAATACTAAGTCTCTTTCCAAAATTCAGCCTTGGCATGTCTATCGCTATATCTAACCGCTGCAGGACCATAGGCAGGCTAGGAGAACTCATATTAATGTAAAAAATGTTTTTTTGTCTACCTTTCGCACTGATGAGCAGAGCAGTCATTTTGAACATGCTTTGTGTAAAAGCCTCCGAGTCTTTGGCTTCTAAGGCTTCATTCATCTGAGTGACCATCAGCCTGCCCAGGTCAGACTCACTGTGTGTGGCTGCAGCAAACTGCAGCATACCCGCCACCTACACACACACACACACACACACACACACACACACACACACACACACGAATTACTATACTTGTGGGGCGTAACACTGAATCACAATGAAAGCATCTACAATAACATGCGAAAGTCTGAGACACCTGAGAAAATTACAATTAAAACCCTTTTAGCTGAGCACTATATTCTTTTAAATATTAGGATGCATACAAATAATATTGTAAATGATGTTATACGTCTATGTGTTTGCTTAATCATTCCCATGCCTCTCCTGATGGAAGCCCAATATTACATTGTAGCTCTCATCAAATACCTCAATCATTTCATAAACCCGTGAAATCTGGAATTAGACCGGTGTTCTTCTGAACAGCTCACACAACTTCAAGTGCTTTTTACAAACACATATTATTTGTTTTTATGTTTGTTTGCATTTATTCTAAAGCTAACTTTCTGTATTTCTGGAAGAATGTTCCTTACTGCTAAGATAAATGGCTTTAAACAGTTTGTACAGAAGCAGCAGCAATTTACATACAATTTACATCCTGTACCTCTCCAGTGTAGCGGTTGCGCAGGTTGAGAGATGCCATGAAGTTGGAGTAGTCCTTCTTCACGCAGGTGGGTCGGTCGGTCAGCTGGGTGACCTGCAGGAAAGACAGGGTGACAATGGTCAGTACCTCCTCCGAAACAGCACAGCCTTCTCTCATTAGAGTACCAGTAATACCAACCTGAGGGAAAGCAGCCTTGGGATGAGAATCATACAGGCCCCCAGCAAACCAACCACCAAGCACCCAGCCCATCAGGCACACAGATATACGAGTAAAGAGCTCAGCAGGTGAACAGAGGCGTGATGGAGTGAAACATCACAAAACAGAACCAATGACAAAACTTTGCCACATCAACTCAACTGGCACGAAACGAACACTTGCAATGACCACAGGTGATTAGAGTGGTACTCGGATTAGCAGCAGCTCAGATGCGCAAAAGCTGAATCAGGTTATGGACATTATGCATGAAAAACATGTAAAAACATGTAAAAACAAAAAATAAAGCAAAAAACCCATCACAGCTGCTGATCACTGTCAGAGCAGTAGTTAGTAAAATGCATCCAAATTCAGTCACTATGGTCTAGATGATCTGAAGCTACTTAATCTGAAGTTGGTCTCTCAGAGAGAGCCAAAGTCTTTAAAATCAATGATAATTTGCATATTACTGAACTAAGATGATTATAGTCATATTATTTAATCCAGATTTTACAAAGTGAATCAATGCTGCACAACACGCTCTTACCTTTATCTGGCCAATAACCTCAGCAATCTATCCGTTAAAAGCACAGCAGTCCATTACTCTGATGAAATGTAAGTGATACTCCAGCCATTTTCAGACTAATCCCTATCTGCCACATCAGTAGCATAAGCTTTATTACCAAGAACAGACCTGCCACAGCCTTTATTGCCTGTTTGCAGTTATTTGAGAGAATTGCAATTATGTTCCACAGCTGATAACTTGAAAAACTGTTAGTTATCATCAAAAAACACATTAACAGGTGTGGGTAGATGCAGATTTATGCAAATACACAATGGCGTATTACACCTATAGGAGGCAGCAGGGAGTAATGTTTATTTGAGGTTTGTTCATATCACCTGTAGAGGGCAATGCTGAGTAATGTTTCGTATAATGGACATTTCTTAAAACACCTCTAGACGGCAGCAATAAGTAATGTTTATTTATTTGATATTTCTTAAAATACCTTTAGACAGCTACAGCGAATACTATTTGTTTATTTGAGCTAGAGCTGCATTTGTTGTTTAATCACAATTATTTACAAGGGAAATAAACATCAGCTCCAATTTCATGATCGTGACAAGCTCAACCACGAGCACTAATTTAAATGCATGTCAGCATTCTATTCTTTTCCTCAGGGAAATTATTACCTGTGATAATCGACTGTGCTACAGATGCAGCAGATGGATATTAGACTGAAGAATGCTGAAGTGTTCCTTTAACAGGTTTTAAAGTAAATGAAAATGTGAATGGTGTGTGGCCTCACCCCCAGTGTCATGCTCTGCCGGTTGTAGCCAGCAAAGTTGAGGATGCTCTCAGTAGCCATGGCCAAGCCAGTGTGCTGGGAGAGACCAGACACCCAGTTCTGGTGCTTATTTAGGTACTCCTGAGAATGTGAGAGAGAGAGAGAGCAAGAGACAGAGAGAGAGCAAGAGACAGAGAGAGAGACAGAGAGAGAGAGAGAGAGAGAGTGAGAGAGAGACAGAGAGAGAGAGAGTGAGAGAGCGAGAGTGAGAGAGAGAGACAGAGAGAGAGTGAGAGAGCGAGAGTGAGAGAGAGAGACAGAGAGAGAGAGAGTGAGAGAGCGAGAGTTCTCAGTGTTATCTTGTTTTAGTCAACAAATACAAGGATTTCCATTGTTGTTTCTTGGTTAACAAGACATGTATGTTTGTATGTATGTATGAGCGTAAAAGCAGCACAAAATGTGCCTTAATGCAACAGCAATATGTACTCAATACATAACTAAGGCAAATTCTCTGAGAATGAGCACACGGGTCACACTAAAACATAAAAAAAGCAATTTTAATCCAATACTTTAAATTAGCATAAAGTCTTCTGTGAGTAAATATTCTTTCATTGATATTCTTAAGATTCACATCTCCATTTAGCCACAGTATCTGTGCCACTGCTAAAAGAGGCCTCTAATTTACACAATCTACGCAAAGCTGGTCACTGTTAGCTGCAAATCCCTCAAAGATTTATCACGCATAAATACTTTCAGCACATCAGGCATTTACAGAGCAGAGATGTTCACAAGTCATTTTTTACCAAGTCCAAATCAAGTCTCAAGTCTTTGTGCTCGAGTCCAAGTCAAGTCTCAAGTCTTTGAGTGGACGTTTAGAAGATATGCTAATTGGCCATGCCCCGTGATTACAATTGGCTGTTGCTTAGCAGGGGGCGGGACTGCATGCTTTGATCTGCCCTCACCGTAAAAGGAGGATTGCCTTAAATGATCTTAAATCTAAATGTTAAATGTGAAAAATATATCTCCCACTCTAAATGTGAAACTCCACAGTTAGATGGGGCTCGGTGACCCCTTTCCAACGACCGCTCGAAAACCGTTATTAGCTGAAAACCATTCACCTCGGACAAAAGAAATGGGACACCGAAGCAAGGTGAACGGTTTTCAGGTCGTTGGAAAGAGTGCGGGATATAAATAAATAATTCCATGAAATGAATATGGTTTACGAGTTTTGACTCATGAGTCACAGCACCCAAGTCTCAAGTCATTGAGGGCGAGTCTAAAGTCAAGTCACAAGTCTTTGTTTGTGCGGCTTAAGTGCGACTCGAGTCCGAGTCTCAGACTCGAGTGCCCATCTCTGTCACAGAGACTTCAGAAGAATGTACAATTATTTCAAGACGTTTGGAATTCATGATTAGTGTAAAAACTGCGATGTACCTGTAGGTGGGACTTGGTGACAGAGGCGGCCCACTTCATCGCCTCTTTCAGAATTTCACCACAACGTGCTGCAAAGTCCTTTACTATACTCTACACAAATAAAACACGTGAATTCAGTGGGAAACGTTGCAGGTGCATGGCTCTCTCTAATTTAGCTTTAGGTTGATCGCTGCTTTCACCTCGCGGGCTTCATGTGTGTCCGGTACTGTTATCCGGTGAGGAGTGTCAGGAATGTCATAGTAAGGCTGGTCCTTGTGTATGTCCTAAGATAAGAGAGAAAAGATAACCCTTTATTATCCTCACAAAGGGGGAATTTGCTTTGCTATGGCAGAAAGTGGACCGAACAACAGTAAGAGGAACGAAAAGTGGCAAAACAATAGCAATACAACACAACAAGATAAAATAAAAACTAGACTTTACAACTAATACAAAAAATATAAATACATTTGTATGTGTATATATGTATATATATGTGTGTATGTGCGTGTGTGGTCATAACCAAATCATTAAGTAATTAATGCTAGACTACATATGGATACATTATGCCATTTTGTAGACTGGAGTCGCAGGCACACTCACAGCACTCAGAGAAAGAGACAGTGTCTGCAAAATGTCCAACATAGTCTTCAGCACTCGTCCACTCCACAGCAAGTGAGGAAACCTGGACAGACAAGAAATGAAAGACTGGATGCATGCAATGGGCTGACTGTAAAATATATCTACAGCTGTGTCTGTTGTAGCAGAAGTGAAGGAGACACGCACATTTCGGCCAGCCCTGAAAGATACTTGTCTGCTACTCGCCGGATCCTCTTGTGGGTGTGGTTAAAGTTGACCAGAAGAAACTGTGCATGGCGTTCCAGCTCCTCCTCATGCTCTTTAGTTTTAGGCTACAAGAAAGAATAAAAAAATAACAGGTTTCTTTCTTCCTAAGGCTACACAAAAACTACCAATATTAAATGAAGTGTGAAATCAAAGTTTAGAATCATACAAAAGTTGGAACGCCATGAACAGACAGACCCAGTTAATCTCTCTGGGCTCACCTTTTCTGCCATCATCTGGAGGAACACCTCAAAAACTTTATCAGCAACACAAATCACACACTGCATCATTCCTGAGGCGGAGGGGATAGAAAGGCAGAAGAGTGGGAGATTGAGAAAAAAACATTATGGTTGTTTTCGAACATGTTTTAACACTGAGCCGTTCTTCTAACCTGACTTGTCCTTTTGTATGGCCTTGTCTTCAAAGTATCTGAACATCAACTGGAACCCGTCAGGATCGTTTGAATGGAGCATCCTGAGGGAAGCAGAGGGTTGCGATCCATAAACAATTACATGCAGCAGACAAGACATGAAGAGAACAAAGGGATAAAGAGAGTAGAGACCCAGATGCAGCTGTCGTACCTCATGTATTCCAGTCTGTAGACTGACAGAAGGTAAGTGCACATGGCGAAGTCCAGTTTGTTAATGAGGGCCGCTGCCTCTGGGGCTGGATCCAGGAGGTTAATGATAGTGCTGCGTAGCTCATTTAGCTCTGCCTAAAAAAGGACATATTTATTCACACATATTTTAGAAAACAACCAAAAAATGGGGTCAGAAACTTCAGTCTTTCTTTAAGAAGCCTACAAGGGACCTGAAACTGTGCATCATAGAAGCAAATATTTGTATAAAGATAACACAGCTCTGGAAAAAAAATAGGAGACAACTGTGAAAGTGTTCAGGTTCTCATGTTTTATCTTTTATAGGTGTAAGTATTGAACTTAAGAACTTCTAACAATATTTCTTCAAATTTCCAAATAAAAATATTATTCTTTAAAGCATCATTTAAAAGGAATTGACATCAATATAAGAGAAATCATGCAGTGTTTACAGAACCTGAATATTCTCTTAAACAAAATGGCAATAATTACATTACTTTTAATTACTTCTAGTGGTGTTTTACCATCCAACTGGTCTCATTGTGAGAGGAGAGTGTTGATGACAGCGGCGTTTTTATACTTTTCCTCATTAAGTAAGATTTTATTCAGGTGATCACTAATCAGTCCGTCATAAAGCAGAATGAGGTGCTTGTGTAGGAAATGAACAGACACTGGCATGAAATAGTTGTCATACTCAGAGATGCCGATTGAAAAATCAATTGCAGTGGTCTGTTATTTTTGTCCAGAGCTGTATCTTATCTTAAATGAAGTTAGCTCAAGAGAAAATAGAAAGCAGTAACCTTGACAGAAGGATTTCAGAACACCGTGGCTGCACCCCCTGCTGTTCAACAGGGTCATCACTGCTTCCCACCTTTAGTGTCTTTTCCATTTTATCCCAGTCTAATAAACACCTCATGTTCAACTCAGTCTGTTCATTATTCACAGCCATGGCTGCAATGTTTTATTTAGAAAGTCTGTAACAGCATGCATATCTAATAAGAAGGAACGGAGGAGGAGGTGTCTGCCATGTCTGGAGTTTTGTTTGTACCACAGAACAAGAAAAGAAATAAAATCACTCTCGCAAGTGAGAAGAAGAAATATAAATAAATGAAAGCATAAACCCCAATCTGCTACCCGTTATGCATAGCTGCCTGGAAAATGCTGAATCGTTTTCAATAGAAAGGCTGACGCTTTCCAAAACAGAACAATGCCCTTGGGTTTTTTTTTTAGGACAGCTAAGTCATGTAATAACAAAACAGCAGTGACCCATTTATAAAATACCCCCCCCCCACCTCAATGAGTACAGTGGAGTTTTGCCACACATTAATACAGATGAGACCAATTATGTGTTGGTGGAACTGTGATGCACACTGTGACATTAAAAAGCATCCCTATACCTTTCGATGTCTTGTAACTGGCCATTTAGGCTGAAAGGCAATCTCCTAAGTGTCATAAAGTGCTAAACCTAATTTGAGATTTATTATTATGTGTCAGTTATACCCTTGCCTTGCGCCCATTGACCCCAGGATAGACCCCAGGTACCACCATCCTGAGGGCGAAGCGGTTTCAGAAAGTTAGTCAGTGAATGAGTGTCACTTATGTCTCACGTACGCACTTATACCTTCTTGTTCCATCGCTTTTTTGTGTTTACCCTGCACTGCTTCTGTTATACAGTTATAACCTTATAACCTGAACGTTTCGCCACTTGGGGACTCTACCTTTCTAACCTTTCTAGCCCCGGTGCTGATAAAAAAAAAAAAAGGTACATAACGATAAATACCTAACCTTTTCACATCATGATCCTGGATCTGTCACTGATGATTATCTTAGTAATCTAGTAAGTAATCTAGTGATTATTTTGCTGACTAACCAAGTAACCATATAAACCATTTTATTACAGCAAACACTTCATTTTACTTGCTTTAAATATGCCTTTGTAAGACCCTGCTGATGTTGGACTCCTCCCTTTCAATGACTCTCAACAAATCGAGGCTTTATAATGGCCTTTGGATATATTTATATATTTATCAGAGAGATGGCGAAGAAATCACTTAATTGTCGATTTGAATTGATTAATTCTACTAAATCAATTATTATCGAGAAATTGTGTCATCCCTACACAATACTGAATAAAAAATAAATAAAACTACATGCATAAGATTACCCAAGGACTTGAATGTAGTGTTCTGAATGCATTTGCAACAGCAGTAATGTGTGGTTGGTTATATTTGTCTGTCATGGTCACGCCCCAACGAAACCCCTCCCCTGAGTATTAGGTATTCAGCCCTAGGCACGGTATAATTATGCCCCTAGTGGTGTGTGTGTGTAAGGACGTGTGGTGCATAGGTCACCCAGGTAACACTGGAGCATCGTTAGCTCATTAGAAATTACTTCTGGAGACTGGAGTCGGAGCCTCGCTTGGAGGAAGTTTTTTTAACGAGTATCTTTTGACTCGTCCTGTGTTTTGAAGCTCGAGGAGCTCATCTCTGATTCTGTTGAATAAAGAAAAACTTTATCTACTTTAAAGTGTGTCCTGCACGTCTGTCCACGCATACACGACCCAGTCTGACAATGTCAGGCGTTTCTGTTTGAAAAACCTTTTCCTGAGAAATACTGTTTGGGCCAGTAATGCACATAACACATCAAAAGTTGTCGATTTCAGTGCACCTGTGTAACAGTGTCGTTCTTCAGCGCAGAGTTGTACTGTAGCTCAGAGCGTAACGGCTCTCCGCTGGGGAACGTAAGCAGGGGGGACTTGGTGGCAATCTCACACACTCCCTCATACCACTCCTCCGGCCACAGCCCTGGATGGGACAAGAAACAATCTTGACGCTAACTTTTCACAAAATAGCCCAAATAACTGTAAAGAACAGTATTCGTCTACCTTACATTCCGAATGAAGAGTTATTGATGTTTCCCCTTACCAGAACCTTCTACTGCAAAGCCCATGACCACAGAGTAAAGCCAAAAATCCCTGAAGAGCTTCTGCAGGCGGGGTTTAGCCTCTTTAATGGGGGGCAAACGGCGGGTCAGCTATATGGCAGACACAAACAAGAACATCAACTGAGACACCTGATTATAAACATTTCTATTAAAATAAAGCAATGGAAGGAAATAAGAGACCACTTTCTCCTTTTTTTCTGTTTGTGTTTATAGAGCAGCTATTCTATGTGCTGTAATCCAGCAGCTTCACTCCTGATTCAGTTTCTGATAAGATGAAACACATGCACACACTCAACATGTAAAACGTAAAATAATGTAAGAGAGTTGTGTAGTTTAACATTTCCAAGGTATACAACTTTATTTATTTAACAAAAAATTATTTATTTATATTTTTTCTTTGAAATTTTGAATAAGGGTGGTCAATAATGTATAAAACAATAGTGACAGACACATTATACACAGACACACTCTCACAAATTACAAAAGCAATAACCAGAAAAAAAAAAATGCGGTCGCTGATTTTTTTTCCATGGCTGTAGGAATTGATGTTTAGAACAGATGGCGAAATTAATTTACAAAAGCTTTACAAATATTAAATAGAATACATCTGTGTACAGAGGAAGAGTTAAAGCAAAGCTAACTGGGATATAGCTGTGAGTGAGGCTACTCTTTGAACTGGACACTGTTTGATCAGTGCGAGCCAACATCAAAGTCCAAAAGCAAGACCAGGTCACAAACAGACAGAGAGCACACACAGATTCATTACAGAGACAGAGAGGGCAGGTAAGTGTAAGCTATTTAGGAAGAAAAAAAAGTATGTATATTTTGTAATTAACTGGTAGTATTACACAATTATTATTAACTGTTAAAGTAATTTGTTCACTCAAACCTCCAGTTTATGCTCTGAAACAGCGTATTTCTCATTTTATCATTTGGAAAACACATGAACCTATTTTGTTTTCAGCATTTCACCCATGATGTGGGTTCTCTCGGTCATAGCAACAGCCTTTCTCCTAGCCACTCCAACTTTGGGAGGGGTGAAGGACCTCAGTTCGCACTTCAGCTTTCATGAGTCGGATAAAGATGGCGACAAGGCTGCGGACCCCCGGGGGCTTCCACAGGGAGGCGAAGACTTGGACATGGAGTCCATCCCTTTGGAATTCCATCGGGAGAACACCGTCACTAATGACCTGACCATGGAGGGCTTGGAGGAGGAGGACTACATTGACTTTGATAAGATCCTGGCAGGAGGCGATGATGACTATACAGAAGGTGATGCCATCGATGAGATCTCCACACCGGCCCCAGGTGTGGAACTCACCTCTGAGCCGTCAGACCCCAAAGTACGCCGGGCGCGTCTCCTGCGGCTCTTCCACGGGCGGACGAGGCTCCAGCGCATCAATGTGGTCAATTCCCACTTTGGGTTCCGCCTCTACCGAAGCCTTCGTAACAGCATGAACCAGACTGATAACATCCTGCTGGCACCTGCTGGAATTTCCATTGCCATGGGAATGATGACCTTAGGTACAGGTCCGTCCACACATGAGCAGCTCTACCAAGCCCTGGGCTTCAGCGAATTTGTCAATGCAAGCAGCCACTACGATAACTCCACCGTGCACAAGCTCTTCCGCAAACTCACACACCGGCTCTTCAGGCGAAACTTCGGCTACAATCTACGCTCCGTCAACGACCTCTACGTGAAGAACAACGTCAAGATACAGGAGGGCTTCCGCAGACAGGCAAAAGCATACTATTTTGCTGAGCCTCAATCTGTGGACTTTAAAGACCCCAAATTCCTTGTGAAGGCTAACCAGCGCATTCAGAAGATCACCAAAGGGCTCATCAAAGAGCCTCTAAAGAGCATTGATCCCAATATGGTGGTGATGCTCTTAAACTACCTCTACTTTAAAGGTAAACTCTCAGAGACCCTCAATCACAGAAGTGAGTTCTCCACGCTGCAGTCTAAAACACTGCAGTCATTTGGGTTAACTAGCAGTGAATTATCCAAAACAAAAATGCTTCACCACTGCTTAACTATCAATCAGACCTATCTCAGACCTCACTGTGCAGAGTTGAGTAACATCCCACTGCCCAAGACTAGCCTGAATTAACATAGTAGCTCAAGTCAAGTGAATCAGGACTGCTCAGGCTGGGCTAGCGGTGATCTACACTTACATTTTCATTCACCATATTTGTTACATTTGACTCAATGAGAGTGAAAACATTCAAGAGGGACCTCTTTGTAGAAGTATTCCCCAAAATTACTACCAAAGGGAAGAAATTTAGTGGTGTTCAACAGGTTCGCAAGCCTACTTTGTACACCTAAAAAAAACAACCTTTTTGATAAACAATTCAATTTAGTTTATCTTTAAACAGTTTTATAGCTAACAGATATTTAAAAAAATGTACTTATATTAAGTAGATTGCACACTCTAACTACTGCATTAAGAATGCTTACTTAAGTAAGGAATTAGGACAGTTCTCCGGAAGCACTGGAAGTCCAGTCCTGAACCTAAAATCGCTATTAAGCTTATTGCATTCCATTTTTAATCCTTCTTTCTGCTATGCAGGGACTTGGGAACAGAAGTTTCCCAAGGAGCTGACCCATTACCGCAACTTCCGTGTGAACGAGAAGCACCAGGTGCGTGTGCCCATGATGCAGAATAAGGGTAGTTACCTAGCTGCGGCTGACCACGAGCTGCACTGCGACGTTCTCCAGCTGCCCTACAAAGGCAACATTAGCATGCTCATCGCCGTTCCTCAGAAGCTCTCTGGCATGAGAACCCTTGAGCAGGAGATATCACCCACTGTCATTAACAAGTGGCTAAACAACATGACCAACAGGTGTGACAATCAATACAGGCAACGTCTAGATGTCCAATCAACACCATGAGAACCACTGACTAATCAAACAGGCAATAATTTGACCAAAGAGGCTGCTTACTGCTTTGAGGACATTTAATGAAGATTAGATTGTGATGCCTTGTAAGAGTAAAGCTTTTAGAAGCTACTTTTTTACAGAACTTCATAAAAAAAATCATGGGAATTTTTGAAGGGAAGTAACAGGTTTGCCTTGTGTATTTTTGGTAGAACCCGAGAGGTGGTGTTCCCACGGTTTAAGCTGGAGCAGAGCTATGACCTGATCAGCCACATGAAGAAGCTGGGACTGACTGACCTCTTTACAGAAAAGGGTGACTTTTCTCCCATGACCTCAGAGAAGGTCGGCATCAACTGGGTAAGACACAAGCTGCAATAAGCGAAATGATCCGTAATAGACTGAAGCACGAACAAGTGCAGGTTTGTATATCTACATTTACAGCTTCACTTCACTGAAGGCAAGTATTGAAGAAGTCACGCAACACGACAACGGCCGTAATTCTACCAAAAACATTTGTGAAGAGTGATTCCAACACTCAAAATTCCAACATTTTCTGTGATGAAAGGATATCAAAAGCAGCTTTTATGAAAAGTGATCCTTGGAATAAGCCTTAACAAACGTTTCCAAACGTAGGTCATGAAAGGACTGTGTAGGCGTCATGAAGTCATACAAACACAGGCCTTGAGTGAAGTGTTACCATTAGTCATTTTGTCGATACACCTACCCAGAGTGAAATGTACAAACAGTAAAAGGCAAAGCGTACATCAAGAACCTTAAAGGATTAGTATCAGTTCGACATCAGTAGAAAATGCTGGACTGCACCACAGAGATAAATAAAAGAATACAAAAATAAAACTTTTACATTACATTCATTCGGCAGACGCTTTTATCCAAAGCGACTTACAATACGAGGAAACACTCAAGTTTCAGGACAGTGTGAGGACGCGAGGAAAGTTCTGAGTGATAAATTCTTTATGTAGGGAACAGTGCATGAGGCTCTTTGAATAGATGAATGAACTATGGCTAGATTTGGTTGAATAATCTATGGCTCTGAATAAACTATGAGTAGTTTGGGTGTGACTAAAAAAAATTGTAAACATTTGTGTAAAAGTGAGGTCACATCTATTCAATTCAATTCAATTTTATTTATATAGCACTTTTAACAATGGTCATTGTCACAAAGCAGCTTCACAAAATGAAATAAATTGTGTGTGTATGAATGTGTGTGAATGAAATGCCTCTGATGAGTAGCCAAGGGTGACAGCAACAGTGGCAAGGAATCTGTGCAGAAGTGAGGTCGGTTCAACATAAGGTTTATCACTCGCTCTCTCAGTTTCAGCATCAAGGAACCATCACAGTGAACGAAGAGGGGACCGAAGCGGCAGCGATGACCCACATCGGCTTCATGCCTCTGTCCACTCAGACACGCTTTGTAGTGGACAGACCATTCCTGTTCCTCATCTACGAACACCGCACTGACTGCCTGGTCTTCATGGGACGAGTGACAGATCCATCAAAGAGTTAATTTCACTCACACATACGCTGCCTGGCAGAACCATATTACAGACTTATCTTTGCTAGTGTACAGCAGTGGAAACGTATCACTTTTATTAAGCCTGTAGTTATTGCTCTAGTGCTGGCAGTACGATGGTGCATTATATTAAAACAATGTGAATTTGTAAGTATGTTACATGAAGTTTGCCACACAGTAAAACCTGAATCTTTGAAAACACTGAAAGCACATTTCTGTGCATTCATTTCATTTGGGGTGGAAGGGCTACATCACAAACTAGAACCCAAGAATGCCAAAGACACACATATCAAATCAAATCATGTCAAAGTTACAGAAAGAAAGATCCTTTCTAAAGCTCCCAGCAGCTGAACATTTTGCAAGACAGATCAATATTTGTCAACGAAGTTAAAGTCTAACTAAAGCTGTGTTAGATCAGACGACAGCAGTTTTCAAACACAACAACCAATAATGACGCATCAGAGATGATCTGCCAATTCTGACTGAAAGAAAACAGGACTATGAAAGACTTCAGTCCAAAAACAGGACAAAAAGAGGAATTCCATATTTCTAATTTTCTGCATCATTAAACTGTAAGATACCGTGTAGGCCTACATGTATGTAATGTGAATCTTAATCAAGTTGAAAGTGAAAGTGCTGTAAATACAAACTAGCACGTAAAAAATAAAAAAATGAAAGAAGGGAGTGCCTTGCATGAGGACGTACAACTGTAACCACACACACACACAAATGGACTAATTTCACGCCCTGTCTGTATTCTACACCAGTACGCGTGTTTCGAGTTATGGAGGCTGTGCTTTTTAGTTTAGAGTAGAGAGTGTGCAAATAAGAGTGTGCACGTGAGAGTGTGTGTGTGAATGAGTGTGCATATGAGTGTGCGCGTGTGTGTGTGCGTGAGAGAGTGTGTGTGAGAGTGTGTGTGAGAGTGAGGGTGTGAGAGAGTGCGTAAGCGTGTGCACATTAGAGTGTGCACGTGAGAGAGTGTGCGTGTGAGTGAGTGTGCATATGAGTGCGCGTGTGAGAGTGTGCACAAATGTGTGTGAGTGTGCATGAGAGAGTGTGCGTGAGAGTGTGTGAGAGAGTGTGCATGAGAGTGTGCGTATGAGAGAGTGCGTGAGAGAGTGCGTGAGAGAGTGAGTGCATGAGAGAGTGTCAGAGAGACAGAGTGTGTTATGGGATCTTATGCAACCGTATAGCACCAATAAAATATAAAACCATTTTATCAAGATCTGGTCATGGCTGCGAAAATGGTGTTGCGGCGTTGGATTAATTTTATGATTACAGAATACCTCAGACGCCCCGATACTCTACTGATACCTATAGCCTGTCACCCAGAAAAAACAATCAGGTTTCAGAAGAGGAGCAAAAACATCCACCTTAGAATTAAAAGTTACGAGTACTGAGACCCTTTATAGAAATGTAGTGAAGTGAAAAGTACGATATTTGTCTTTCAAATATAGTGAAGTAAAGTCATAAGTTTCCAAAAAAATATAAACTCAAGTGAAATAAAAATACTCAAAAACTCTACTTAAGTACATTACTCAAGTAAATCTACTCCGTTACTCTCCACCACAGGTTTTAATAAAGGTTTCTGGGAACTGGGATTCAATGCCTGACTTAACAGTGCATATAAATTTACTCTCTGACTAAACAAATAATACTGAGCACCCAGCAAAGGCCAAATGTTGAAGTTATTAAAGTTTTAATGACAGACCAATAACATTAAAAGTAAAAAAATAAATTGCTGTGTTTCCCCAATTCCACTATAACACTATAATATTGATAAATGCTCAATTTGCAGTGAACAATTGGGCTGTGTTACAGAATCTATACATTTGAAATAAAAGTCAGTCTTTTCCAGTAATTAAATCACAAGTGTAATGTCTGGAGAGCAGCAAACTTCTTACCACTGCGATCACAGGGATGAGAACGCCAAGGTTTCCTGCACTGCTGGATGCCTGGAAGATAATCAAAAACACACAGAGGCATTTTAAAACAGAAAACGGGGTTAAACGTTTCACCGAAGGCTTTGTTAAAGTCATACCATGCATAATCAAATCTCCATTCGCTTTCTTTGGATTGTACTAGATTTAGCCAACAATATACCTAACAGAATATCTATAATACAGTTATAAAATAAGACTATATCATCAAGAGATTTCATGTGTGAACAAAAAAGCACATGCCCTAGAACAAAAATATATAGTTTATATAATTATATAGTTTTGATTCTGTTGGAAAAATGTTATTCGTGGCGAAAGTGGTATCAGTATATGTGGACAGTCTACCCAACAGTACCCTGAAGTACATAAACCCCAGTGGAACAGACTCACACACATACAAACCTTAAGGGCAGGTCCTTTGTCACTCGCACGCTCACTCGCTCTCTTGCCCTCCAGTCCAAGCTGCACAAAGAGCTCCAGCAGGTTCACCAGGAGCTCATCTAGTGGCTCCCCCTGGAGGTTAGCGGCGATGTTCGCTAGAGCATTGATCACTGCTAAAGAGCAGTGTCTGTGGAAGCAGACATTTTTAATGTTCAGCTTTTTACTGCGTATAACACTTTTATAGCTGAGATGCACGTGTACACACACACACACACACACACACACACACACACACACACACACACACACACACACACACACACACACA
>JBBJLR010000018.1:6397807-6420622 GCA_037577145.1 Brachypetersius gabonensis
GAGACTGAGTGTGTTGGGAGGAGGATGCTGAGGAGAGACTGAGTGTGTTGGGAGGAGGATGTTGAGGAGAGAGACTGTGTTGGGAGAAGGGTGTTGAGGAGATACTGAGTGTGTTGGGGGGAGGATGCTGAGGAGAGACTGAGTGTGTTGGGGGGAAGATGCTGAGGAGAGACTCGGAGTGTGTTGGGAGGAGGATGTTGAGGAGAGACTGAATGTGTTGGGAGGAGGATGCTGAGGAGTGGCTGAGTGTGTTGGGAGGAGGATGTTGAGGAGAGACTTGGAATGTGTTGGGAGAAGGATGCTGAGGATGGAGCTGCAGGGAAGAGGAGAAGAATGCCTAGTAGGTTTTTGGATGTGGTGAGGGAGTACATGCAGGCAGTTGGTGTGAGAAAGGAAGACGAGGAGGACTGAAGAAAATAGAGACAGCTGATTTGCTGTGGTGACCCTTAATTGGGAGCTGAAAGTGAAAAAAAGAAGACAACATAGAAATGTGATTTTCAGTCACTGTTGCACCCAAATTGTTCCCTGGGGACCAAAAACATTCATCTCTCTAAGCTTACCAGAAAAAATAGTTCCTTACATCATTTGTTTCTAAAGCTTGGTTATGTTTTACCTTGCCTTGATTTCCACTGCTGAAAACTGTAATATGAAAAAAGGATAGAGTAATCACACTGAAAGTACCAAACATTACAAGTACCACACATCTTCTAGAACTGTAACAGAACTCCTTAGAACAACTTGCATCTATCAGTATAATCAAACAAAAATGCTCTGTTCTTTTCTTTTTGACTCACATAAAATGATGAACAGTCAGACTTCTCTTGTACAGGTGTTGTCACCAATGTAACAGAATAAAATTGGACTTAAATAAACAAACAGTGATGAAATAAACTGCAACAGCAAAAATATGTTTCTTTGATTTAAGCAAAAATACTGTCACTTTAAAAATCTATCAGCATTTTACTTAAGTGCATTTATCTTGTTACTACACACCTATGTATTTTTGCATCTATTCTAGCACCAAGAGTATGCAAAATTCCACCCAGTACTCAAATAAAAGTATCGTTACATCATTTAATAGAAATAAAATGGAAAAATAACTTGAGTAGGAATTATGAAAAGTTAACAAAAATACTGTGTTCATGATAGAACAGCTGTCCAACTTACAACCAGCATCTATCAGCATCAGAACTGAAGCCTGTTTTGGCCCAAAATAATGAGGTCAAATTAATGAACAATGGCACCCAACAGTAACAAATGAAATGAAATCAGACTTTGACTGATTTTAAAAGTTCTGCACAATTAAATGGTTAAGATGTAAACAGTCAGAGGTTTGGTGTGAAATGCTCTATTCAAGAGGAACCCACCAGCTCACAGTAGTGAGGAATGGAACCAGACATTCGAAGAGTTTAATGACTAGTTATGAATATGTTCCACAGAGCTTTGCAAGAAGGTTTCAAAACAAAACATTATTATAAATTACACATTTACTTTTTCAGCTAATATATAAAAACAAATCACATATGTAAAACATATGAAAAATAAAACATATAAAACAGCTGTATTTCTGTTGGTGGTGACCCCGGGTTCCATTCACCACCACTGTAAAGAAATCTGAGTCAGTAAGTTTCTCTACAAAAAAACAATAAAACACCACCAATACAAGTGACCAGTTTATTTCTAATGTTGTTCTTTCTGATAGTTGTAGCAGCAGAGGGCATTTCGAAACAAGGAGCAATTTATCTCAGTCCAACAGAAGATATTTTAATGACCACATATTCGGCTAGACTAATCAGCCATGCTTCAAATAAAAAAAAAAAACTAAAATTCTGTACAGGTGAGCTTTTTGCATTTTAACGGAAAGTATGAGGGACACTTCTGTAAAATTAATTGATAAAAGCAACAATCAACTAAAGTCATTTCATTTTAAATCTCTCACACACACACACACACACACGCACACACACACACACACACACACACACACACACCTTTTGAGGCACCAAATACTTGCATATCAAACTGTATACTCTCAAGAACTGTATAACTTATAACCTCAAGAATAACCACACAGACACAAGCGTAGTCCATTCGTTCTTCTTTGAGCAGACACACACACTCCAGGCTACTGCCCATCTTCAGATTGTTGTGGCACATTCCCCACTCCCTCCCCAGACTCAGTTCCAGCTCCTGTGCCTGCACTGTTAGCGTTTTGCAAGAATTTCCTCAAGTCCTTGAGTGCAGGTCTGAACATTTGGATAAGAGCTAGCAGGGCTGCCTGCGTACCCTCTAGAGCTTGGGCCTGTCTCTCTTGGGCGCAGGCCTGGGCCTCCTGCGAGCGCCGGATCATCTGGAGCAGATCGTTCTGGTTCTCCAGGTGCTGGGCGATCTCCCGGACGTGCAGGTTGGTGACGCGCTGCTCCTGCAGCAGTTTGGCCGAGTTGAGGGCAATGCGGCTCTTCAGCTCTTGGGGCTTCACTGAACTTTCAGCCTGCGCCGCCAACATCTCCACAGGAGCTTCAGTGGTGACGGTGACGGGGGTCTCCGTGGTGCAGTATTCCACCATGCCCTCCTCGAGCGTGTGGTATGTTGTCTCTGCTGTATGTTCTCAACACACAAACATGATCATCTTAGCTCTCTGAGCGGACACTACACAAATGTGAATCGTTGTGTTCTGCAGACATGGACTGAAAAGGGCTTACCTTCTAGAGTTTTAATTTCACAAGTGGTTCCAGGTGCTGGCTGAATATCTGATGGTATTGAGAAAAGCAGCATTAGACTATAGTAACATTTATTTCTGATATTAGCACTGGGCCATATTAACAGCAACAAACAAATACATTTTTTTATGAAACCAGCATTAATTATGTTGTTGATAATGATATTTTGAAGTCACATTTGAATAAATCGTACATTTTTAACACGGGAGTGGAAAACAAACTTGTCCATTCATAATAATTCTTACTCATTCTTACAATTCTTATTTATTTATATGAACAATATAACTGAGTTCATTCATGCTTGTCAACTTTAGAACTACAACTGCATTACCACATGCTGCGCATTTACTAACTACACATTATACATATACATACATACATGCATGCATATGCATATGCATGTATGTGTATATATATATATATATATATATATACATACATACATACATACATATACATACACACACACACACACACGCCTGGCCCTGTTCGTTTTTACTATGCATTCAGCTTGTTCGTGGTCATCTTTGGCCAATTGAAACCCATGAAAACTACATTTTTAAATTCCTTGTTATTTACACTGTTAAATCATACAATTTGGGTTAAAAAGCTTTCATAAAACAGTTTTTTTGTAGTTTTTAGTGGTTTCTACCAGATTATGTCATTTATCTGTTTGTGGTCAAGTAAGCAATTTTATATAATATTTTATATAATGGCCATATATTTATATAATATTTTTATATTTTTTTTTATGTAATGTTTTGCTATTACATAACATTTTATGTAAACTTTATTACATAAAGATTTTTAACTAACATCAGTTCTTGTCATAAGTATCAAAGTATTTATTTGTTTTTTTAATCCTTCAAATACCAGTTTGTTAGCAATATGCACTTGTTAGTACACAACCGCAAAATTTGCCATTTTCCCTATATTCTCAATGCTGCTGGGGCCAAAAATGGAATGGAAGTCTGAAATATGTAACTGAAACAACACTGAATTTTATTTTCATGCACAAACACAAACCATTATATGACATCCTTAAGATCACACCTATGTCAATATTGTCATTCATTTGCTCCATTGGAGTGCAGTAAGCCATCATACTCCCCTACTGGAAACTAAGATTATAAAAAATTGCTCGCTTGGCCAAAAATGGATAAATGTCCTAATCTGGTAGAAACCACTAAAAACTACATTTCTCAAGTGCTGAGTTAAGAATGAAAGCATTATAACCTAAATTTTATGATTTAACAGTGTAAATAACAAGGAATTAAAAAATATATAGTTTTCATGGGTTTCAATTGGCCAAAAGTGACCACGGGTATGTGTTACAATTGGATGTATGGAGTATATTATTTATATATTTTAGAGGTTATAAATGAAAAGATCTGAAAAAACTCCAGACCTTTAGGAATTGTCATTCATTATGCATTAACACAGCTAAAATGCAGCTATTTTGGGGGTTTTTATTTACAAACAGGCGCGTGCAATTTTTGTTTAAAGCTAGCTCGTGTATAAATATTTTTTACTACAAGTTGCACATTTTCATGTAAAGCGAGCTTATTATAAATGTTTTATTTGTGTGTACAATCGGTGTTTGATGGCGAGAAATAAAAACACGTGACTTGAGTTAAAGCCAGGCGCACTGCTGTCTCCATGCTGTGGAGTGAGGGAGCATGGAGCATGGAGCATGGAGCTGGTCGGGTTGTGGGCTTGTTTTGGTTTTTTTTCCTCCTCCTATACGTAAGTAAGCTCGGTTGTACTCACTCTGCGTCAGAGTGACGGTGGTGGCTGAGCTGATGGGGACGGGCACAGTGATCTCCGCGGCCGGTTCTCCGGGCTCCCCAGCGGGCAGACTAATGATGGTCGCCTCCCCCAGCAGGTTGCAGATCCTCTGCTGCATGGCGGTCAGTATGACGGGCACCGTGCTGCAGTCCCCGGTGCCCTCCATTGCAGCCCGGGCTTGGGCCACTTTCCTGCGGACCTCGGTCTTCAGGTCGGACCATTTCTTCTTCACCTCCGCCAGCTCCCTCTGGCAGTTGGTGACGGCGTTGACGCGCTTCAGGATCTCCATCCAGGCGTTGTTCTTAGTCATGTGAGTGACACCGGCGTTGAAGTGGTTCACTAAAATGTGCTTCTGCTTCTCCATTTCCTCCACGATTATCTCCACTTCCCTCTCCGAGAAATTCATCTTTCTCTTCTTGGCCTGCGAGGCCATAACGCTCTAAACGACACTTGGGGCCGACAAGTGCGTAAAATACGCAAAAATAGTACGTTTTTCTCGATTCAGCTGCGTAATGGCTTCTTGAATCGACTTCTTCTTCCAAACACAACGCTTGCGGCCGTAATGGCCGAAGCCCCGCCCGGTTTTTGGTGATCAGAATTCTGATTCGCTGGAGCGTTCGAATAACGTTACGATCTCGTCTGTGATTGGCTTACAACAAGTGTTTCTTTACCGTACGCCACACGAGGGCGCACAATAATAACAAATAATTACTGGAAAGCCCATTCCGAATATTTCAGAATATTTTACATTCATGGAAAACATAGACTGGAAACGTCATTGGGTTTAGTTTGTATATGATCATCTGCTTATCTACACTAAGCATACATACACACACATACAATATACTACATACTACAATACACATAATACACATACCAATCTGTGTGGTATGTAATTTGCACATTCCTAAAAGTCTTTTGTACTTTTTTATTTTTCCCTTAAATGTCTGTTACTTTTTTTTATAGTTATTGTACCTTTTACAAATTTTCCTTTAAATGTCAGTTGCACTATTTTTGTTTCGTTGATTTTTGTATAGTTATTTGCTCCCATAAATACCTGTTGAATTATTTTTATATTGTTATTGTACCATTTAAATGTTTTCCCATTTAAATTGTCTGTTGCACTATTTTTGTATAATTGTTGTACCTTATGTCCCTATGTCATATGATGAGTGGGATGGTTTTTTATTTATTTTATTTTTTGTTTATTTTTTAGTCCTGTCCCTGGGATTGTAAAAAACAACTTTGTTCCCTTGTATACTGTTTATGTGGGTGGATGACATTAAAAGCCAACTTGACTTTACTTGACTTGCAAACTACCTCTTGCTGCAACGGTACTCCAATGGCAAACTAAGCGCTAGGGCTGCAGGGATTCTTATAACTGATGGAGATGAAACTGTAATTGGTAAACTGATAAAAACAGAATATATTTTCAATACTACCCTTAAACTAAAAACACAGGTGCCTTATTCATACAGTGCTTATTGCAGTTGGTTCAAAAGTAAAACTGAATCAAATTCAGTTTGTCTAAATCTGTTGTTGATTTATTTGTCCTATATTTCCAGTGTAAATCTGAATCACACATTCAATACAATAAATTCTTGTTAAAGTATCCCATGTATTTTCATTAATACTATAAACACTGTTAGAGCTACATGATCCAAATAAAATACCAGTATTGCAGTTTTATGTTACATATTGAGACTGCAATGCCTATCCAGATTTTAAAGGGCTCATTTCATCACTTTCCAAGAATTAAAAAAGCTTAATGTCTGTAAATTTAGTTTCAAATTGTATAATCCTTTTGTAGAATTACATGAATAAGCTCAATTAATCAGAACACCTATGAGATTCAGAACTCACCTGGAGCTGTGATTGGTTAGAGGTTCATTTTCATATTGCAGCCTTTTGCGACATCACTATTGCAAAGACCGATTTTACAATAATGATTTGCAGTCGATGTATTATGTAAACCTAAGAGATTATCGCTTTACTATTCATAATTAAGAAATGAAAAATACAGTGCCTTGTTCATCCTTTGTCTATTGTAGTTTTTGCCTTAAAATTCAGTTACTAGGTTTACCTGACTGTAAAGAACTAAGAGTCTTTGTCCTATAATACCTGTGTACTTTTGAATTACACATTCATAACAAGAAATTCTTGCTAAATTATCCTGTGTAATTTCACATTGCCCACCTGTCTGCAATGCTGTTAAAGTGGACACATAAAACACACTAGTATAGTAATAATATCCAGATTGAAGCCTTTTTCTCTAAGTTCTGTGCATAACATTATATGGTTATACAGTCACAAACTCATAAACCTAGAGGTTTTATGTTTATATAATGTAATCTAATAACAATCTGGATGCAAATGCAACACTCAGCTTGCCAGCAAGAGCAAAAGGTCATGTCTGCATGGGAGCTAAAGTAATAAAACCCTGTATGGCAGCATATGGAGAAAACTCTATGGAAAACTGGATTGTGTCGCATTTGCAAAATGAAGATACATTGAGAAATAAGTACCTTAAAGTACCTTAAACCAATTGTAATGCATCCTGGCCTAAATGGCAACCGCAGAGGGCAGCAGGTTCGAGTTTATGCTGGTAAACAATTATGCTAACGTTGAATACTGTTCCCTAGGGGGCACCTAGTGCCTTGACCGCAAGTTCTCTGCCTGGTTGCTCGGATCAGATCGTGCATCATAAAGAAGCTGGCATAGAAATGGATGTTTGGAATTTCCCAAGTGTTTGTGAGACCATCATAAAACATGGTGGAACATGGACAGTCTGAACAGCTTCTCTGAATTCAGTCCCATGTGAGTAGCACCTCAAATGGCCCCCTTTCGAGTCACCCAGAATAGGGTTTTTATGGTGTCTAAGGCATGAGGAATTGCATCAAACAGAGTTGGGCCCTGGTAAGAACATTTTTATACAGGTCTCAGTGCAACATAAACCCTGAAGAGAGGAATTGAGGAGGTCCCCTGATCAGGTTCTGTGTTCTGTGCTCAGCCTTCTACAGTTAGAGCAGTGCTTCTTAATCCTGGGGCCTAAAACACCGCAGTGTATCGGGTTTTTCCTTTCCCCAACACACCTGATCCAACTAATAAGCTGATATTTAAGCCCTTCATGAAGCAGGGAGTAGTTGAAGGCAGTAGATGAAACACTGCAAGGCCTTCCAGGAGGAGGATTAAAAAGCACTGGTTTAAAAAAAAGAGTCTACAAACTTTCAGAGAGGCAGGTTCAAATCAATTACTTGATTGGAAAAAAATAAATAAACGTACATTTTCAGTCGACTGAGAGATCACTTTGCATTTGAATGATTTACAGGATGTCTGCAGTCTGAACAGCCACAAAGGGGAGCTTTTAGCACTCCATTTGTTTTTGTAAGCATTGCTGAAAGAGCGGAAACTCACACCAGCAGGATCTTGTGAATGCACCACTGATAAATATTCATGTGTGTACAGTAGAATGTAACTTCTTTGCTGTTAGAAATGACAGGTGTCTTTTTATATATGTACTTTGCATCATCAAAAAAATCATTAAATTACTCCTTTACTAATTTGAATACTTAAAACATCTACACCATGTAAGTAATAGATGACAGTTCTTAATATATCAAATGAATGTATAGTGTAATAACTTTAGGTTTGGGTTCATGAACGGATTTACATTAGGATTAGCTTCAGGTTATTTAGAGCAATAGTGCAGACAAATCCTTTCTATCTAATGATAAGCAAGAAAAATTCAAACCTATAAAAGGGCAATAAATAATCAGTATTTGCATTGGGCTTAGGGCTCGATTATAGGCAGAGTTAACTGTTGTGGCCGTGTTCATTATAGAAAATCAACATTTGTGCCAGATTTTAATTTAGGCATACGTTAGTTTTTTATTATCACTTTTGCCTGCTTCTCTAACAGAAATAGAGAGCCTGATTGCAGTACTTTACCAAATCTAACGCTAAAGTTAGTAATATCTGTTTTAAAACTTGTTTCTTTCTGTCTTGAAAAAAATATACTTTCCGTGTATGTGGGGAAATCTTAGTAATATCCACATTTTGTTTCAAATACAGTGATTTCAGATCTTATCATACACTCTTAGCTCTTTACAACTATAAGGAATTCGTACAGGACCATCAGTTAAAGCAACTGAACCCTGACATTATTATTACTATGAATGTTTTTCTCCAAATAACACTTTTTATATTCCATTATGCACTAATAGGATTCCACTATTGTTACAACTTTACTGGTGCTATATTTAACCTTTTTTCTAAGCGTATTGTGTGTCTTTTGATTTGTTAATGTCGAAATAAACTTACACAGTATTTACATCATTCCACATCAGACTCCTGGTCGGTACGCAACCTGTGTTCCTGATCAAATTTCGTCTGTTTAAACGGTCAACTATAAAACAACCTTTACACTCTAATGCCGCTGTGTTTGTTCTCTCCCAGGGTGTATTTGCTGCTGCATGTAAGAGCCCCTGCTATTCAGCCCTGCTCAGATGACTAGCATGGGTTGTCCTTTGGTGGTAGATCGAGATGAATCCGCAAGTATGCGGGTCTTACCTCGCCAGTCTTTTTATATCACTGGGCTTTCATTCGTGTCCTGAGGGACGCCCGGACCATTTGTTGCTATGTGTGATGGTGTTGGTGCAGGCCAATCTGAAGGCATGCTGCACTAATCCCTGTGTGATAGAACATGACTGTGTGTTATTTTGGACAATGATTTTATAGCAGAGAACATTTGCACATTCGCAAAAGGATGTTTTAACTCAGAAAATGAGTGCCTTAGATTGTTTAGTTTACTGAGTAATATCTGAGTGAAAGCATTTCACATTCCACCATTTATCAACAGAGAATGCAATGAAATAAGACAAAAGTGTGTTATATGTCATGTTTCAGACAATGGCTATAAGGCTGTTACATCTGAAAACACTTTAATCCACTGCTGGGTTGATCATTAAAATGTTTTTACTGGGGCTCTGGGGAATCTGCCCATTTATTTTGCCCCCAAGCACAGTGAGGGGGTGGTTGGAGAAGTGAAAAGTTCTCCAGAGTTGGTTATACGTTAAAGAACCTCATGCCCACTTTTAAATACGGTGGAATAGCTGTGATGAAAAGGCCCTGTTCTTACAGTAGGGCTGTCCAGGGACCTTGTTAGGAGATCATGGACTCCAAAAGTACCATGAGATTTTAAGCAAAGATCTTACTGCCTCTGCCACCTAACTTAAACTGAGATCTTATAAAACAGGACAATTAGCAGGACATAAATGTTTCAGTGGCACAGAATTAGGCTTAGGACAATTTTGAGTAGATTTCTGGTAACTAGTTTGACCCCATTTTTGCCCATCTTTACCAATAATCCTGCCAATAATTATAGCCAACTGTCTGCTGACCATGTGCCATTTGATTGTGTGACACAATAAAATTACGTCTAATTAAGTTTAATGTTTTTCTGGCAGGTCTCTTAAATCTGCAGGAGCTGGACAGCTAGTGGTGTAGCTGAAACAAAACATGGAGAAATGATGTTTAGTCACTATGCAGCTCGCTGCTGGAACAAACTGTCCATCAATATCAGATCAGACTGTAGCTTTCAAAAGCTGCTATAAAACTGCACTACTGCCTTCTTTTAAATATCTGCACTTCTCTGCTCTTCTTTTATTGATTTTCTATGTATTCTTTTATTTATTCTATTTTTTATTTTATTTTATCGTAATGTAAAGCACATGGAATGAACTTTGTGTATCATAATGTGCTATAGAAATAAACTTGAATAAACATATTGTAATACGTAAATAATTGTAATTCATTATATTAAAGAATTGTTCCTTCATGAGGAGAACTGTATTGCCAGAGTGTAGTAAAAGAAAACAACAAAAACAGAGGCCTGGTGTCCTATAACTAGTGTTGGGTAATTATTGTTTATGGCAGCACTTTAGTGTTAATCCATTGTGAAATAGGACAGAGGGGAGATAGTGAACATCTTGTTTTTCACAGCTAACGTGACACCAAATAGTGGTATTCAGAGTCCGAGCTGTCAAACGTCATTCACTACAGATCTGAACAAACACCCCCCTCCCCCACCCCCGCCCCATTCAGTGTTGCAGGTGATCCCAGAACCCAACATTAGGGTGGGGGTGCCAGGATATACACACATAGCTCACATACAGGATCTATATGTTTCCAATAAGGGTCTGGAAGAGTTGTAATTGTAATTGTGCTGTTTATATCTTAGAGAATAATATGTTCCTTTCTGCCTTGTATTGAGATTAATGATTAATGAGGGGCAGTAACTGCAGTGTTGACCCTGAACAAGAAAGGGTGAAAAAGTTAACCATTTAAAAGTTGCTATGATTTAAAAAACGGCTATGATTAATTGATTAAATTTGATTACACAAGTAAAATGTACTGCCTCTAGGAATGCATGCTGATCATTCAAATTTGAAATTCTACCAGATTTCGATTTCTTTTTCATTGCTTGATCATTTTAGTGTGATTTAGTGTGACATTGTTTAGATCAGTAAAAATATACATCCAATTGCATTTATTAAACGCAATGTATGTTCATTTCTCAAAATATACTGTAATGAATTACTTAATAATGCAATCCACAGTGACAGACCTAGACCTAGGCGTAGAAACCTCTGAATTTATGCATCCATTGCATTTCAGTGCATTTGGCGAATAATATTGCCACAATACATCTAACTGGTCAGCGTATATAGTTAATAACTCCAATTTACAAGTAGACCAGACATACTTCCTTTTTACTGTTTTTTTTTTCAGTGTGTGATTGCTACACACATCCATTTAAAGAGAAAGTGAAAAAGTTCTTGTGAATGTCCATTTTCCCATCTGTGAACTAAACCGAGGGAACTGAGAAGACACTTGTTGCTTTGTTGAAGTGCAGCCAAAATTCACTCCTTTCTGATGCTATGAATAGAGTCTTCTAAAGCATATTGAGTTCCCAGTTGTAAAGATGCTTTAACACATGGCCTACAACTAGATGACGTTGGTCCAGCACAACACACCTCTTGATGTAATAAGAGCAAGCAAGTGACTCCCCAAACCTCCTGCTAGAGCTCATTACAGTCATGTGGCTGGTTAGCCTAACTGTGCTATTTGGCTATACTTAGCTTCAGGAGCCCTTGAAGCTCAAATGTCAATCTTGTGGCCAGACTAACAGGTTTATCCTAACTGTCTTTGCAAGCTGAACTGTAAACTTTGCGGCAGGAGCACTGCTGGTGTACATGCATAGGTTGTTTTACTGCAACTTGGAGTAATTCACTGTGGGCTAATTGCTGTATGCATTGGTTTTAGAGACGTCACAAAATTATGAATTCAAAATAATCTGGGCGCAAACCGAATGCTCTGTCATTTTAACTTTGTGTGCACATAGATCATATCCATCATTATATTTCAATTGCACCTTTTGTATGATTTGTTCTTTTCGTTTGGGTGGATAAAGTAACATTGTGTGGCTACTTCCAAAACTACATCTGTTCACAATCAAGAGGACAAGATAACACAGTTTTCGTTCCATGTATGTGCTTGGTCCAAATAACTGTTACTGAAACAGTTGTTGCACCATTGTGCAGACCAGTACATTATATATAAGCCTAAAATATGATTTTGGAATAAATGGTACACCTCCAGGAGTGAAATCACTTAGGCTGTGTTTTAAATCTTAGAGAGAGAGTTTCGGTCACCTATCTTCTTTCTTCTTTTGGCATCCACCTCTAAGGCCAATCTTGAAGCTACACACATTTTAAATTCTACATGTTTTTTTTACATTTTACATTTTCTGCTTAAATATTTATCTCCTTTGTAAGTATTAAAAATCTTTAAAAAAAAAAAAAATTGGAGTGAAAAATGATATGAAATGATATGACATATGGTGAAGCTGGATGATATAAATGACATGATGCATTGTTTATACGTCAAAAATAAACCTTTAATGCAATTCTAAACGACCATCTTTCAAATGCACTGAGCCTCAGATATTCCCCGATATGGAACGTAATCCTGTGTGCTTCCCCTAATCTTACACACTTTACTTTATTTACTAATGGCTCTGATGTGTTTGTGTGAGGACAACTGTTCACAGTATTGACTCCTTTCACTGATTTTAGTTCTTTTTGTTTTTATTAATGCTTTCCAGGTCAAGATGAAAGAAGGCACAAATAAAACAAAAACTGAACTAACCAGTGAGAGGACTGTTCACCCCCCAACCCCCACCCATATGGACAAGAGTATTGGGACACCTGACCATTATACCATCAGGGACTTTAATGACACTGCACTCAAATACATAGATTTTAATATGGAGTTGTTCCCTCCTCTGCAACCATAATAGCTTCCACTCTTCACAATGGACAATAAGTTCTGTCTCACAAACTCTGTTTCATCCCAAAGGTGTTAGATGGGGTTAAGATCAGGGCTCTGTGTGGACCAGTCAAGTTCTTCTCACCAACCTCATCTCACTATTGTCTTTATGGAGCTTGCTTTGTGCACTGGGGCACATTCATGCTTTATAGAAAAGGTTCTTCCCTAAACTGTGTCCAGAGAGTTGGAAGCATGGCGTTGTCCAAAATGTCTTGGAATGCTGAAGCGTTACCCTGGAAAACAGGCGTGTTCCTCTACGTTTGTCTATATAGTGTATTAATCAGCGGACCAGATTTAATTTTTGGAAGAGACAGGTTTGAGTCAACGCCAGGAAAGAAAGGGTGGGGCCGAGAGTACATTTACGCACGAGCCGGCTCACCCTTCAATGGAACAACGCGCTGATTGGTCGGCTGCATAATAACGTCATGTACTGAGGGCGGCAGCCAATGAAATGTCTGCGGTTGAAAGGAAGGCGTGGACTGGGTCCCTTGTTTTTAAAAAAAAGAAAAAAAAAGTGTGTGCCACTTCCTTACCGGCGAGTCAGTGTTTCACCGCCCGAGAGGCGAGTACCGATATCTATTTATTTATTTATTCTATTCGTTTTATTACCTTTTCTTTTTCCTTGTTGCTACCATGTTGTGCCTGTGCCTGTACGTACCCGTCTCTAACTCGGACCCGGTGGAGGTTGAGTATTTCGAGTCGAACGGATTACCCTCGGAGCTCAAGTCCCTCTTCAAACTGAGCGTACTACTGCCCTCCCAGGAGTTCAGCACCTACAGAAAGTGGAGGAAGGTACAGATACTTCAGATTTTCACGACATGTGTTTCAGAAAAGCTTTAATCTAGGCTGAAAGTTATATATGTAACCTTTAATGTATGCGTATCTATATACACACATTTACATTTGGGGAAGAAAAAGCAGATTTTTTCGTCACGAGTCATTCAGAGGTTTCCAGTAACTTCTGCTCTACTTCCTGCGCGCTTCCCTCACACCCATATAAGGACATCCAGGAATAAAAGCGTCACTTTCAGACTGGGCCTGTGCAGCGCCCTCTGTTCTCCTCGTATTGTCACTCTTGTAAACATGTAAATGTCTTGTAAATAGGGGACTCTATTTTTATCATTTCTGTTAAAGTCAGATCCGTTTGACACTTGATTCATTCATTCATTACAGCTGCTTTTATTTGCACTCGGCCTGCTTGAGGAGTCCTGAGAAAAGTGCTCTGTCTGGTGGGAGATCTACCAGCATGGCATTGAGACACTCTGCACGTGGTCTGAATTTCAAATAACCTAAATTTGGGTCACAATGACTTTAAATTGCTGTTAATAACAGCTGGTGGTAAGGGAGTTTCCCCTGCAATCCGATGGCTGTGGCAATGCCAGGATTGCAAATTGCACCACTGAGGTACTCTTGAGCAGGGTACCGTCCCCACACTCTTCACTTAGTAACTGAATGAAATACAGAGCTGAATCACACACTGTTCACACTCTGCTCTGTATAATCAGTCGTGACTATAAGGGACCACTTTAAACAGGATTGCATCAAGCGAGGCCTGTTAGGATCCTTCAGAAATGTCCCAAAGAGAGAACAAACATTTTTATATTGCAAACACTGCATTTTGGTCTTCCAGGATAAAAGGTTATGTTTTGGCCACCCTGTTAAGAAAAATTGTCTGATGTAATAGTTGGACAGGATGTTAATAATGCCCATCACATGATTTATGACATTTAAGAAGTTGTATGCTGTTTTTTGAAATCAGTTGAACTGACGTTTATCTAAGAATATCATGTGCGTATGGTCTGTCCTGTGATGCAATTGGCCTGAATTCCTACCCAAACTCGCCAAGTGTCTTAATTTGTGTGACCCAGATGACCATCAGGGTTATCAGCAACTGTTTGTGTAACCTCTTGTGATTTATCTTTGACAGAAAATTTCAAAAACAGAAGATCTAGATGTGAACGGACAACTGGACTTTGAGGAATTTGTTCACTACTTGCAGGACCATGAGAAAGATCTGAAGCTTGTCTTCAAACACCTGGACAAGAATGCAGGTATGGTAAAGTCCTGAATTGTAAAGAGAACACTTTGGAATATGGTTGGAACAATAGGGTCTGTTTCTCTACACAGCGTGCGTGAATGTCTCTCTTTTGTCCTGTTTTTTCTTTGTGTAGGTAAAGCCAATGCAAATGAGATTGTGGAGTCACTGCGAGAGCTTGGTGTTCATTTATCCCTTCAGCAGGCCGAAAGGGTCCTTAAAAGGTCAGTAAAGATGCTTGATTTCTTTCCATAAAACCTTCAGTGCTAGAGAAACCACCTTTTATTTATTCCAGGTATTATGTAGATATATTGTTCAAGCCTAAGACTTGCCCTAGCTAAGATTATGACCTTGGTTCCTCACACACTGTAATCCTGGGGGTCGTGCCAAGTCTGCTTGCGTCTGGACCTTGATATGGGCTTAACTGTCTGCATCTGTGAACATTCTGATCCTTGTAGCCTGGAATGTCATATTTAAGCAGGCTCAGTCACTTATTTCTTGCTTACCTGTAAGCATTCACTGACCGTGGATCAGCTTGATCCATCTTGCTCCTACAAAAGAATGAACATGTTAAATAACTAGTTTTAATAGCTGTTATATCTGAAAGGCACAATGCAGTAAAATACACTTGGTTGAAAAGACTGAGCACTATGAATGCTAGGCTTTAAAGGTGCTTTTGTAAATCAGTTTGCTTCTAAATTTGTCACTACGTTTGCTGAATAACTAAATTAATGCGACACACTAGCACATTTCCTATAATGTCTAATACCCAAGTTGCAAGTTAATAATTGTCTCTTTAATGGGTAAGCTGGCATTTTAAATGATGTGCTTTGATAAATGTAGGCAACTGGATATATGTAAATAACATTTTGATACATGTGCACCACATGAATGCAAAGATCTAATTCATTTTATTCATACCATTATATTTCAACAATGATGAAGCAAAATAAAAATATTATAGATTGCCAGTCATGTGTTTGGAGTAAAAGTCCAACCATGCATCCCTACTAATCATAACTGTCTCTTTAGGCGTTTCTGATCACAAGGTAAATTGCCAGGACGCTTTGTGCAGTATGAGATACGGATATGAGGTGCCAGTTTCTCAAAGTGCTTCTCTCTGACCCTATAGCATGGACAAGAACGGCACAATGACCATCGACTGGAATGAATGGAAGAACTATCCCTCACAGCAGCCAACCGAGAACATTCCTGAAATCATCCTCTACTGGAAGCACTCCACAGTAAGATACTCCATTATCTCAGGTGCAGCAGCTATAATGCTGGTGTACTTAATGTATAGACTAAAACCTGATGCCTATGTACAATAGTTGTACACAATCTGAGATGTATTACACTGTAAACAATCTTTAGAGGAGATGGTAATCAGAGTGATTCTGCAGAGATGACTTCAGGTCCCTGATTGGCTGGGGTGGTACATCTGCAATTTGTTTTACAACAAGACCCAAATACTAAAACAGTTAGAGTCTAATTTATGACCGTTAAAAGTACATAATCTAAAAATAGCATGTTCTGCTATCCCATGGGACACCCTGAACTAGGACAGGCTCCAGCTTGTAAGGTGTAGAATAACAGCCATTGAATCTTAGTCTGGCTCTGTGTCTGTTCTGCCAGTGTCCATGCAGCCTGCTAGGCTGGGACTTTCTGCTATTTATACCTTAAATATGGATTCTGTGCCAAACTGATATGTGAAGCGACTGTCACAGGGCCAAGAACTCAGTGCCTTCCAGGTTATGCAACGGGTCTGTCTGCTATCTGTTCTTTCTCACAGGCATGTTCATACATTTGCATAATCATGAGGGACCTGATCCCAGGTCTGCAATACTGAGAAGTTTCATCTGTGTGGTCTTGAAGAATATAATCATTTGAGTGAGTGAGTGTTGGGCCTGGATGTGGTGTGTGCTACTGGTCCTGTTACTTTATAGTTGCGTTAACCTACTCACTCACTTGGATAGGTTCTTATGTAATTTGCCCTTTTTATTAGACCGATGAACTGTAGCCTTTGCCCTTTTGAAGAACGCAGAACACACTTAGACAGCAAAGCGGAGGTCTTGCACGGTTTTGCAATGTGTTACGAAGTCCAAATGGTGACCCAGAAAAAAGATCTCACCCTGATTTTGACTGGTGAGATACTTGTAACATTTAAAGGTTCTGTAGGTTTATGTCATGCAAACAGAACCCCCTCTTATGCACTTTCAGCAGTGGTCTAGTCTCACAGTCTAGTTGGTCACTGCACTTCAGAACTTAAATCTGATATATTTGCATACGGTACAAAATCATAATCACAGCAGATTTTCAGTGTTTTTGATTTATCTTTTTTGGGGTTTTCCACTGATCTTGAAGCAGCATACAACTTTTGTTAAGTTGCAGTTTTTTCTGTTTTGCCAGATCTTTGATGTGGGTGAGAACCTGATGGTACCAGATGAGTTTACTACTGAGGAACACCTGACTGGGATGTGGTGGAGGCATCTTGTTGCGGGAGGGGGTGCTGGAGCTGTGTCCCGGACCTGTACTGCCCCACTGGACCGTCTCAAAGTGCTCATGCAGGTAATAGTCTACACAGTGAATTGTGTCCTGTAGAGAGGCGTCAGGTCTGTTACGACACCAGCCGCATTCCCTTGGCATACCTGGTTATACAGAAATCGCTCAAATAGAGACACAAAGTGACACGAATCCCTTTTTGTTGAGTCTGTGATTATTTTTTTAAACTGTACATGTCCCCATGTTTTATCAATGGGGCAACAAAATGTGAGCACATTTTCTGCAATGGGAATTTTTCAGAATTCTATAACCCCAGAACAGTTGAAAAAAGTGCCCTTCAGTTTACACACAGGCTGTCATAAATGAATTCCTCACATGCACAAATGAGCTGCTTTTGTCATTGGTTTTTATGGTGTCCAAACAGTTGGCAGAGATCATTGTTTGAGGTGCCCGTGAGCAATTCTTTTTGACTGCCCAAGTGCTGCTGGCAAATTTGCACATGTTGAAGAAAAGCAGGTTGATTGCATAACCTTGGCAAGTTCAGGGAAATGTGACCAATGTTTCACCTGTGGCAAGATTGAGTGAACATTACCCAAGAACCATAAACTGTTTCATCTGTACATAAATGAGTGTGCGGCAGAGGAAAGGATCTGTCCTCACAAGGTGTTTTGTCATTCCGGGTGTACAGCCAGTCTTATCAAAGAGCAGCCAACACACCCTCCTTTTTGTACTATGATTGGCTACTAATCGGATTGTGTCCTGTGAAGCTGGCTCTGATAGGGTAGACTGACCTGCTGACCTGCAGTTCTATCAGTATGTTACATTTACGTCACGGCCACATTTGTTGTTTGACCAGGACACCCTGGTCCGTGAGTTGGACTATAAACTTTCACCCATTTATTGCTGTTCACTTGTAATTTGACTTTGCTCTCTCTTGCTAAAGGTTTGTGTGGTAATGAGTTCATATCTGTTGATTTAAAACAGACCCTGACCAATGTTTTTTAAACGTAAACATTTATTAGGATACTGAGACGATCTTACAAAAAAAAAAAAAGCTGCGTAAGTTACTCTTTAATCGTGTATTTGCTCCTGCAGGTTCATGGCTCTCGGAGCAACAACATGTGTATCATGAGTGGGCTCACCCAGATGATCAAGGAAGGAGGTGTAAGGTCATTGTGGAGAGGAAACGGTATTAATGTCCTCAAGATCGCCCCTGAATCTGCACTGAAGTTCATGGCTTATGAGCAGGTACTTGTCTAGTGGACAACTCAACATAGCACTTAATCCACTCTGACTCTGGCCTGTTGAAGCTGTTCTAACTGCAGTTCTATATCTTTCTTTGATAGATTAAGCGCCTAATGGGCAGTAATAACGAGACTTTAGGGATCACAGAACGCTTTGTGGCTGGCTCTCTGGCAGGGGTCATCGCCCAGAGCACCATCTATCCTATGGAGGTAAGCTGCTGTCATTCATCCTCTCATCATGACAAACTATCTGTGCTTGGAAAAAGCTGCAGGTCTTAACATCTATTTTTATTTTCCCTGTTCTAGGTTCTCAAAACACGTCTAGCTTTGAGGAAGAGTGGACAGTATGCAGGTATCTCGGACTGTGCTAAGCACATCCTAAAGAAGGAGGGCATGGCAGCCTTTTACAAAGGCTACGTACCCAACATGATGGGGATCGTCCCTTATGCTGGCATCGATTTGGCAGTTTATGAGGTGAGAAACCTCAAATTGAAGACACATGTTACATCTGTTTATATCTGTAGAGTGGTCGTCATCTTGGAACTTGTGAAAGTCAAACCAGATGCAGCTTGGTTGAGTTTTGTGGCTTTAAAAAAATCCCCCTGCTCTCTAATTGACCTACATTCTCATTTTGTTGCAGACTCTAAAGAACACTTGGCTGCAGCAGTACGGTAAAGACAGTGCAGATCCTGGCGTGTTTGTTCTCCTGGCCTGTGGTACCATCTCCAGCACATGTGGCCAGCTTGCCAGCTACCCTCTAGCTCTAGTACGAACACGCATGCAAGCACAAGGTAAGCTGTCCAGAGAACTGGTCATGTGAATGTCCACATTTGTGTATTTTGTAGTATTTCCCACAGTGCTTAAAAATGAATGCTTATAATCTTCTGTCTTTTGACTTTTCAGCTACAGTGGAAGGCGCCCCACAAGTCACCATGTCTGGGCTTTTCAAACAGATCATGAAGACTGAAGGTCCTTCAGGCCTCTACAGGGGCATGACTCCCAACTTCATGAAGGTCATCCCTGCTGTGAGCATTAGCTATGTGGTCTATGAGCACATTAAGTCCACACTGGGCGTGAAGTCAAGATAAAACTGGGGGGAGCTACAAGCAAAGCCTGTGAGCGGAGGCAGTTTATGGGCAAAAATCTCAGTGCTGTGAGCCTGAGGTGTGTGGAGCAGCCATCTCATTCTGTGAATGTGACGAACTATAGACGCTATCTACAGAAGAAGACATCCAAGGTGGATAAACTGAACTGGAATTATTTTTGTTATTTAAAGTATTAGGTTTGATGAACCACTTAACTACTGTTGTCCACTTGCAAAATCTGGGACCAAATTTGTCACGTTTCTCTAAGCAAGGTTATGCACTGGGCTGAGCTAATGCACTGGGTGCCTTCCCTTCACAATTTGCCACTGGAAAACTGAGGGGGTAAATGAACCCATGTCCACCAGTTCGGTTCAAAGCTTATTTTCCCCAGTATAAATAATGTCCCAAGGACAGTAAAGGATAAAGTATTTCGCACTACATCCAGTACACTAGCTTTTTTTGAACTTGTTCTGTCTGTATACGTAATGCTGCTAAATTATAACTAAAGTAATGTATTTATGTATATCTATAAATCAAATATTTATGTATGTGACTATGACTAGAATTATGGCCATAGGAGTCTAGGCTTAGAATAAGTTTGAGTTCTGAATGAATGAATGAATGAATGAATGAATGAATGAATGATTGAACGAATGGTTTTAATACTATCTATATACAGCTGTACCAAGTATACATTTGTCTTAGCTTTTTTGATGCCTTCATGTCTCACTTTGTGTACCGTTGTCTGGTAAGCAAATTAATGAATTTAATGCACTTTAATTGCTTCAGTCACTTTTGAACAAATATGCTTCAGCTTATGAAAAGTGATAATTCACAGTCGCTGGGTGTTGGGTTTTTTAAGATGTTCCTTTGTGGTCATCATTTTTCAAAAATGCCAAGTTGTGTGTGAATGGTCTGGTTCTGCACATGGAAATTTCAGTATTAAAGAGGTTAGTGGAAATTGGGCTACAGCCCATTCAAGAATCTGTGGTGGTTGTTTTGGAAGTTGATTGTTCTTTTTCACTCCTTGGCTGTGTAAATGAGAGGAAATAAAAATGTGCTTGACTGAGACTGTATGAACAGGAGGGAACTTCAGCAAGGGTTCAATGTTGCTTTCTTTGGTGAGGAGAAAACGTCAGGACTTTTAGTTCAGTAAACAGTGATGGGTTTATAAAAATGTTTTGGATTCTGTTTTCTCATTGTATCTGCGGACTTCAGGGCTTTTTGACTGTAACACTGAGACTGGATGAACTTTAAATCTGTGAAACGTATGTATGGATGTGTGAGATGTTAATTCTTTTTTGAGAATGCCTGTTAAAACTTGAACAACCAATAAAATAATTTTCTTTTGTAACTCGAGCGACTGTCCTTTGCTTCACTTTTGAAGTTGACTTTGAAATGTCCACATAGACATTTTGATCAGAATAAAATATAGTTTTAGATTCTGAACCACTTTATTGGGTACCAGTCTTTCCTATACACCCATTTAATCAACTTGACCTGCCATGTAGGTCTATTTCTGGTTTGTAGTTACAGACTGTAGTCCATCATTAAGGATTATTTACCAGTGATCCTTAATGGTCTGGACCCCCAGCAAGGTCTTATTTGTGTGGTACGTCATTCACAGTATGTTAAAGAAAAAAAATGTACCTCTATAAAATGTAATTGAATAAACATGTGATTTTAATCTGGAATATTTTCTGGTTTTCATCATAAAATAACATACATTTCCCTTTTTTAATTTCTATAAAAGTTAAGAGATTTTTAATTAAGCCTGATGCATCATGGCAAACATTGATTTAAAAATAAACAAATCTCTACATTATGGGATGTTTAGACAGTAACCTTAGATGTCAATGTTCAGAACTATAATTGTTTAAAATCTTTACTATAGGATACTGTTAAGAATCACAGTGACAGACAAAAACAGAAGGGACTATGTGTGTCATACAGAAGAGCTGATCAAGATGATTTTTATGCTTCAAGAAGAGAAACATCATAAAATCATGACTTTTTGGAATGAACATTCCTATTAATACACACATGAAATCCATAACAGAATCTCTCCCTAACATTACATTTATGTACCAACTATTTCTCATTTCAGACTAAGGACTAAACTCATTGCAGCTTTGAGGCTTTTGGTACAAGCACAGGTCACTAATTAATAGAGAGCAGAGTTTCTTCCACACTGAGTCAGTCCACATCATGTGCCCTGACGTCACTGACTCTGCCCATAATCATGCATTTACTAATATAATATTGTTTCAGTTTGATGGACCCTGTCAGAGAGGTATTAATTTAGTTACATATTTACTGCAGTTATATTGAATTATTTTGATATTTTGTCCAACCCATTTACAAATAATAATAGAAAAGTCTTTCAACATACACAGAACAGACTGACAGCACTGACAGATGAAGTGAATAACATTGATTATCTTGTTATAATGTCACATGTCTAGAAGGGAGATATTAGACAGTCAGTGAACACTCAGTTTTTGATGTTGATATGTTGGAAGCAGGAAAAAAGGGATCGGAAGGACTTTGGTTCAAATTATGACGGTTAGGTGATTAGATGAGAGCATCTCTAAAGCAGCAGGTGTTGTTGGATGTTCTTATAGGTCAGTACTTACCAAAAGATGTCCAAGTAACAACTGGTAAATCAGCGATAGGTTTATGGGCACCCAAGAGAGCAAAGGCTAGCCTGGTGCCTTGGGTCCTGTTGCATCATAAGACAAAATTTTACATTTTAACAGAATTTCACTGCTGTCACTTAAAACACCACAAGAGACTGAGAATAGTCCCCAACCCTAAATATCTAGCCAACGATGCTCTGTGACCAGAAACCGACCACAGATGAAGTACTAGAGAAACTAGTGAGACCATAATAACTTATTTAACATCTACAAGATGGACCAATACGAAAGATGTGTCTAAAAAGTGGACAGTCAGTGGACATAGTATCTCTCTCTGCATCTCCTTCTCTCTCTCTCTCTCTCTCTCTCTCTCTCTCTCTCTCTCTCTCTCTCTCTCTCTCTCTCTCTCTCTCT
>JBBJLR010000018.1:6429536-6473684 GCA_037577145.1 Brachypetersius gabonensis
CTCTCTCTCTCTCTCTCTCTCACACACACACACACACACACACACACACACATAGAGTACTAGAGAAGGACTACATCAACTTGTCTGATAATCTACAAGTCATGTTATGTCAGTGTGATCCACTCCAAATATTATCTGATCAGTGTTTTTCAAAGTATTCTGTTCATGAACGAACAGAATGTTTGACTGCACTGCCACCTACAGTTTAATGGTGGTCGCTACAGCTAAAAAAAACCCCACACATTACGTTAAAGGGCCCATTCAGAGTGGCCAACATATTTTTAAACGTGGCTAATGTAATAAACAATATATTATTCGTCTAAAAACATACCACACACGCACAGGTCCATACTTTCAATTATCATCTACAATAGTATACTGTCTCTATATTCTTTTCTATGCAGTATGGACAAAGGTATTGGGAGCTCTTAATTATCGAATTCAGGTGGCCCCTCACTTTTTGGCCATGCTTCCAACTTTTGGAAGAACCTTTTCTATTCCAGCATGACTGTGCCCCAGTGCACAAAGCAAGTTCCATAAAGACATGGGTGAGTTCGATGTGGAAGAACTTGACTGGTCCTCACAGAGCCCTGACCTCAACCCCATCCAGCACCTAATTAATAGAGAATGAATGGGCACTACAGAATGAATGGGCACAAATTCCCACGGAAAATCCAAAATCTTGTGGTAAGTCTATGTCTATTAATGCAATGTCATTAAAGACCCTGTTGGTGTAATGGTCAGACGTTGGTTGAAATGCAGGACTCTTATTTTGAAATTAAATGACTCTCCAGGAAACGGCCTGTCCAAGTCAAAGGCTGGCTGTATATCAAATGGATGCTTTTCTCCAATGTAGTGCACAATATAAGCTATAAAATTGTGCAATAAATCATACGTGCAAACAGGACGTCATGTGTCTAACAGGTGAAACCTGGAACTCAGCCACGTGTGCAGAATTCTCCACTGAAAATTAGTGTGCATATTTTAGTAAAGGAGCCAAAACGTCTCATCCCACAGAGTGCACTATGCAGGGAATAGGGGGGAATTGAGATTTAGCCATCGCTCAAAACAAAAGGCTCGTCGTCCCAGAAGTAGAAGTGATTTTAATTCGCTTAAAGGGATTTAAATCAGCGTTTGACAGCATTAACCCTGCCTTTGGTGGTGCAAATACGTGTTTCAAGTGTTACTTTGTTGTGTTTACAGAGTTAGAAAGGATATTTTGTTATTATGGTTGCTGTACCTCATGTTTATGTTGGTGTTACTTGAAGTTCTCCGAGCTCTGTCTCATTTTATATTGACCTGGCCATCTTCCTCAACATGAAGATCTTCAGAACTGGCTGTTTAGTAAGAACAGGCCATCTGATCCTTACCTGGCTCACAACTTTAGTTCTCTTTCTGCACAACACAGGTAATTTCTGACCACACAGACTATTCAGGCTGAAATTACACTAAATGAACAGTATTGGGACGCCTGCCCATTACACCAACAGGGACTTAAATGATATTGCATTCAAATACATAGACTTTAATATGGAATTGGTCCTTCCTCTGCAGCTAAAGCAGCATTCACTCTATTGACAGACTTTCCACAAGATTTTGGAGTTTCAAAGTTTGGCCAGTCAAATTCTTTCACGCTGAACTCATCCCACCATGTCTTTATGGAGCTTGCTTTGTGCACTGGGACACAGTCATGCTGGAACAGAAAAGGTTGTTCCCCAAACTATGTCCACAAAATTGGAAGCATGGCGTTGTCCAAACGTCTTGGCATGCTGAAGCATTAAGATTGCTCTGAATTCAGAGTGTCCCAATACCATATAGCGTATCTGCCTATTTATCCATTCACCTTATGAACAAGAAGCCAACTACTTGGTAATATGGACTAAGTGTGGTGTAAAAAAATAGCTCCTCCATTCTCCGTTTTCACAGACCTTCGTAAATGTGAAGAAGAGGGTGAACTTCTCCAGCCTGTGCTGTTTGGCTCTGTGGTCCTGCTCTCAGTGATGCTGTATTTCAAAGTGTCACTCATGGATCCTGGTTTCGTTCTCTGCGACGCTGAGGTGAGCACATGTACAGAAGACCATCTTTTAACAATGTTAAATGAGTTTGTTGTGCTCAATAATGTGTGTTCTCGTGTTTTGCAGTCTAATGTGGTGGTGGAGGATGAAGAACTGAAGATGATGATCGGCAGTAAGGATGGTTCCCGTAGCCGCCGCCGCTGTGGTTATTGTTTTCTGCTGGTATTTAACCGCTTTTGACTAAAACCTCATGCCTTAGTTACCGTTGCTTCCAACTCACTGCAATTTGTTTTTAGGAAAATTTTGAAATATATTTTGTTATCTAGAAACAAACTTGCTGTACATCATGTGCAGTGCAATCGTTCAAGTATGAGAAATGACGAATATGAATGTTGACCAGTTTATATTACAAATGGGATCACCCATAAGGATTCTGGAAAGTGTGATTACATTAATCAACCCAAGGAAATCCTTTAGTAGCTGGAGATTAAAGTGGGTTTTATATCCATAAAGTGGAGGTTTGAGTGACAGAAGCTGCCCCTTCTCATTTTACATGAGATCTTTGAGCATATTATGTTGAAAATACAGATCTGAGTGCATCACACGCATCCGAGTGCATTAGTAGTTTTTTTAAACACAATTGAAGGGACTGTACAGTCCTGTTTAGGTTCATCTTGAAAGTTAACATAGCTAACTGACCATAACATTGTCCTTTAACATTATTTATAGTCAGGCATCATATTAAATTGAGTGTTAGTGATATAGCTACCCATATAGAGTTTTAATTACATTACAACTCGTTTTTCACAGTTGTTTTTTATCATTGAGTTGAGTGTGGTCTTCTGCACAGTTCAGTCCAAATCTTTTTCAGTTTTAGAAGCTTTTAGTTACTCTGTACTTTTGTGTCTATAAGTTACTTTTCTGTAGTGTTGTGACACACTATGTTTGAAATTCTACACAAGAAGTTTTTTGTTTGAATATGACGTTAGACAGTAGTCTGGTCATATATAAAAAATCTGCTTATCGACTTATAGATTAGCCTGAAACCTTTTGTGTTTGGCTGTATAGTCAATCATGAAACAGGACTGATGAGATTAAAACACTAAAAAATAATTGTTTCTGTATCTCAAACAGCAACCAATGAGGGCGAGACACTGTAAGGAGTGTAAACAGTGTGTTAGACGCTATGATCATCACTGTCCATGGATAGGGAACTGTGTTGGCGAGAGGAATCACAGGTGGTTCTTGATGTACCTGTGTGCACAGTTTCCGGCTGTAACCTGGGGACTGCAGATTGCCTGGTGAGCATTTGATTCAATTCAGTTAAAATGATTCAAACACTGCAAATGTTTGGAATTATTTGACATTTCAGCTTTTGTTTTGGACTAGTTTACTTCGAGACCCAGCTGTAGAATTGAGGCTTGCTTATAGCAAGACTACAGGAAGGTGAAGCCGGGCATTGTGGGCTTAAATGAATTAAATAGACCCAATATTGACCAGTCTAGGGGATGTTACACTCCATGTGGGGCTAGCGGTATATCAGTCCCATCTTAATCAAATCACGTTTTTTTTCCACAGCCTCTTGGTGGTGCTGTTGTTTGAAGGTCAACAAAAGTTCAAAACGATCAGCTTCTCATTTGTTAACAGCAAATAAACCCGTGTTGATGCCTTTTGTTCTTTGACAGAGAAGGAGGAGTTAGTCCTACTAGCCCATTCATACCAGCCATCCCTGGGTGTGTATTCGGCACAACGCAACATTACAGAAATCTGGGCCAAACCTGTATTGAGCAATCCTTAAAAACTTACAAAGAAAGAAACCCAGAGTGAAGCCAAAACTCAAAACATAAGCTAATACAGCCACCACTGAAGAGAGGTATTGAGAAATGTATACGTGAAATTATTGTATACGTGAAATTATTAAAGTTGTGCTGGTCATGCAAAGAAAAGATGCTGGAAGTCAGTGACCAATATTAAAATTCAGTGAGAAACTCGATGGAAATGAAGATTTGATTGACAGTTTTTAGACGTAAACAGATGTCAGATATAGTTCCAGACTTCATTATGAGTAAAGCAGGTTTGCAGCTTCACAAGACAGTTTCATTCAGAAGTTGGCAGTCATTAATCGAATTGCAAATCATAACAGAGGTTTAAGAGGGATATGATGGACACACCTTGACTGACCTCCGTGTATGTGGCACAAAAATAAACATGCCTTGCCTAGAAATCAGTTTACTGTTTTATCAGTGTTGTTTCTGCTGGACACTGAACTTCTGTGTGTGACCTTGGTGTTGTCCACTACGCTATTTATTTCAGTGAGCTGAAAAGATTGTAAAACTAGTGACGGCATGAGAGAATGCATGCTAATGCCAAAAATAAGCAATTAAATATAATTACACTGGATTCAATTTCCATCCATAACTAATAACTAAGTAAAGTAAATAATAATCTGTGTTTTTTTTAACCTTCAGGTCTGGCATTACTTCTGGACCCACCTGGAAACAATGGTTCATTCAGAATGGCTTCCTGCTTGGAGCCCTTGCTGTGACAGGGATTTTTTCTGTGGTTGTGTTGCTGCTGCTGTGCATACACGTCTACCTGGCAGCCATTAACACCACTACTTGGGAGTTTATGTCACGCCACCGTATTTCCTACCTCAAATCCTGTGACTCTGAGGAGAACCCCTTTGACAGAGGTGTGATCTGCAACCTGTGGGACTTCTTCTGTGTGTGTCGAACTGTGGTGTGGGAGAGGGTGTACTCCAGAAGGAGTAATGCTGCTGTGTAACCAGAGATTCAGGACTCTCTAAAACACTGACTGCTCTACTTCCAAACTGTGTGATTTTTTTTATCCCATGGCCGATGGTGCCTCAGCATGCTTGGAGGAGAGTGCTAATCACTGATGATATTACTATGCAGACCCTTCAGCCAACTCAGTCACTCAGGGTATTTGTCTGGGCCTCCTGCCTAAAGAGCTTTTCAGACATAAGGAACAATGTAGAGCGTCACTGATCTTTTCATTTACTGTAGGTTGTTTTTAATCAAATGGAACCTTTTTTATGCTTTTACAAAAGAGTATGTACATCAACGCGTATGTTATAGATGTGTTTTCAGTCAAATGGGCCATTGGTCCAGCTTGCCTTAGCTAAACTTATTTTGAGTGAATTTTTGTCCTTTTAAGAACTTGGAACTAAATGTCTATGGACAATGGAGAGGTAAGACTAATTTACTAGAGCATGGGAAAACAACCTATAACCTAATTTAGCATCACTTTTGGTGATTGCTTTTCAATGGGGGGGGGGGGGGGTCACAATTCAATTCACATTGCTTATGAAGCTCATCATGAAATCTGTTTAAATTATACTAAAATTATTGGCAGCAGACAAATTCTTAAAATTACCTGATATTTTAAATTATTTGATGTACACCAGATAAGCAGAATGTTAAGCAACGCAGGACTATTGCACTGTAATGTCTGTATTTTATACATTTTAATGTGCTCTACAGAAATAAATGTTTCTTTATAATGCTAATCTAAGTGGGTCTTGTTTCAAATGCTGCATTTTACGCATGTTGAAGTTTCAGCATTAACAGATAAACGGGAAACTCAGTATGTCCTCACAATATGGACAAAAGTATTGGTATGAACATAAGGCTCTTCTTGGAAGGCATTCCACAAGATTTTGGAGTGTTTCTGTGGTAATTTGTGCCCATTCATTCTGTAGAGCGTTTATGAGATCAGGCCCTAATGTTGGACGAGAAGGCATAGTTTGAGTTGATCTCAAAGGTTGGATGGGGTTGAGGTCCGGGCTCTGTGTCAGCCAGTCAAGTTTTTTCACATCATACTCCTCCAGCCATGTCTTTATGGACCTTGTTTCTAGTCATCCTGGCATAGAAAAGGCCCTTTTCTCCAAACTGTATCCATGATGCATGGCTATGTCCAAAACGTCTTGGTGTGCTGAAGCATTAAGATAAACCCCTCGCTGGGGCACAACACACAAACCTTGACCAACAGGTGTGTCCAATACCTTTGTCCATATTGTGGTGAAGAGAACACTGAGACATTGTGTTTTAGATTTGTGATGGTAATGGCCAGTATAAATTTGTGAGTGTATGGTGTGTTTTGAAACGAAGTATGTTCCAATACTTTCGTCCATACTGTGTAGTTTAAGCTCCAAGTTAGGTCTGTCTAATAGGACATTCCTATTCGCTTTTAAGCTGAGAAATCATGTCCCTTCGAAAAAAAAACCCAATTTGTTTGTAATCTAAACAAACCGTGTAATAAAATAATTATCAGGTTTATAAACGAGTTGCTGGTCGTCTTGCTGTGCATGGAATAATCTCGTTCCTCTTGCAGGTAAGAAACCCCCTTTTTTGTTGGGCGTTTAATCGCAGCCGTCAATTCTAGGTTCACAGCCAATCGCGTAGTAGAGACGAAGCTAGAGCTTTTCGCCATGAAAAACAGGTGTGTCCCAATACTTTTGTCCACATAGTGTATCTTAAACTCTAAACCAGGCCTCACCGATTGAAGAAGAGATAATACACATTCTTAATGGTCAGTTTTACGTTGAGTTGAATTGCTGTGAAGTGCTTTAGAGCCTAAACCGTACAATTAATGCACTGCTATCAGTTAATAAACGAGTTGTTGATCGTATTTCTGTGTGCGGAATAATCTCGTAAAAAATCCCGCCCTTTTTATTTTGGTAGGCGTTTCCTCGTGGCTGTCAATCCTCGGCTCACAGCCAATCGCGTGGCAGAGACGATGCTATAGCGCCCCTGAAAAAAGGTGTGTCCCAATACTTTTGTCCATATGGTGCAGTTTAATCCCAAAATCCGACATTCGACCATCTTTACGTTGAGCTGAAATGCTGTGAAGTGCCTTTTAATCTAAGCAAATTGTGTAATCAAATTATTGTTGTCTGGTTCACAAACATGTCGTTGATCGTGTTTGGACTAATCTAAGAAATCCCGCCCTTTTTGTTTTGGTGGGCGTTTCCTCGCTGCTGTCAATCCTCGGCCTTCCACCAATCGCGTGGTAGTAGCGTACGGCTGTTAGGCAAAGAGAGGAGAGAGAGGAGGGGCGGGGCTTTTGAGCTGGAGCTAGTGTGTGGGGCGCGTTCTCTCCGAAAGAGAGCGCGTGAGTGCTGAGGCTCTGTACAATAGTGTGTGCGTGTATTAGTGTGTGGTGTAGTGAGTGTGTGTTTGGTGAGTGCGCGCGCGCGCTGTAAGTTGTGCGGAGGAGCGCTAGTTTGTAATTTCCCTCCCCGTTAAACGGAGGTTCTCTGTCTCTACCTCACAGAAGTTTTGTTGTCATTTTTTCTTTTTCGGGTGGTAAGTCTTCGCCTGAAAGTACTTTAATATTTTTTCCCGCGTGTGTGTGAGAGAGACGACGGCAAATCATGTCTGCCTCGGCGGCCAAAGTGAGTAAAAAGGAGCTGAACTCGAACCACGACGGAGCGGACGAGACCTCTGGTAAGGTTCGGGGAGAAGGGGGCTAGCTTAGCCTAGCATAGCCATTTTTTGCATTTTTTTCTTTATACTTTTCTTTTATGAGTAGGTTTGTTATCATTCGTTTTAAATCGTTATTATTTTAAACCTGCTTTCAGGCTGTAATTGGCTGCGTTCTCCGCCTGGTTGGATGTTGAGTTGCTCCTGAAGCTGTGGAGGCCATGTTGGCTACGAGCTAACAACGGCGGTTCGCCTCATGTGCTTTGACTTTTGTTGCGATTTTTTTGCAGAAGGCACGGCTCTCTCGTGTATTAGATGGAACTCGAAACGTCGTTTTTCGGTCACTCTGGCGCGGCACGACTTCCTAGAGGAAGAAAAGCGGCCGACTGGGCTTGAATGAATCATCGGGTTTATTGTTATGGGCTAGCGCCATGATGTACACAGCTTTAGCTTAGCATAGCTTTGCATGCTAATGGTCGATTATGTGCTTTGCATGTGAGGGAGGGAATAATCCTCCGTCCCTTCCCTTCCACAGCGGGCCCACCGGCTCGGTCTGGGCTCGTTATGTACTTTAACAAGGTGTTGGTGGAGCTTGGCTGTCGGACGGAGCGCCAATACGCCTCCGTTGGGGAGTTCAAACGGGCCTGGGAGATGTGAGGAGTGAGTGAGGCTCCGCACATTTAAACCACGCGGCCTGAGACGAGCAGGAAGCGGTGTCTGAGGCTCCCGCTCTCCTCTCTCAGAAAGGACAGAAGAGGGGAGAGAGAGAGTCAGCTGCTTAGTATTATCTTTAAATTTCTGTTCTATGGTACATGTGTTAGTTTTGACTGCGGAGAAAATGAAAAATGCGGGAAACCCGTTCGAGGTCATGCTGAAAACTTGGGCTCTTTCAGTTCATATTGTGCCGCGTAAATTTGATTCAAGAGCAGCGTTATGTTTAAACTGGTGCATATGAGCTGTACAGAGAATAATTGAGCGCTTTGTTTTCCCCATCTAATCTCATTCATTCCTGTCTGTTTGCACCCTCAGAAAAAGAGCAACAGGAAGCCATCGAGCATATTGATGAAGTACAGAATGAAATTGACAGGCAAGTTGTATTTAAATTTTTTTGGTATGTGTTATGTTTGTTTATATTTTTGCATGTTAACATGAATGTCTCCATCAATCGCAGACTGAATGAACAGGCCAGCGAGGAGATCCTGAAAGTTGAGCAGAAATACAACAAGCTTCGCCAGCCATTCTTTCAGAAGAGGTCAGAACTCATTGCCAAAATTCCCAACTTTTGGGTCACTACATTTGTGAACCACCCACAAGGTAAGCAAACAACCATCAGGCTATTTTTCCATAAACAATTGTGATTGATGGGCTATATTGACATGGGTTGACCAAACAGAATGGTTTGGAAATGTTAAGAAAACAAAACCAAAACTTTTTTCCCTTCTGCCCTGCCACACTAGTCTCTGCTCTGCTTGGTGAGGAAGATGAAGAAGCACTTCACTATCTGACCAGGGTGGAAGTAACAGAGTTTGAAGACATAAAATCAGGCTACAGAATAGATTTTGTAAGTATTATTCTACTAGTTACTTGTAGTTTTGGTATTTCAGCTGGGGAATCGGGAGATCTTCTGAATCCTGTATAGTTTTATTGTAAGTTGGATAAAGCCAAATTACTGTTCTCAATTCTAAGTGTCCTTTTCTCCCATGTGTTTTGCAGTACTTTGACGAAAACATGTATTTTGAAAACAAAGTCCTTTCCAAAGAAATTCACCTGAATGAAAGCGGAGACCCAACCCCAAAGTCAACAGAGATCAAATGGAAACCAGGAAAGGTGCTAATGGCATTAATTACCCATGGCATGATTAAAATCTGGTGGTTTAAATCTCTCTTCTCAAGTTGAATGTTTTTTTTTTTTTTGGTTTGTTTTTTTAAAAATCCTCTTCCCTTTTAAGGATCTCACAAATCGTCCCAGCCAAACTCAGAGTAAAGCAGGCAAGAAGAGGCAACATGAAGAGCCTGAGAGCTTTTTCACCTGGTTTACCGACCACTCTGATTCAGGAGCAGATGAATTGGGTGAGGTTATAAAGGATGACATCTGGCCCAATCCCCTGCAGTACTACCTGGTGAGTCTTTTATTAATTTACTTTGATGTCTCACAGTGAAATGGTAAATTTAAGCATTGCAACAATCAGTAATCCAGTCAGTGTTTTTGCCACTACTCGCGGCTTTTTTAGGTGAGCAGTGTTCTTTAAAAGAAGTAACTTCATACCATTAGCTAAGTGTGAGCTTACGGTCTACCTGCAGGTCCCAGACATGGAAGATGAGGAAGGAGAGGGAGAGGATGAAGATGAAGATGAAGAAGGTCTGGAGGACATTGACGAAGAAGGCGAAGAAGATGGAGAGGAGGAAGATGATGATGGCGAGGTAGTTACTACACTGGATTGTTTCTTTTATCTCTAATGTTTCAGTGAAATCTGAAATGCAGCATGTAATGGAAATGGTGTGTAATGCAGTTGTATATTCCAGTTTTAAAAGTCTGATATACTTAAACGTTTATACCCTTTCTTATTGCAGGATGATGATGGAGAGGATGACTGAAGAGGAAAAACATTGAGCATAATTCATCTTTACCTGGCCCTAGCCCCCCTGCCCCAACCTTTTTTTGGCTTTTTTTTTTTTTTTTGGGAGCATCATGAAATTCCCCCTTTTTCTATCCCAGTTGTTTATTTTGTGCTCCATCTCCTGTCCTTTATCCTGACAGTGCCATGTTGAAGCCCCACCCTGTCCCGTCCCACCCCAGAACAGACACTCACAATAAACTGACTGCAAAATACTGCCAATATGGCATTTAACATCTCAAATCCCAAGTACATTTCGAGGTTAAAAAAAAGAAAAGCAAAACACACTGTAGTATCAGCAGCACGCTGTCTGGAGTAGACTTGCAAATAGCGTTTTCTTTTTTATATATATAAATGTATATGCATAATTCTTCCTGTTTGTGTGGTTAAATGAACAAAAGCCATGGTGCGTAGTGACGTGCTATTTCTAGCATCCTCCTTCACGGCTTTGTTACTTTACTCATGGCTTTACAACCCGTTAATGATCTTCACTTTGTTTTTGGGTTTTTTTGCCTCTAGCTTGTGATTTCAGCAACAGATAAATCACAAGCCCATTCCTATCCCCTCTGTCAACTTTTCAGGACGGATAAGTCTCAGTGAGGGCTGAGGGAGGAAAGAGGGTATTTGGACAACATTTGGAGTTTATTGTTTTTTTTTTTTTTAAATCTTGTTTTACAAACATTCATCAGATTTGAAATGACATTTTTGATAAAGAAAAAAAAATAAAATCTCAAAAAAACCCTTAAAATTATCATGCTTGTAAATTTTGGCCCCAAATGCCTTGGTTAAGTTTTGTGTGGTGTATGTTCTACTAACCTTATACTTCTCACAGGAGAAAATTAGTTGTTGAGTTTGCTTTGTTTAAAATAAAATTTAATGTGAACACCATGCTTGAGACTTCTCCAACTGTAATAGCTAAGACAGAAGAAAAGTAACACAAGGTGCAAAAGTTTGATTTTTATTTGGTTTTTCCTGTGCTTCTAAAGAGCATTGTTCTGCTGTTAAATCAGCTGTAGTCTTAAGTGCGTTTAGTTTATTAAGCCCTTTGGATGGGAATAGGAATGCTGTTCAACATTTTAAGTGAAAATGAGTGTCAACTTCTGAAGGAGTTCGGTGTCAAGAGGGTGGATGCGAATTGTTCCTGGAGCAATCTTTGCATGATGAGCGCTACAAAAGTCTGGTCCGAGTTCTCAAAGTCTTGCCTGGTCACTGTCTGAGGCCAGTCGCTTGGTTGAAATGCCCAGCCTGAAAAGAGCAGCCACATTTACAGCAGGAGTCTTTAAATCCCAGTTACATTCACGTCAACGGTTATTTTTCTTTAGAGATGGTGGATCATCTAAAGCCCTCCGTATCGGGTTAATTTTGCTGCTCTTCTGTCTTTCCAAACATCTTTATAATTCCATTTTAAATACTTTGGTACTTGAGTAACTACCAACAATTTAGTACATGTTACATAACTACTCTTCCTGGTTTTAAACAATGCTAAAACTTCAGAGTTTAAAAAGCACTCGAGATGCTGAGATCGGATGGAAAATTGTCAATCCAGAGTAGTTTAACGTTAAGTCCTTTATATTAAAGAACTTCTCAATAGTGGTGAATGGAACCAGTGTTGACCTAAATTGCCTTTATAAATGTTGAGGGATACATGGGGTGTAGTGAAGCAAAAATAGTCCCCAAAGAAAACTCACTAATATACTATCGCTATCACTCAGGAGGCGAGCAGGTTCACCAGTGGTTTTGAGGTGGCTGCTGTTGTGTAGATGCTGTGACCTCTGGTTCCATTTATCACAGTTGGTTTCTGAATGGCAGCTTTACATCTCAGTAAAAGGTGGGTTTAATAAAAGGAAATCAGTAAAGAGGTGTTAACTAAAAACCTGTGCTGACCCACCTAGGTGTGTTTTGCATCGCGGGCAGGTGGCCACGGTCCAGGAGAAACCTGGAAACCAGGTGAAGTGCTTGTCCGCCGGCCAGTGCTTCAGCACGTCGGCCCGTTTTAAGGTGATCACGTCGAACTGGAGTCCCTGAGGGTTTTCGAAGAGCTGCACGGAGACCCTGCGCCCTCCGATCACCGTGTTGTTGCGGTGGGACAGTGCCAGGCGGCTGGGGACGAAACGCACGTCTCTCTCCAACGCCACCTCATGACCACAGGACCTGCACAGGAGCAAACCCTCCGAGGCCGAGCAGGCTCCACACACTCCTGCCTTCTGCAGGAGCAGCCCTGCAACTAGTGGGACCATCCAAAGCAGCGTGTGCAGCTTTATTAGTAACTGGTCCCCCCTGAACGGCCTCCTCTCGAACCACATTTTCTCTGGACAGCTGCTTTAAAGTAGGGCGGCACAAATGTATCCGCACTGTGATATAATGGAACTTTTTAGGCCTTTTGATATCTCTCTGCAAACCAGCAGGGCAATGATTTAATCTAATTAAGACTAAACTAATCACTTATGTACTACTGAAATAAAATGCTAATTCACATTGTAAAAAAAGACATGATTGTGTAGCCCACCCCCGCCCCAAAACTGCACGCAGGAGGTGGAAAAAAACGCTTGAATGAAATATTGCCACCTAAAGGTGGGAGGATAGATGACTTCATTACACAACAGATTGTCTAAATATCCGCATTATTAAACGGGCGAAGTCAATCAGAGCGGTTTGGTGCTCGAATGTTATAGAGACGTAATCGTTTAACCAGGCGTCTGATAAAGAGTTTATTACTACGGAATATAGTTGCATTGTATGGACAAAAGTATGGGGACACACTTGTGTCGCAGGTTCCATGCTAGGTCCAGTGAAGGGCAACCGCAATTTTTCAGCATACCAATACATTCTGCATAACGCCATGCGATCAACTTTGTGGACACAGTTTAGGGAAGAACCTTTTCTATTCCAGTATGACTGTGTCCCTCTGCACGAACTGCTCCATTAAGACATGGCCGTTCTATAGATTTGACTGCACGGTCATTAAAGTTCCCGTTGGTACGATGGTTAAGTGCCCCAGTGCTTTTGCTCATATAGTGAATGACATAAAATGATGAATATGCTGTGGAAACATAATGTGGTATTTCCCTTTAAATTTCTTAAATCAGGACAAATCTGATATAGTTTGTTCACAGCCATGCTCCTTCATTAGATATCCATACAGCAAGAACGACACGTTGGAAGAAATGTTCTCTATGTACATATTTAATCACTATTAAACTATAAATATCTATGTGGATGTACAATTCATTCCTCCTGGCACAGACAGGCTCTACAATTCATCACCAGCAGCATCCCACGGTAAGGCTCAGAACATGATTCATATATACATGAGTACATGTGGCTTTCATGTATTAAACACTTGGTCAGGCCACAGGTTTAAAAGAAATTATGGCTTTCTTTCAATATGAGAGGACTCCAAAAAATAAAATAAAAATAAAATGCAACCTTTAAATAAAATCATTAAAGAAATGTAGTAAAACCTAATCCACCATATGCATGGCAAATTCCATAGTTTGGTTCTGCATGAACAGGATCGAAAAAGACGAGTAGTAGCCCTTTCCACTTAATTACAAATAGGATGCAGGTTGCAATGATCAGGATCTCCAGAAGGCCGAGGTCAGTTGTCCTTTGGGTGGATCAATCTGTTTGTTTCTTAAAGAATTCTAGAGGAGAGAGAAAGATAGAAAGATAGAAAGATAGAAAGATAGAAAGATAGAAAGATAGATAGATAGATAGATAGATAGATAGATAGATAGATAGATAGATAAAGCATTAGCACTTTACATGATACCTAAAACAAGACACTCAAGCTGCTTCATAGAAATGAATATGCTGTAGACACCCGAGAGGTACATGCAGAAAAAAAAATATGCAAATGAAAATACCATCAAACCCTCAACATTACATATGTAAACTCAGAAGACACGTGTAGGTGCACTGGTGTTTTTGCATAGTACAAAAACAAATATAATTGTGTTGTAGATGCCATCACCATTGTAATGTTAGTAAGTTTCCCTACAGTGATCAAACCACTCTGAATGAGTAAATTATGGACATTATGAAAGAGAATGCCACTAGGCTTCCAGCTCACCTCCAGAAACTGCTTAAGTCTAGTTACTGAGCCCATCTGACCCATGCTGGTGACTGCTTCAATCCTGTATTTGGAGAAATAGGGGCAGATTAAGAGAGTTAGGTATGAAGTGAAGTGAAAGTGACCTGTGAGGTCAATGTGTGAACATAACTTTTCCCCTTTCATTCCACGATGTATTTATGAAAAAGAATATTAAGGAGGGTCTGTGTGCCAGTGTTTTTTTTTTTTTCTATGAACGGTGCTGGGATACGAGGGGGAGGTGAAACATTATTCACCGCCCACTCATGCATGGTTTAAGAGGTGGGCAAAGGTCACAACATTTAGACGGAAGATTGTGCTATAAAGAAAATCTATTAAGTATTTTAAATTATATAATGATGCATACTCAATTTGACCAGGGACATGAAGTAAGAAGGGTCAATTTGGAGGTCAATTATGTTCAAAAAAGGGATGTTACTACTGTTACTACATGGTCTTTTAGGTTAATTAATTTGATGAATGAATTAAATCAATTCATGTGTCTGAAAATAAACAGTCTCACCAAATAGTCTCACTCTTAAGAGTATATTCTGAGTATTGAAAGCTCTCCATGTCCATGTTGCCTAGTACTTAGACAAGAGATCAGTTTTTCCCCAGAACATGTCTGTCTGTTTCTGTCCCAGGAAACTTTGTACCAACAGCAATCATTGAGTGTGCAGGGCAGCATGTACCTGGGAAAGTATTCCTCCTTAATGAGTAGCAGGAGCTTCCAGAACTGCCCTTGATACTGTTTCATCAGGGCATTTCCACAAACCTGGATGTGTTGTAACAGAGATGGCAAGAAAACATTACAGGTGTTAAGTATGACAAATATATTTCATGACAATTGTTTCTGATATGGCTGAATCTGTACCTCCAGAAAGTCAAACAGAAGAGTGGCTGTGACATCAGCAAGAGGCTCCATGTTCAGCATCTGTGCCAACCAGCGCCAGCCATGATTCAGTCCATGAGGATCAGGCTGTAATGGGATTAGTAAAGGATCAGATTACATCAAAGTGAAATAAATATTGATTACAAATAACAATACATCTTCACACAATGCTATAAAAACCTAGTGACTATCTTAAATGTCAAATATATTCATTTGCATGTTCTAGTGCATAGAAAAGTAACATATTTAGAATCTTAAATAAGACGCAAGAGAAAACCACCACTGTTACTTAACTGACACTGTTCTTCACAGTTACTGGTTGATAGTATTTATATGTTTTAGTGGACCTTCCTAAAAATGTTAATTGTTATAAAATTAATTTACCTACATAATTTATATGAAAGAAGTCACTGCATTTAGCCTTCTCCAGACTAACATTTCTTCATATTGATTTTTGTTATATTAAGTCACAGTCATATGAATGTTGCTTGACTGTGTTAAAGTGACTCATCTTTTATTTTTTTTTAAAGATATATCACTGAAAACTGAGAAAAAAAAAGTTAGATTAAGCTGGATTTAATCTCTATGCACAGTCAAACACACATTTATGCTAAACTATTTATTAGAAAACCTAAACACAAATTAAATAATGGGTAAAAAACAAGTGTGCATGAGTGCAGTACAACACTGATAATACTGAGTTCAGTGTCAAGTATGTAGGATAAATTACTGACGGACACTAATTTATCAGTCCATTTGGACTTTAACAAGTACTACAGCATTTGCGAAATGTGTATCATGTCCAATGTGCACATTTGATTATACAGTGTCATATATTTTTATATGTGCTATAACCTGAGCTAAAAAAAAAAAAGGACATATTTGTTTTCCGTTTAATCTCAACCCTGTTTTCCCCAAATGTTACACACAAATGTTCTGAGCAAATCTTACCCCCTGTTTGTTGCTATGAGGCCATCTCAGCTGTATTATAGCAGCATACAGTCGGATCATCCCAGACATCCTCTTCAGGAAGCTGTCCTGCCCCTCCGCACCCGAGTCATCCACACGATATCCCAGAATCCTACAGTGCAAGAAGGATTTCAGTAATGAGGAGGATGGTTTTACCCAAACACACACCTGAACCATTTTGGAAACAAATGATTCTGAAACTAGTTTTCAAAAGACACTTTGAGCAACACACATTAGTTTGTTGCATCTCATGTTAATGAAAGGTAGTTAGCCCACAGTTTACCTCTGATAGTCTTCCACAGAGGTGCCATCCTTCATAGGTGGGTAATGAGGAACAGAGTAAGGACACTTCTTGTGGAGATGGGCCAGGATGAGCTCTCCCACTTTAGGATGCAGTTCCCACACTCCTGAAGCTACCACAGCAATTGGGAATGCTGCCTCATGGTGAGACGCCACCTCCTCCTCTCCTTGTTTCTATGAACATTTTTAAATCAAGACATCATACATTTTGTACAGCATGTTTTTCTCCCCAACATTTAATTAAAAATGAAACCTGAATAGTTTTGTTAACACAAACTCACCACAAACTTTTCTGCTAATTTATAGCTAACAAATTCCAGCCCATGGGGATGCTGGGATGTGGACACTGACTTCCCGCCAGACACAATTTGCCGCCCTGACAGCAGTTTGTCAATTTTGTCAAAGATCTCCTTTAGCTGAGAACCTAGAAGCCAGACAGAGTTCATGAAACCAGCAAATGGTTCAGAAAACCAATTACAACAAGGATGTGATGAATGGTGATCTAATGGTTTCTCCAAAGTATTTCCACATATTCTCTACTGATACAGACAACAGAAAACACAATGGCCTCCAAAAATCCTCACCTGAAATGCTGGAGATCTGACTAACTGGAATTGTTGCAGCCTTCTGGAGTTCCATTCTTAATTTCTTTGTCTGCACAAATACACAAAACGAAATGTTTATAATGACTTATGTGAATGTGTTCGATGTTTATATTATTTATTTTAGATATACAGACATACGCTTTTAAGATGGTTCACTCTGATGTAAGCTAAAACACTGACCTGCATATCTTTCGTGTTGTTCAGATCTTCAAAAGACTGACAGCACTGGTTAGCCAGGTCTTGCAGCTCTTTGTACCATTTTAAGGCGCTGTCTTCAGCTCTAGTCTGCAGACCTGGGGATAAGCAATTACACGCTCATTTCTGAGGGCGTTCTAGAATCTTGCTGGATAATGGACATGATGCATTTCAGCCATGTATCCTTTTAATTGAGGTTTCTTAAAAACATCTCCCTAGATCTACCTTGTTTTTTGGTTTTCTCTTTAACAGACAATGCTGCACTTTTCTTCTGTTCTTCTTCTTGCTGGGCCTTCAGCTCTGCTTGCTTCTTCCTCTCCTCTTCCTCATCCTGCTCCTTCTTCTTCCTCTGCTGAGCTTGAGCTATCTCCCCCTGCAAGGCTCCTAACAGTGATCTCATTTCCTGGAGGGCCCGCTCTGCCACAGTCATGTCCTCGGCGCTTGGAAACTGGCCCTGCATAAACCATACAGTTTAGATCACACCTTATACATGCAGTCACTTTTGCAACAAAATACTGTATCTCAGAAACAGTGACTTAAAAGTATCAGTGGGGAAAAATTCTGAAGTAATTCTAAACCATTTATATCAGTAGGGAAAAATGGCTTTTCTTCAACAATATTAAAACACAAAAGACAAGAAAACATAACAGTAATTTAACAACATGGACAGATTTGAGCCAGCTGACAGATCAATCACTATCTTTGTCGGAGCAGAAATGTCACAGACTCATAACTAAAGAAGCATCTTTATACAACATCACAGCATTACAACTACATCTGCGAACATAAATTAATACATAGTTCTAGTGATCACTACAGAGTTTAATGCTGCATAAATAGACGTTTTTCATTTTTGAAGCAGGGCAGTGGAAATTCAGATAAATTCATGACTGGGTCAGGACAATTAAAATGTTATTGTGGGGCACTAGGTTTAAATGTTTTTTTTTTTTTTTTTTTAAAAACTCACTTCTGCTGTGGTGCGAACCACCTCTGAGACTTGTGAACACAGCTGATTGCCACGGGTGATATAGGGCGTGTGATCAAGGGCGAGGCCCGTTTGTGTGGACGATGCAGGTTCCAGGAGCTTGTAAAGCTGAAGCACTTCCTCTTGGATGGCATTGAGTGCCCTCACCCTCTCCCTGCCCTCCACCTGCCTCTGCTTTTCAGCCTCGGCCTCCCTTAGGCGCTGCTGCTCCGCCTCTCGGAGACGCAGGTTAAGGATCTGACAAAGTAATTATTCAAATTAATTAGGGTTGTGAAAAAGCACCGATCTCAAAGGGCCTATTCAACTGCATCAGATATGGAATGGAACAAATATAAATACATCTACAACAGTATTCAATTAAATATTCAATAAAATTCCACAATTTTACAAATAGCTCATCCAGTAATTTGTATATTCATGTTAACATTAAAAATGCAGAGGTATCATTAAAGACGTTTTGCAGGCCATTTAAAAGTTCCCATAATTCACTCTTTGCAACAAGAACCATGCATTTAATATTCACACATTTAAAAATAAAAAGGTTGATATAAATAAGTTCTGATAGATGCATTTCCAGACATTTAGCACAGAAAAAAATACCTCAAACTATTTCTAAATACAGGGTATTTTAAAAAGCTAGGATTATAAAATACTTAGCTAAAAATGCAACAGGGAGTGTGAGCCATGTCTGGCTGGCAGCAGTCAAAGTTCGCTGTTTTCAACACCTTGAATGATGGCCTTATGAAACCTGCATGTTTTGTTTTTTTACTTACTTTCGTTCTGTGTCTATGCTCTTCCTTCAGCTTCTCCTGCCGTCCAAGGCTTTCCTTTGTCCTTTCAAAAGCAAAACAGCAATGATTTTAAAATCTGAATTTTTAAAATGGTTTAATCTTAAGATGAGTGACAAATAAAAAGGAAAAAACAGAATACATGAGTGGAGAAAGACAAGTGTACTGCACAGTACAATTAAGCTGTTAACAGCAGTCAATGTCAATGCAGGACTGATGAGACTGTGCAAGGACAGTCCACCCACACCTACACAGAGAGGCATAATAACAAGGGGCTGCAGTTCATAAATCCCTCATCAAGATAAATGACCATCTCAGTGTTAGGTGCCTTCACATTATTCACCACGTGTGGGAAGTAAATGGGCGAATAAGCCCGAGTCCATGACCTGTACAGTGAGGGGCTCCAGCAGAACTGATATGCTTTGCAAGGGCACTTTGTTGCTATAGTTTGGGCCCACTTGAACCTTATAAGGAAGGGTCAGTCAGTTATTCTGAATTATCACCTTAATATTATGAAGGAACATTTCTATGCTGACTGGAATGATCTCTTTCCGAGGACAATGCCTCTATACAGATGGTGAAGTCAGTAAAAGTTTTGAAGAAACATTATATAAGGTCTTTTATTTATTTATCTACAGTATTTAACTCCACCTCTCTAACTGACCACATCTTTTTGTGCATACAGAATAGGTTAATGGTACGGAGTATTTTCTAGAGTTTTATTTTGACTTTATATTATATATCGTTCTTGTCTTTGAATCGCTGTGTGACGGCGCAGTTGTAACATATGCAATTTCTGATTCGGATTTATGATCACAAAATCTCAACCAAAATGAACATCTGTGGAAGATTTTAGACTGAAAGGTTACTGCATATGCACAGTCACTGCATATGGGCAGATGGTGGCCTAGTGGTTAGGGCATTCGCAGGTTCGATTCCCAAGACCACTAGGCACCTCTGAGGTACCCTGAGCAAGGTACCGTCCCACACACTGCTCCCCGGGCGCTGTGTTCGTAGCTGCCCCCTGCTTCACTTGGGTTTAATGCAGAGGATGTATTTTGTGCTGTTCACACTGTGTGCTGTGGCGTGTTCACGTATGACCAGATTGTCACTTTCACTTTTTTCACACTAGCGAGGGTCAGAGTGACAAGCGACCACACTCATGATTTGTAGCTGCACATGTAAAAGAAACTTGTATGCATATAACCTCGGTTCATATTTTAAGCAAAACGTGATACATGTACAGTCCCTCTGTTTTTACATTTTTTAGGAAGAAGCTGGGTGGTTTACGCACTTTCATATACACTTACAAAAGAGTAGCTTCAAATCTACATGGTACTTAGATATCACCATCATTAAAACACAAAATGAGGCGTTATCTTTAGTAGGAATGCTGCCCCATCTCTCCAGTACAGTTTACTAACCTTACAAAGACATTTTATATGTTGGGCTTTCCTCACATGTGTTTAGAAAACATGACTGACTCCAGTGTAACGTGGCACTTACTCTTTTTCCATCATGTCCCTCATGCTCTGATACTCCTGCCTCTGCTTAAGCTCCATATACTCTTCAAAGCGTTTAAGCTGCTCCGACTCCAGGGAGGCTACTTTAGCCACCTGCCGCTCCTGCAGCTCTTGCCTCAGGCTTAGTTCTGCCTGTGAAAACAGAAGGAGACATGATTCAATCGATGTCTTCTTAAACACATTCAAGATACTTCTAACCATCAAGATCATGGAAGATATTCTAATACCCACATCAGTTAGAACAGTATGAACATTGTATTATGTACACTACGTATGCCCACACAATACAAATTCTGCAGTGCATTGTGAAACTCCATAAAACACTTTTCTGAGCGTATCAGTGCTTTAACACTAAGCAGCTGCATGTTTCATTACAATGCGTAATTGGTCCTGTTTAATTATTTTTAAAATTGCATAATGAGTGGATCATTTAAGAAAAATGATTGCAATCATAGTCACACAAATAAAGAAAAACTAAATGTAATGACTTGCGAAAATATCTCCAAGAATTAGAATGCAATCTGCATAGTCAGTGCAAGTATTGAATGGTCCACCTTGGCTTTAGCACGATGTTTTTCTTCACAGATACGGATGCAGCCAGCCATCTGAGTGGCCCTTGGCGAGAGGAGGGAGATGGTTGGTGGTGGAGTGCTGCTGGGAACTGAGCTGAGGTCCACTGTGGAGTTTGAATTCTCCAGTTTATCATCATCCCCCTGGTTCAGAGTGACAGAATAATGAAGCACAACAATGAAAATGGACAGAGTAAGCAAGCACTAAAACCGTGACCTCATGCCATCACTGACACCAACACCATTCTGATAATATGGAATCGAAATATAGGTGGCTTTACCTTGTCCTCATTCTCACTAGCAGCCGGTGGAGAAGAGGTAGGTGGTGACACCAGAGAGGTAAGCATATGATACGGACTGATGGGAAGTGAACTGGAGATGGGAACATCTTCTGATGTGCTGAGGCTCGTATCACGGATAGGAGAACCCAAGGTGCAGTTTTTGAGCAAAGGTCGAGGGCTTAGTCTCTTCAGAATAGCACCAGAGAGAGGCGACAGGCTGGTTGCTTCTTTGCAGCCTGCGAGAATGTCCTGAAGGCAAAGAAGTCATTTAAGTACATATTACATGCATTTAGTACTGGGCAATAAATAAACAATGCCCATATTATGGAAATCATAGTTCCCATGCAAGATAAAATAACATTACTGTGCCTCATAAGAGATAATTTTCTCTATAAATACCAACAAGTCATGTCCTGAGAGTCAATAATAAAGTGTGCCAATCTTTATCATTAGAAACAGGAAGAAACACGAAGCACGGAGTAGGTGTGGTACACACTTCAACTTTACAAACATCATACTGTAATCCTATGCTTTATTTATGTTTGTATAGCTCTTTGTATTGTGTTTCTGGTCTTCACAGGTCACACTGCCATCCTTTCAGACTGATAGCAGGAGGGTTTACAGTCAGTGGTTGTCAAACTGTTCTAACTGTGTATGTCACCACAGAGTGTTTTGTACATTTGTCAAAATTACTGTATGTATAAAACATACTGTTGAGTGAGAGGAGAATCATCAGCTGTCCAGCAGCTTTTTGCTCTTTTTAACAGGGTACGTGTAAGGTCATATGTGAAGACACCACAGCACAACATTGTTCTTTGCATTTAACCTATTCACCAAGTGAAGCAGCGGGCAGCCAGGGGAGCAATGTTCAGGTACTTTGCTCAAGGGTACCTCAGTGGTGCCACTAGCAATCTTGGGTTTCAAACCCATAACCTGATTGCAGAGGCAACTCTCAACAGAACAGCACCCAAGAGGTGACAGACTGGCCAACAGCTACCCAAGTGAATGGAACATTGTGTAGGGATGGTACCATGCTCAAGGGTACCTCAGTGGTGCAACCAGCAGTCATGGGATTCGAACCCACAACCTTCTGATTGCAGGGGCAGATCCCTAACCACCAGGTCATGCCCCATTCACTGAAACTGAATCTTATACTAAAGTGCTCACAACATGTTTTGGCCAAGTATAAGCACGTGACACACGTGTTCCTGTAAGATAATTTAATTTATAGCTAGTATTTCGTCTCAAATTTAAGAGCCATGGGTCTAAATACAAAACATTCATTCGAGAATACAAGAATTCAAGAAATGAACGAGAACTGCTGTGCTTCTACACAAAGAAATGTAAAAACATTTTTATTCAAGGACAGAAACCCCCAAAATGTATAAAATCACCAATACTGCTATACTGCTAGGCAGCCAGAGCACCATTTGTGTGCAAATGTTTTTTTTAAAAGCACATTAAAATGACAACCGCATGTATAGTATCTAGCTAGAAATACAGTACCAAATACGAACTTTAAATAACAACTTACTGCTTCTTAATTAGGCTTAAACTACATTTAAGAAAAAAAAGTAATTGTTTTTAGCAGTTTAGCCCGACTGCTAAGTATCATCAAAACACATTTTAGGATAACAGACCTCTCCCTTTTCAACCCAGTCCGGGCTGTACTTGAGTCTTCCCTTTGGAGAGTTTTTTAAAGCATCCAAAGTGTCCCATCTTAGACTTTCTGCTGTCATTTTGGGGTTCAAATTAACACGTAATCATCCAGAACCCCCTGAACACACAGGCTAGATACAAACTGCTTTTTAGCCGGTTTCTTCGCTCTACAAATTATAGAATAAAAGTCTCTACTTTAAAAGTCTCTTGTAACAAATGACAAACCGTGTCAGTAAATCACACCGTTTTTACACTCGGATCGGGAGTTAATGAGTTTTTAAAAATTAATCGTTATACATTACTTAATAATTGTGAGATTTAAGACTGTAGCAGGTCAGTAGGAAGCTGTGTGTGTCACGTTCATTTTCAGTCCCGGACCAAGAGAGAGCCATGGCAGGATCAGAGCTGCCCTGGAGGGTACGTGACGGAGAATTTATATAGTTTTAACTGCAGCCAGTGCTTTGTTTTGCTTGTTACTTTACTGTACACGTCGATTATCTTGCTTGTCGTGGTCTAAAACAACCACAAACGACCCTTTTTTATTTCAAGGTCCCCTTCCTTTTCCATTAGGGCTCAGGCTAACATTGCATTCAAGGCCACTATATGTTCCCAAAATGGACAAATGTATTGGGACACGTATTATATTTTTAATTTACGTGGCCCTTTACTTCCAGTGAAAGATAATCTTAATTCTACAGCATACCAATACATTTTGGACAATGCCAAGCTTCCAACTTTGTGGACACAGTTTGGGGTTTAGCCATTTCTATTACAGAATAACTGAAAGCAAGGTCCATAAAGACATGGTTGGATGAGTTCGGTGTCGCTCTGAGCCTGTACAGGTGTGTTAGAGTAAGGTTTTTTTTTTTAAAGTTTCTACAATATTTTAGATTCTTATGTTCAGATCTGATTCAATTTTTGAAATAAATATGTCTTAATTATGTACTACACACAGTCAGTGTCTCTAATAATCACCATCAACGATAGCCTAGACTGATTTTGAAAAGCCAATTCCTGTGTGCATGGATACATTGAAATCTCCCCCCAAGAGCTCTGTCTAGTTTCGATCACTGACTGTGGTTCCCAGAAAGGACTGTGAATGAGAGACCCTTATACTGGTGATTTAAAATTCCAAACACTGTTTTAAAATGTTTTTACTTATTGTTTTTTTTTTAAATGAATACTGATCTTCAGTTTTGTTCCCTAATCTCAGCCGCCACGGGTGTGTGATGCCTACTGGAGTGAGTTCAAGCACTGCAAAAGTATACGCCATCGCTTCCATCAGTACTATGCTTACGGATCCTCACCGATGTGCCAGCAGTGGAAAGATGACCATGATGCATGCAAGGAGTGGGAGAGGACCCAAAGTACTTACGCCAAGGTCAGTCTCCACTTTTAACTTAATTTTTGTCTACATTTAGTTATGTTTAGCCCCCATCATATGATCCTTCCAAGACTGGAGGGTAAAGGCTAGCATTTGCTTTGGCTTTGTGCTGCTGATGCAACATCAACAGGCAGCTTGACATGCTTGGAGGAGAACAAATACCAACTGCTAATTCTTGTATTTCAGCTAATAGACCTTTTTCATTTTGGTGTAATTTAAAAAAAAAAAAAAGCAAACTAGTTAGGATCCAGAGAAAACTCATTTGTGGACTCTCATCCTAATAATGTATAATTTTGACTTTTTTTTCAATGTTAAATCTCTCTGACATATCTCTCCTCATTTGTTTCTTCAGGAGTCTCTCCAGAAAAGTGAGAGGAAACGGGTGTCTGAACAGAGGAACTTCACTCCAGTTTGGGAGCTGAGAAGCAGCCCACCAGCGGACTGGCACCTGCCTCTTAATCAGGACAAACCGCAGGACTTTTGACAACACACATACACTCACTACCATCCTTCATCTACTCTGTTCATTTAGCTTACAAAGACTGCTTTGTTCACTCACAAACACCTCAAGTGTCTGCGAGGCCTCCTGAACTATTTCTTTCAACATTCAGCTTTTCATTACAAGAGCGTCATAGACCCCACAGGTTCTGACCTCTTGAGGTTTTTCTGTACAATAGAGCAAAACATCTGAATCTTTGATTTATGACAGGTGGCACTTTAAAGTTATAATCAATGTTATTTACTTCACCTGTCGGTGGTGCTAATGTTATGGTTGATTTGTTTGTACAAATTGCTTAATGCTGTAAACTCAAACAGTAACTTTGGAGAAAAAAAAATGTACATGAATGTAAGTATTTTCTGTCATTTGTGATTTGAACAGGTCATGAAATGTCTACCCAATGTTAAGGGCAGCTGGCTCTTCCAAATGGAGTTAAGTAATAAATGTGGACAAAACAACTATATTTAATGTTATTGTCATGAATTACATAACATGCTTTTCTGAGCATGTGGTGGATATTGTCAGTACTTAACCACCCTGACTGAACAATATGTCAAATAAAAATCACAGTATTCATAGTTTTTAATTGTATTTATTTACATGTGGCATTACTTGTCCTTTTCCCCCTGTTCCATCAGATCAAACCTCAAAACAATTAAATATAGTGATGCATACTGAGTATCTTTTCGCCATGTTTCTCACCCCCAGGTTTTATTTGAGCACAAATCAGGAGTCTGAAATTCTACCATAATACATTTGAATTAGAATCCAGTCACACAGACTCTACAGAAGTTAAACCAACACTGTCTGAGCATCAGTACTCCAGGTCAGGATCATGTGTCAAGATGGCTCCAACAGTTTCAAGACGCCTAGATGTGCAGTAGAAACCACAACAGCAACAGTCTGTTAGTTCGGTCACTGTGTGTACACTCGTGTAATGTCATTGTATTTGCCATCAGGGGCCTCGTATTTTGGAATAGGTGGTGTATAACATGGACCCTCATGCTGGAAGGGGAAAAGACTTGTGTCAGGCCTGACTGCTGCATTGTAGAGCTCCTCAGATTCCAGTTTAAGCTCCTCCAGAGCTTGTATCTGGGCCATTAGGGCTTCATCAATGACTGCCATCTCAACCTTGTGCTGGGCGTGTTTGTATCTGGCCCATTCCTTAAGCAACAGCGCCCTCCGTTCACTCTCCTCAAAGGACAGTTTGGGGGCACTTCTGACTCTGCGGAACACATAAAGCAGAAACAATTCTACTGTAATAAGGAAAATGTCAACTGAAGCAAAAGTGTATGTGTTGATGCACTTTTTATCTGCATCAACATAAAATCTTAGAAAGCGTTTAAGTATATTCAGATATGTTCAACATTTCTACATCAATTTTACAATCAAAGTGAATCAAAGTAAAACACACCAACATAAAGGAACCTAGAAATGTGACTGAATAGAGGCTGACATTTTTTCGGGAATCCTGCAGGTCACAGGAATCCCACGGGACGGGAAACAAAATACATCTACTATCACTATTAATATCGTGAGTGGGACGGGACTGGAAAAAATGTAAGCGGGAGTGGGCAGGACCCGGAATTGTAATAACACTATGATAACTTTATACAGAAATACACCTTTTAAATAAATAAACTAATTTTGAGCTCAATACTAGTTGTCCTGTCTCTTTATGCTCTCCTCCTGTTTGCTGTGTGTAGCCGGTGAAGTGAATGGCGTGCTCCACACACTCGTAACAGTTGGTAGCAATAGTCCCAACCACCAATAATGTAAGAGAAGAAGCAGCTTCTTCTTCATGCACTTTTTAGCAGCAAAAATCATAACTAAAATGGAGGCACACGTGAAAGTTACGCTGCAACAACTACTGTCTGAAAATAATACGTCACTTGTGCTCCCGGATATTTCTGGGCGGTCTGAAGTAACTAAATTTTTTACACATTGAGAATGATGGCTTGAAAACGCAATACGCCAGCTGGAAGACTTGTAGACAACCGATTAAGTTCTACTCAGACTCAGAAATTCAGTGAAAATTATAATGTGTGTTTATATAATAGGTGTGTGTGTGTGTGTGTGTGTGTGTGTGTATGTATGATTTGCATAAAGTTTGGATTTTTATTCAGCTAAGCTGGGCATGCTGTGATCTGTACTCCATTTTTCTTTTTACTGTAACTGACAGATTTTAGCCACAAAAAAACCCCCAACAACACGGGAATGGGAGTCATTCTTCTGGGATTGGGACGGGAAGGGATTTTCCCCCAGGTTTTTTATGGGATTGGGATGGGACGGGATTTTTTTTGTGGCAGTGGGACGAGAATTCACTCCCGGGTCACCCACTATGACTGAATAGCAAATCTGGATAGCCTTTAACATCTCTGAAGTTCAGTGTTAATACTGAATCATACATAAAAATAATTGTGTTGCAGATCTAGCAACACCTGGTTCTCCATACCACCACTCTAAAGTTAATTTCTCCTCCACAAGCCATATCACATCAACCCACTCTGAAAAGCTGTGCTTACACCTCAACAACTAAAATACACAGAATAAAGTGTGAATTCCACTTTAACATAATCAGATAATTATTATTTGACACATCATTGAATAAATGTGGTTCATCTTTGCATATGTTACCTGGTCTCATCAAAGCACTTGGCAGGAGTTATGAAATCTTCAATTGGAATGAGCTCAGGTGGGATTCTCTCAAGCTTCTTCAGCTTTTTCTTCAGGCGCTCTCTTGCCATACTCTCACGGCGAGGGTCAACCTTCTTCTTTTTCTTTGGCTCTGCTCTGTTTGCGAGAAGAAAAAAAAGTTGAACTTGCACATTGCTGATTCAATATGATGGACAAAAGTATTGGGACCCCATATGGATGGTGTTGAGCTCAGGGTTCTGTGCGGGGCGGTCAACTTCATCCAACCATGTTTTGTTAGACATGGACCTGGCTTTTGTGCAAATTGTTCTTCCTCAAGCTCGGAAAACAATTTTGTAAGTATGACGTTGTCCAAAATGTCTTGATATGCTGAAGCATTAAGACTGCCTTTCACTGCAAGTAAGGGGTCACCTGAATTCAGTAACTGAAAGGAGTGTCAACACTTTTGTCCATATTGGGTATCTGACTGACCTTAGTGGGACTGTGGTCTTCAGAGAAAGAACCGATGCAAACCAGTGACTGTGTCTAACAGACCTAACGTCAGACCTGCAGCTGGAACAGAATCGGAAACAATATAAACACCAGTATCCTAAACATCATAATTAATAAAAAAAAAATAACAACAAGCATCCAGCTCAGTGTGTTTGTGTGCTCTATCAACATGGTTAGCCAGCACGCTAATCGATTATAAAATCAAACTTATATCAAACAACACAAGCAAATAGAGAAATTAGCATACCCTGACGTCAAAACTGGCCTTGATATCAGCTGTGTCAAGCCGCGACATAAAATCCCCGACATCTTATTGTTAAAAATGAAAAAAAATGGCTCAAGTCTCTCCAGCTTCAGCAACCTTAGCTGCTGGTGGACATGTGCAAGGACACTTTTTCCACAGACGCAGTTTCCAGTATTTATTTTTTCATTAGCAAGCTTATTTAAGTGTACATGTATAGTCAAATTAATTCATTTGAATTATATTTAGATAGAAAATGGGGGTTGTGTTATATTTTTAAAGACAAAAATATTTGACGAATGTAACACCCAACACGTTCAATAGTAGGTGAAAGGTTGCTGTCTCTTGTAGTGGCTGCTGGACTGGAGTGAGGATTCTGACCTTCGTGTGTTTGAGAACAGTCAACACTATGTCTCTCTTAAGAGGTAAAAAAAAGATCTCTGGTCACTCTTAGTAAAACATTCAGACAGTCGAGACTTCTGGCAAAGCGACCATATACCTGTATTTGGTGTAGTTTTGCCACAAGCCACCAATCTTTTTGAGAGTGTGCGTCAGTGTCTTAAGGTTCTTGGTTGTAAATATAAAGCTCCTAAGTGTGTTAATTAACCAACAACTTACTTAAATGGTTCAAAAGTGCATAGTCGTTTGTTTTAGTTCACTGAAAAAATACGGTTACAGTGTCTAACGTTTATTTTGCACTGCCTAATCTCATAGAGAGTATAAATACATGTATGGAGGAGGGAAAGTGGAGGAAAGGTGACTGATCAGAAATGCAGGCATATGATGCTGGATCTGTGGAGCACAAATACACTTAATTGGTCAATTCTGCACACCAAAAGGACAGTTCTCAATTCCTGTCCATCAGTATTCCCTATGCTTCACATTTCATTTGTTTATATGTCTAGTTTATCTCATTTATCTCAAAAGGAATTTAATAGCTGTAAAGTGTAGGTGATGCAAGTAATGGATCTGAGAGCCTTTGCTCCACAGAAGTGTGTAACATTCTCAATCTGTACTTTTACTTCAAGCTTAAAAGCACTCCCTCTTCTTTCTTGTGTAGGTGTGTTCATTGTGTCAGCTAAGAGGACGCCCTTTGGGACCTACGGTGGCGTTCTCAAAGACCACAGTGCCACAGACCTGGCCGAGCATGCTGCCAAAGCTGCCCTCGCCGCTGGCAATGTTGCACCAGAGCTAGTTAATAGTGTAATCATGGGTAACGTCATGCAGGTGAGTGAACAATTTGTCTGCATTAAACAGCTGATACCCTAGTCAATATGCCATTCCAGCCATATACTCAGGATTCATAATGGAATCCAGTGTGAAAGCAACACAACCAATCTTGTAATTGCTTTGCATTACTTCAGTACAGATGAAATAGGTCTTTTAGACATTCATGTGTAACCCATACAATGTGTGAGACATAAATAAAACTGAGCCAAAATATTCTTTATGAATTCCATTAGCTTATTACTTTCAGCAACAGTTTTGTATGTTAAAATGTACTAATGCCACTAAATAAAATGTTTTCTTTACTTTATGCTAAAAATGTGAACATGTATACAGAAATCTTCTGCTGGGATCTTTCTGTAGAAATCCAAATTATGTGAGTGCTCTTACCTCTTTGTCCTGCAGAGCTCTGCAGATGCCCCCTATATCGCACGTCACGTGGGCCTCAGGTGTGGGGTGCCAATACCAGTGCCTGCACTGACCGTGAATCGCCTCTGCGGGTCAGGCTTCCAGTCCATCATCAGCGGAGCTCATGTAAGAAAACACAAGTGACCAAACTATCAGTGAACTTTGTAAACACATGATTTATTAACTGAAATCATTGTACAATTCTGTTATGATCCAGAACTCCAGGGGCTAGATTCACAAAATTGTCTTAGTAAAGAGAATGGGTTTTTTTGGGTTTTTTTCAAACACACAGGGAAAAAAATTATTCCTCAAAGTACTTCTTAAGAATTATCTTAATTTCCTTCTTATCATTAAAAAGAATTATTTATTTAATGTAGACCAATGAAACTTCTCAGTGTTTTATCTTAGATTGTTTGGAGGGTTCAACATTAATGACCAAAGATATTCTCTCTCTCTCTCTCTCTCTCTCTCTCTCTCACACACACACACAACCATAAACAATTGTAAAAATCACTACAGAAATTGGTTTTTTTTCATATTGTTCTGCTGTTTTGTTTGTGATAATTATTTCGTATCTGTTGAGTGTGTTCTGCTGAATATCCCTGTGGGGTTTTTTGGTGTGTTTTTCCTTTGCTGTAGGAGATCTGCCTTAAAGAATCAGAGATTGTACTTTGTGGAGGGTCAGAAAGCATGAGCCAGGCCCCTTATGCTGTGCGCAACATCCGATTTGGGACCAGGTTTGGAGTAGATTTGAAGGTATTGCCTTCAGTACCTCATTGTTGTGATTAATTTTAAAGCAGAACAACATATTTTCACCTTGCAATAAAACTTTGTATATATGAAGTGGTCATTTATGAGAGAATGAAAGGAATGCTTTTATGTTTAAGTTGAGATTCTGTGCTCAGTTATGTTGGAATTTTAAATGGAAAAACTATGGCTTTGTAAGGTTTTATATAAATAATTATTGGTGAGCATTTTGGTGTCCAAAACCATCTGTGTAATGGTTAGAACATTAGAAATCTTTTACAGAATGAGTCCTAGCTGATATTTCCATATATGCTTTAGCTTGAGGACACCCTGTGGGCAGGGCTCACAGACCTGCAAATAAAGACCCCAATGGGTATCACAGCAGAAAACCTGGCTGAAAAGTACGAGATCACACGGGAGGACTGCGACAAATACGCCTATCAGACCCAGCAGAGGTGGAAAGCAGGTCAGTTTACCCAGTGCTAATACTGAACAAGAAGCCTAATAGCCTCCTCCACTTTGGTCTTAGAAAAATTTCCTTTCTCCTGCAGCTCATGAGGCGGGCTACTTCAAAGCTGAAATCGAACCTGTGGAAGTAAAAGCCAAGAAGGGGAAAGTGCCCATGGCACATGACGAACACCCTCGTCCGCAAACTACACTGGAGCAGATGGCAAAGCTGCAACCCGTTTTCAAGAAAGGAGGCACGGTCAATGCTGCCAATGCTTCAGTGAGTCTCACAGTGAACTGACCATAGCAAACATATTTCACAATTTATTATTTATATATCTCATCTCTTCAACCACTCATGAAACACTCAGTCATTGGACATTTGATCTACCTTATAGATATACTTATAGAATAACAATTGCATACTCCTTAGTGACACTCTTCCTTTCCTTAATTTGATGACATTCATTCAGTGTCATGTCCTCCTTTCACGTTCAGACGTAGACACTGCAGTCATGCTCTGCTGACAATTGCTTCACAATCGGAACAACCATTTTTCTCCCTTTTTAGAGCTCAGCTTGTTCCCAGTGAATTTCTCACCTCTGTTTTCCAACTGTGTCTCCCACAGGGTGTGTCAGATGGGGCTGCAGCTGTGGTGATAGCAAGTGAGGATGCTGTTAAGGAGCACAAACTCACCCCACTGGCTAGAATTGTTGCCTATCACATTTCGGGCTGTGATCCTAGTATAATGGGCATTGGTGAGTCATAAACGTATGACTAAGAAAAAGTACCTTTTCTTTCCTCTTTCTGTCCCTAAAAGACCATTTTATGTCTCCTTGGAACAGGGCCTGTGCCTGCTATAACAGCAGCTCTGAAGAAAGCAGGTCTCACATTGAAAGATATGGACCTAGTGGAGGTATGTAAATTACTATACGTGAAAGTGACCACACCACAGCACACAGTGTAAACAGAACAACATTCTTCCTCTGCGTTTAAGCAGTGGGCAGCCAGGAACACAGCACCTGGGGAGCAGTGTGTGGGGACCGTACCTCAGAGGTGCTTAGCAGTCTTGGGAATCGAACCCACGGCTTCCTGAACCACTAGGTTACCAGCTGCCCCAAAATACATGACCATCATGACATTGTGAATTTACATGATGGATAAACAAGCACATCTATATCTATACTATAGATATTAAAGCCATGTTCTCATTTTGTTTTCAGGTGAATGAAGCTTTTGCCTCCCAGTATTTAGCAGTTGCTAAGGCACTGGGGCTGGACCCAGAGAAAAGTAATGTTAATGGAGGAGCCATTGCACTCGGCCACCCACTAGGGGCCTCTGGAACAAGGATCACTGCACACTTGGTGCATGAGCTCAGGTAAATACCCGTATTCCCAATATTTACTATCAGTGTTCAGGTAGGTACACCAAGTAATCCATTACTTCTCAATGGTCTAATTTCTCATTACTTTACTGCTACTTTACTCTCTTCTTATCTCAGTTTGTAAGTCATTCTTATATCAGTGTCCCCCAGGATCAGTAAATTTTTCTGATTTTTATTTGAGTGATATTACATTATTTGAAAGGTTGCTTGATTGTGCTTGAGAGATGCTTATCCTGTTCATATTTACAGTCAATATCACAGTCTGACGTTATTACTTGAATTATGATTGTACTTGCTGTAATGTTTTCTCTGATTCTAGACGACGAGGGGGCAAGTATGCAGTGGGTTCGGCCTGCATTGGTGGCGGCCAGGGAATCGCTGTGATCCTGGAAAACACACAATGAGCAGAAAGAGGAACACGTATGCCTTTAGACAGAACAGTCACCAAAATTCAAGACACTCCTCCAAACCTCTAATATAACAAAAGTGTTTGGCAAAGCTGTTAAGTCTAAAATATGAATTGCAAACACACAAAAGTGCTATAATTATGTTTCTCTATTTGCCTACATTTTGAAACAGTAGTCAGGAATTCACAAGTGTCAAATAGTCTTTCATAAATCCAGAAAGAATTTTCTGAATGACAGATTTTACTGAATGTCAGTGGTAAAGCTTTGCTTGCTCTCATTTTTTGGAACGCATCATTAACACAGTACAGTGTTCTCATATGAGACGTTAAGGAAACTGGTTTGTAGTAGACCTGGATTGTACTATGACTCCTTTTCTATCTGTCTATGTAAAGCTGGGTGTGAGACACCCTCAAAATATGTTAATGTGTTTAGCCAAGGTTTAAAGAAGTGTAATGTATATGGTGGCTAAAGCGCCTGATGTTTTTGCCTTATAACAGTTCTGTGCTCAACCTGACAGGTTTATAATATATTCAGTCAAATCTATCCGTTTTAAGGCACGTGCTGTGCTCTCACCGGAGATTTGTTGATTCATTGTCAGACACATAGTTGTACAACGTGGTGAATTGTTGGTTGGCTGTGGAATCATTAAAGCTGTCAACTGTCTGCATTTGAAGAATCTTTTTTCCCCATTATAGGGCAATACCAGTCTGTCTCTGTTCTACAGGGGTGCAAATACATGCATTACACACTCTGCTGAGCATTTGGGAGCTGATTTACAGGAGTGACACAGCATACAGATAACTTTTTATGTATGGCTCTACTAGTGTAGTATTTTATTGGCATACTTACACACTTGATAAAGCCTTTCTTGTGATTACTGGAAACAGTGTATTAAATGTCATTTTAAGTCATTCGTATACTGTTCATTATGTTCAGGGAGATTAATTAATTATAGCAGACAAGTAGGCTTGCTATCAGGATCATGCACAGTGACAATGAATAATATTCAAATATATGAAAGAGAAAATGCTCTTCTATGGTTTCATTGGTACAAAGCACCACTTTGCCATCGCACTCGTATGTAATCTCCACATTGACGTTTATGACATTTGGCAGACTCTCTTGTCCAGAGCGTCATACATGCATTCTTCGTAATCCACAAAATAAACACCTCCGTTAAACCTAAATTAAGAACTGTTAGCAGACTAACATTCTGCCAGAGATGATGTTAGTGTTCCACCAGGGCCCTGTCAGTTTTCCAGTAAGGCAGTGGTCACCACCCCTGCTCCTGGGTTCTGTGTTCCAGTTGACTTTCAAGGCTGAATAAATCAGTCCACTTAATGAATTACATCAAAAGTACTACTAAGGCAGATCTCTATAAATAGTATTACTGACTATTGAATCAAAATATTGTATGAATCACTAAGATCAGGGGTGTAACTACTCGGGGAAGGAGGCAGTAATACTTGGGCTCATGGTGCAGAGTGCCCCATTTAGACTTTAAGTTAACTGGTTCACACCATGAGGCCTGTTCATTTTGCTTTTATTCACAATGCATGAATTATTACAATTCAAATAGGGGGTCTAAGGTATACGTTTAGGTATATTTAACTACTCCACTGCTACAATACAGTATGTCACAAATCTGTGTTCATTCAGGACTGATACTGTGTTGTGTTGTTTCTGTGTGTTGCACCATAGTCTGGGAGGAACATGTTTCATTTCACAGTGTACTGGTGTGAGGTTGAACTGAAAATAAACACCAACTTGTCTTGACTAGGTTGAAATGAGATGCTAGTGGTTTGTGTGCCATCAGCTTTATCACATTACAACAGTGAGCAAACTAATAAGTTCCTCTGTTCCCCAACTTGAAAAGTTGAGGAGTTTCCTAATAAAAAATGAAGCTTCTTAGACTCTAGTAGTATGGCTGACACATTTCTTGTCATGTGTGTTGGTCTTGTTCTTTGTTGCTTCATTTGAATATATATTTTTAACAACAAATAACACCTTTTATTTCTGCTTATCCAAAATAACACTGTCAAAAACATACTCCAATTTTCTTTCAGTATAACCTATTGAATTTAATGTCATAAAAATGTTGTTTCATTCTCAGCAGGCATCCTTTTTGCTACATGTTACATATGCCGTTAAAAATATACTGTTAGGAGACCTATAGATACTACAGTGAGGGTAACAGATGAACACTGCACTGCTGTCTGCTGAAACTCAATTAAAACAGTTTGGCTAATACATTGCTCTGTTTAAACAAGCATGCTTTGTATTAATATCTTCATGCGCCTTGCTTCCATTCCAGTCATGTTGGAATAGAAAAGCGCCCCCTCTCCCCAAACTGTGTCGACAATGTCTGAAGCATTAAGATTTCTCTTCACTGGAAGTAAGGGGGCTAGTCCAAACCCCGAAAAAAATGTGTCCGAAGACATTTTTTCCATATTGTGCATATACTGTTTATGCATAAGTTTGACTGTAATGCTGTATGATAAAAAAAACTGGGATACTACGTTTAAACAAGCAAAGTCATGTCTGATGTGGTCTGGTCCATTACATCCCTGTTCCATCGCAGTTTTTGACGCAGCTTCAGAACCCACGCGGTGGTCGATAGGTGGTGTATGACGCTCGCGAGCCTTCAGAACCCTGAAGAAGAAAAAATAACGCATTACGTCACGAGTATATATACTGTAAGTGCCCGGATGTCGGCCTTTTTTTCTAGCTAAAGGTAAATGTTGCTCCTGTTGCTATCCTCTCTCAGTTAATCTGCTGTCATCTGCACGGAAAAAGACATTATATCGACTCCTTTGTTGACGTTAATGATTTGGTGTGCTATTAACTCTTAAAATGAGTGACTATTTCGCGTTTATAGTGTATTTTAATGCTCTAAATGCTATATTTTGAGGCCAGGCCGTATCTCGGCTAGAAGGTTCAGCCATTCTAGACGTTTCTATGATAGCCGCGTCTTTGTGTAGGGCTTATTTACACTATTATCTGCCCGTAGTCTGGCCTTGAGTTTTTGCTGAATTATTCTTTCATAAAATGCTAAAAGGTGTGAAAAGTGAAAGCAGAATCGTGTTGCTAACGAGTTAGCACTGCTGGAGTGAAGTCACGTTTACTAGCCATAGTGTGTAGTACTTCTCTACTGAAGAGACATATGTTTTTATATATTCTAGTGTAATATGTCTTTTGAAAATGTTGAACGTGATATTTCTGTCTTACGTTTCCGTCATACGTTATGAAAAAAGCTGTAACTGAAGGAATGTTTTTGCTCTTGGAGCGTCTAATATAAAGTGAGACACGAATGAGTTCCTGTATTTGTGCTGTTTGGCTGGTTTTAAGGCTTTATGATAAGTTGGAGCTTTTTTTGCCCTAACTCTGAAGTGTGGCCTTAAGAATGACCATTTCACCAGTTGTTTTATTGCTTTCATTTTTCATGTATTAACATTTAGTCACTGTCTTAACTCATGTTGTACTGCTGGTGCGGTACAATAAATCGTTATAAATAGCAATGTCAGTGTTCTACTATTTTTGTGTATTTGCTACACTGTTGTTTCTGTAGTAGTGTTACACTGCTGTCATATATTTTTTGTATTTAGCTGTCTTATTTTGTTTATCTGAACATAATGACTGGCATGGTGTATTATCAAGAGCTGTTTGACACTGTGTTGAGTGTCTTGGTATTGCTTTGACATGCTGCACTGTATCTGAAAATGACTGATGTTCAACTTTACGTTTCAGATGGCTGAGGGGGATAAGAAGAAGGTCGCCCGTAAGCGGCACTGCAGCCGCAACCCTGCCTTGGCCAGGGGTATCGGCCGCTTCTCCCGCTCTGCCATGGCAGCCCGCCGAGCCATGTACAAGAGAAAGACCAAGGCACCTGAAACTAAGGTGAGTGATGCATGGACCTGGTGCTCATGCTCAGCTAGGAGGTCTCATTGTGCCAAGGATGATGCGGAGTTGAATGAATGTCAGTAGACTTGGGTTACTTTATTCTATCAATAACATATTCTAAAAATAACATTGGCACATGTTTAAATATTTGCATTTTAGATTGAGAAAAAGCTCAAGGAGAAGAAGCCCAAGGAGAAGACCCCTACCACTGCAGTCAAAACTGTTGGTGGAGACAAAAACGGAGGCACCCGTGTGGTCAGGCTGCGCAAGATGGTGAGTCCAAGATTCTGTCCCAAGATTGGTGGTCATTGCATTTCTCGTATTATTTTACATAAGATGCGTTACAAGGGTCTCGGCCCAAGCAAGCAATTTTATTATATACTTGTTTCTTCAGCCCCGCTACTACCCAACGGAGGATGTTCCCCGTAAGTTGCGGAGTCATGGTGTCAAGCCCTTCAGCCAGCACAGGAGGAAACTGCGCTCCTCAATTTCCCCTGGAACTGTACTTATCATGCTCACTGGGCGCCACCGTGGAAAGGTACATCTCTCATTATTGTGACCTATGATGCTGTGGTTAGTACATCCAGTATGTTACAAAATGTTGCCTGTTATGAGCTGCAAAGGTGTTCAATTCAGTAACACACAAGCAGGTATACTGTAAAGCAGTGGCCCTTTTTGCTCAATACATTTTTTTTTTTTAAATTGAAGACAGCTTTATCATTGTACAAATCTTCAATAGACAAGCTTGTCTGTACGTTTCCTAATTTTTTTTCTTCTAATACAATATGATAATCTTGTAACAGATTAGGTGTTTATTATTTTGTGTAATAGAATTACTGTGTATGCACTTTTTAGTTTACACACATTACAAGCAGGCAAGACAAATATTCATAAGAGACTTTCAAGTAAGGGGCAAATATGTTTAAAGTAGAATACAGGGTGTAGAAAAAAGCCAAAATGAAAGAACCCAAAACTAATGTGTGAATGAGTTAAGTGTTTAGAAGACATTTAATACAACCAAAGTAGTGGATAATGTTTTTTAAATGTGCTTAAATTTCTGCCAGCAACTCCACGGCAGTGTCTTGCTTCATTTGCTGTTGGTACTCTGCACTAAATCTAATAGTCATATCCTTTTGTGTTGAATTGATCTGAGGAATCTTACTTCAAATAAAATGCCTGTTGAAGTGCTTCAGCTAGTTTACACAAGTGTATCCAGTCGGCTGTTTTGTTACAAAGCTTTGAATATGCTAAAGCTTTTTTTCCTACCTTCTTTTAGCGTGTCGTCTTCCTCAAGCAGCTTGGCAGTGGTCTCCTCCTGGTCACTGGTATGTCTTTAAACTCAGTATCTTTCTGTTAGAGCATTTAGTTGGGATTGAACTTGCAGAAGTCATCTGTTTAGTTTTATGTGCATGACCGTGTTTGCACCTGCATTTAATTTAACTTTTCATACCTACAGGGTGTGGACACTTAAGTTATGGGTTTACTGGTTTAAGATGACTTTCTGCCTCTTGCCCAGGTCCCCTGGCAGTCAACAGAGTTCCCCTGCGCAGAGCTCACCAGAAATTCTGCATTGCCACATCCACCAAAGTGGACATTTCTAGCATGAAGATCCCCAAAACCCTGACTGATGCTTACTTCAAGAAGAAGAAGCTCAGGAAGCCTAAACACCAGGAGGGAGAGATCTTTGACACAGAGAAAGAGGTAACGGTTCTTATTGAGATTGTATTTTATTAGTGAGGTGTAAGGTAGACAATGACTCATACAGCCTGATACTTGCTGACTTTCGTGATGGTTATTGTTTTTGTGAAGTTTGTTATAGATTTGTATAAAAATTCAAAACAAATTTCTGCATCATGCAGAGAATGAAATTCAATTAAATATTCCTAATTATACTTTTTAAGAAATGAAACATGCAGTCTCTGCATTTTCTAGGGACTGACAATGTGCTCAAAATTCAGTTAAAATTTCACTGTCCACAACTAGTGCAACATGATGCGTTTACAAACAAGTGCTTTCCTGCATAAACAGGATTTCCGTCACTTGTAAACATTTGAGTTATGAATGATGTGTAGTTTTGTGTGGTGTTGGATGTAAGGCCATTCAGTGCCCACTTATGCTGATATTTAACGGTTGTCTCTTGTATCTTGTAGAAGTACCAGCTGACAGAGCAGAGGAAGGAGGACCAGAAAGCAGTGGATTCACAGCTGTTGGCCCTCATTAAGAAGGTTCCTCAGCTGCGGGGTTACTTGCGCTCTCAATTCTTCCTGTCCAGTGGAGAGTACCCCCACAAACTGGTTTTCTAAAGAAATGCTAATAAACCGTTTTTCCAACCCATTTCCTGAAAAGCATCATGTTTTACCTGGGTTTGAGATTTATTAATATAAAACTGGAAAAGCATGTCTGCTGTATCAACAGAACTACCCAGCAAGGACCTTGTCAGTTAAGCCTTTCACTCTTTTAAACCTGGGTTATCACAATACTTTAACTGATGTTTATTTACATGTGCAGCCCTTAAGTGATTTTAACATGATGCATGAGTTCACGTGTGCTGTGAAAGTACTGGGGTGGAGGAGTGACCTCCTGCACAGCTAAAAGCTAAATTTCAGAATCATCCAGAAAGTCCTGTTTTTTTGTTTTTTTTATTGCTGCATTGCTATCTACTTATTTTCTGGTTATGTGGCAGCTGCTCATACTTGATCCTACAGTGGAATTTCTCAGGCATTGTTTCAGGTCTTCCTCAGGTAAATTGCTGTTGCCAGGATTTTTTACTCTGATTTCCGTTTACTCTACCCCGCCCTAGTAAATTCCAGGGTAAACATGCGTGTGTGAAATGGGCTGTAGTGAGGGAATTGTAGTCCCGTTTTCACAGCTCTAGGAACCTTAGTTCTGACCCTAACTGACCTGGGAGATAAATTGGCTCAGGGATGATGAAAACGAGTTCTAGTGGCAAGGGTCCAGAAGTGGAAGAATATTTCCATCAGGCATATTGGCCAGGAAAAAAATAATTAACCATTAAGTACCGGAAATATATTCTTTCCTGCACATCTATGGATTTTTGTAAAAGTAACTGGTTCATAGAACATCTCAGATTTGGACTGCTGATCCAGGTCTGGGCCCATATTAGATTTCTGAAAGAGATGGTTCTAGGATCAGATTCCACTTACCTGCTGTGATTTTAGAAGTCAAGACCTCGCCTTTGGCTTGCTCACTAGGGGCTTGGATATGGGTTGCTTTGTGACAATGCCGGTTGGAAAACGCCCCATATAAAACAGAAGTTTGGATCTGCCACATGGCAGAGCTCCACCCCCATGTGGAGGGGGTATGTAGAAAACAGTGGTTCAGAATACAGATGCTGTTTGTGGTGGATAAATTACCATAAGACAGAACATTTAAATGCGTCTCACTTCAGGATTTTTTTTTACCATGCATTTACTTTTTTTAAAAAAAACCAAACTTTTCCATTCAAAATGACTGTACCCCAGTGCACACAGCAAGGCCCATAAAGACATGGATGAGTTCATTGTGGGAAAATGGGCTTTAAAAAAAAAACAAAAAAAACCCCCGTAAACTCCTAATGACCATCCACGCTGACCAAGAGACTTGAGCCAAATCCAAAAAACAGTGAAGCCACATTAATGTTTATTTAAGAGACACACTAGAGGTGTATATATAACAATAAGGCCAACATACTCAGCTCAACAATAATATAACCAACCCTGAGTGTGTGTCTCCTCATTGGTTCCTCCCAACTTCCAATCGTGTACCAAATCATCTTGAATTTCTTGAGCTGTTGGTTTAAGCATTTTCAGGCTTAATGCTCCCCTTGAAGATTGTAAACCAAACCATTTCTTTGCATCAACTCAGAGAGCCAAATCATTTAATTAAAAAAAAGTGACATGTTCAACCTGTATAGAAAACAAAAATAAATACACTTTTTTGCTCGTCTTTTCCCCCCACCTTACACCATTTTCTTAAAACAAAACAGGAACAAAAGGAAAAGCAGCCAAGAGAAGGCAGGTCCCAGAACAGGAATGATCAGCCTTTCTGTACAGTCAGTATTTAAGGGTTAGTTAAAGACGAGGCGGTATCAGCCAGATTTGAAGAGCAGAATTGCCACCTGGCCCAGGTAGAAGTAGATGAAATGCTTGGTCTCATGGGTGACGTAGCTGCCAAAGTTCCTGCCTACGATGCAGTGCCAGGTAGGGTTGTACTTTTTATCAAACTCCTTGAGAGAAGGACAGAGGGAGAACCAAGATTAACATGGAGCAAATATGCTTAGAGACAGCATTCTGGATCACACAACATCCTGCAACCCTCTGAACTCTTCTGCATGGCTGTTATGTGCAAGATCACACGGACTGAAGCCTCACCTTTTTAATGTAGGCAGCAATGTCTTTCTCGATGTTGTACTTCTCCAAAGCCTGAGTGGCACATTCAACAGCGTCCTGCTGCATCTCCTCGGACATGTCCGCATTTTTGATCACTGCCTTCCTGTCAGACATGGTTGCTCTGTAACAGTGAGAAGATTCATGTTAGATCTACAAGAGAATCCAGTCTCAAATCTCATCCTCAAAGGAGATGATAGGATTTGAAACATTTTTCAAGCATCTCAGCTCTTTGCAGGCTTACTGCTTGCTATAATCAAGATGACTGTACAAGCATCTTTTGAGGAGCAGCTGAGAAGGTCAAGGCTGATCTAGAGCCAAAAGATCACAAAATTTCCACACAGCGAGCCAATGGGAAAAGGCACGTCAGTGTGTATATTAAACGCATCTCCACTCCCAGTGCAATGTAAGGCTGAAAGAGGCTCTTGCAGAAACATCACAGAGAGGGGGGGTTACATAATGTCAGCACATGGTTTGCTGGAGAGCCTTTTTCTCCATCATTATTGCATAACAATCTCTTCAGCACTAAGTCCACTCTGTCGTTGCTATGGCCACCTCGTCGAGATTCTCCTGCCAACCTGCTCTCCTGTTTCTCGACACAGCATTACTGTGACCGGCTAAGAATTAATATTGATCGTTCTCTCTATACTAATGAGGCAAAAATATTTTTAAAAATAAATAAATAAATAAATAAATATGGCCCATCATCAGCCACCCATGACTCCAATGTACAGCCTGGGTTCCATCATTGGTCAGCCATGGTTCTAATGTACAGCCTACGTTCCATCATTAGTCAGGCTAGGTGCCATCATTTGCCAGCCATGGTTCTAGCTTACAGTCTGGATTCCTTAGAAGAATATTCTTAATTAGTTAGTTACCGTTCTAGTGCATTATTTTTCATGTCTAATGTATTGATCAGTAATGGTTCCAATTTAATTTATCTAGTTTACATCATTAGAAGATAACAGAATATCTATGGCCACTGCATTTCTAATTTACAGCCTTGGTTCCATCATTAGTCTAGTTTACAATCTAGGTTCCATTATTGACCAACCACGGTTCCAGTTTACACCCTAGGTTCCATAACTACCCAGTCATGGTTCTAGTTTACAGTCTACGTTCCATAACTACCCAGTTAAGGTTCTAGTTTACAGCCTATGAAAAATGTTTGCTCGATAACTAACTCAGTTATCTTAAATTACAACAGAACGACTGGTCAGAGGGTGATTTCTACGATTTTCTGCACCAGGCAATATTATTTACCATGTTGTTGTTTTTTAATACAATGAAAACAGGCTGAACACGGGTGGCTAACTCTCCTCACGTGAGGCAGTTTTCGTTACTTCAAGACATCTTTGGGGTTTTTCCCAAAGAGGGGGTTGAAATAAGTTGAAAAGAGGCATTCTGTGGCTGCAGACCAATTAAATACATGCGACAGTTATGATTTAAGGCATTTATTTACCTGATTTTAGCGAGTCCACCAGCAGGAAGAATTCTGAATCGCTGTTACCGCCTCTGCTGAACTCCCGCTAAGAGGTTGACTGAAAGTATTGTGGGTGTGTTGCAGCCTACTCGTTGTGTTCGGTTTCGTTCCCTATTGGCTGTCGCGTCCCACTGCAACCTTTCTATTGGTCAAATTTCCAGCGTTCTCTCCACAATTTACTCCTGCATTTTATTTCAAACCATCATGCTTTGCGGCTTAGACGCTTTCCTTGTATCCATAGCAACGGACGCGGCCCTTTAAAATGGCTTTTTTAAGCAATTTCCGTGAGAAATAAAACATTTAAGTGTAAAGAAAACAATTCATTTTGGTCTGATGTGAATTTGTTTATTGTGGAGAATTAAACATTTCTGTACAGTGGCGAAATGGATGAAACGGCAAATGTAAATACACCACATTGACAAAAGTATTGGGACAGCCCTGTTTTTCAGGATTTGCGCTAGGCCCCTTACTTCCAGTGCTTCAGCATACCAAGACATTCTGGACAACTCCATGCATCCTACTTTGTGGAATAACCTTTCCTATTCCAGCACGACTGTGTCCCAGTGCACAAAGCAAGGTTCATAAAGAAATGGTTGGATGAGTTCAGTGTGAAAGAACTTGACTGTCCTGCACACAGCACTGACCTCAACTCCTTCCAACACCTTTAGGATGAACTGGAGGTTGTGAACCAGGACTTCTCGTTCAACATCAGTTCCTGACTTAATAAAACTTAACAGAACGAATGAATGTATATCATTTATACAGAAACATTTCAAAATCTTATGGAAAGCTGCCCAAAAAGAGGGGACCAGCTCAATATTATAGTTCATGTATTTGAATGCAATGTTATTAAAGTCTCTGTCGGTGTAGGCGTGCCAATACTTTTATTTCATTTTGTGTATGTAGCCAAAACCTAGCGAAACAGGACTTTTTTCTTGTTCTGAAAAAAAAAACAAATATTGATGATGTAGAAATCATTCAGAGTGGTCTGATGTGAAACTATGCATTGTAGAGAATCACAGTGACCCAGGTTTTTGTATGGTGGTGAATGGAACGCAATGGCAAAGGCAAATACTGTACTTACATTTTGTTTAGCAGACTCTTTTATCCATAGACATTTTACACAACTACATTTTACACAACACGTGTGTCTTTAATTTTTCGTTTTAAATATATGCAATGTTCCTTTGGGTTTGGATTAAAGTCAAGTTGTGTAGTAGTCATTTCAGTGTTCCTCCAGGATCGTGCTGCAAAACAAGGAACAAAAACCCAAGAGACTGCATTAAGTGCAGACAGGACAGGAATACGAGTGCAAAAATAGCATGAGAGATAGAATAAGAAAAGAATACACAGAGTGCAAAAATAGCAAGAAAGGTAGAGTAAGAAAAGAGCAACAAAACATGTCAAGATGACATTTTGTGCAGCCAATGAGCGCCGGAACCATTAAAGCATGCCCCCCCCCACCCACTCTTCAAAATCATGCGTTTCGTCTCCCCCACTTATTGTTTCCCGGACAACGGCCGAGACGCTGAACGCGCCCCCCCCTTTCGCCTGGACAAC
>JBBJLR010000018.1:6473784-6496206 GCA_037577145.1 Brachypetersius gabonensis
CACACACACACACACACACACACACACACACACACACACACACACACACACACACACACACACACACACATTCATAAAAGCTGAAGTGAGCTGTTGTTGTAAGTCAGCTTGGCTTGGACTTGTCTTAGATCTCCTTTGAATTTAATACAGACAAGCTCCTGGTCTGTGTAACAGCAGTACTCTGCTTACTCAGGAGAATAAATGCTGCCCGTGCAGCCAGAGAGACAGATGGGCAGGTTTATATAGCAGTGGGAAGTCTCTGTAGTAGAATACTATTTCTAACGAAGCCTATGCTGTATCTTTAAAGGATAATTTCACTTATTTTTGAATAAAATCTGCAAAGTTAAACAACAGTAAACTATAAACAACATGGTTCATAGTAGTTTCATGTGAGCCCTCCCAGGTTTCTTTACAGTGGTGGTGATAGTAACCAGAGACCAATGTTGTCACTTCATTTAGTAATCGACAAAATGTTGGTGGGACCCACCTTGCCGAAATGGGCACTATGGCCTCCCCCTCAAGGGCCTGATCTGCAGAGCCAGTGTATCCTATCTCTTATCCTCATTGGGATTATAATATCCTGTGAACAGCTGGCCTGTGAATATGGACCGAAACCATATCTGCTAAGCATGAGTTTTATACCCAGCACTAATGTCATTCTTCTCTTCCCCTGTCCTTTAGGCTTCGGAACAGTTAAACTGGACCTCAAGACAAAGTCCCAGAGTGGAGTTGTGAGTCACTTTTTCTCTCAACTTCTGTTTCATGTTCCTGTTTTTCATCAGAGTTTGGAAAAGGGCTAGTAGTTGCTGCTGTTCCACGGGAGAGATGTTTTCCATTCATCCCGTGCTGTGCCATTCGTATAGTGGGTTTATTTTAAGGAGCGTTCAGTGACTCATCCACATTAGCCTGCGGCCTGGGCTGAGAGGGTGTAAGAATGCGTGTGAGTGTATGTGAGCACAGCCAGGCTGAACCACATTTCTTGCCTATTCATGTTCCTCATTACTTTTTCTCTGCATGTCTGGATCAATATCTTTACCATGGTTTCCACCCTTTGACTGTATGTGGGATTTATATCCACTATAAATGTGAATAAAGTCATTTGTGTCTTTATGCACATCTTTTTACTAACTATATCTGTTTCTCTCTGCTTTCCTCTTGCTTGCTTTTTTCTGGACTTGGTCAGATGGTAAGAGCATGTTTGCTTCTCTGTGTTTGTGTTTTTAAGCGAGAGAGTGTGAGAAAGACTGTTTGTTTGGATAAGAAGATGTGCGGGTTGGCCTTTGAGGCTTTCTTCTCACAGACAACAGCTCAGCTTCCCCCCAGCTGGTCCAATGTTGCTGATCAGATACTTTTGTGGAGCTCAAGTGATATTATTAAAATGATGTCCTGCCAGTGCTTTTACCTATTGGTTGTTCCATTTCTTGATCAATGTCTTCCTAAAGCTTGTATCCCAAAGACATAAGCCCCCACTACTGTTATCTGTCCAACTCCCTGCTTTACTGCCCAGTCCAATACTTTAAAAAGCCTAACTATGGAGGTCTAACCCCAAGAGATGCCCCTAAACCTGTTTATGTGACAGTATGACTTCTCCCTCCTCTCCCTTTAATGCAGTTCTTTCTCTTTTCTACGTTGGAACTTCTGTTTGTCTTCTCTCTTTCTTTCATTCTTCTCAATTACCATCTTCCATCTCTCTCACTCCATCTACATGCAGGAGTTCTCGACTGGGGGATCCAGTAACACAGACACAGGGAAAGCGTCTGGTAATCTGGAGACTAAGTACAAAGTGAAGGAGCTGGGTCTGACCTTCAATCAGAAATGGAACACCGACAACACTCTGACCACCGAGGTCACCATGGAGGACCAGGTGAAGGACTTACCACTCACAGACATCATCACAACTAGGGCTGGCTTGGATCATTTGAAGCATTGTTTATTTATGCATTATGTTAGTATGTAAGCTCAACAAACCGCACCACTTTCCACATGACTGCTAAAACTATAACCGCAGAAATGCCTTGGAATCACTTTAAACTGAGTTGCATGCACACAGGCTCTGCAGACAGGTAACATATGGATATGACAGATCTCATATTTGTATTTAACCACCCATACAAAAGAAATAAGGGGTTGTGAGACAGTACGTGTTAAACAGTTACATTTTAATTGCTTCATGTGTCTTGGAGGACATATTGGTAGTATTGTGTGATAGAGGGAGACCAAGCTAGCAGGTGGAATTGGTAGTGACTAAACTGGCGAGGATAGAGTCGTATGCAAAGGTTTGGGCTTTTAATGTCACTGTTGAACTTAAAAGAGTAGAAATGCCTTGGAAACTAAGCTACCATTGAGGCACAAGTTTGTTGAATCATCTCAGGTATGTAAATCTAGTGATCCTTATGTGGGTATTGTTTGGTAGGTTAGTCTCACCGCAGAGTTCAGAACTTAATTATATACTTCAGCCTACTGGACATATATTGTGACCTTCAATAATGAGCACGCTTAAAATGACGAAAAACATTATTTTAGGATGGTTTGGAGAATGGGTAACCAGAAACCAGAAGTGTTCAAAACCAGTAAAATGCTGTTCCCGCCAGCCCTAATTACAGCATGTGCAGAAATGCCTCTATTAAAAGTATTGTGTGTGTACGTTGTTCTTTATGCCTGTGTTTTTGCCTAATTATGTTCTTTCTGTTTGAGTAGCTGGCTAAGGGGCTGAAGCTGGGTCTGGACAGCTCTTTTGTGCCCAACACAGGGTAAGCTGTGAAGTACCTCTTCAATCTAATCAAATTATTACTAGAAATTCAGTTAATGTTGTTTTATACTTAAAATATGTTTTATCTGGATATCAACCATGTCAGACTGACTGAAAGATAATCCACATAAAAGTGAATTGAATTTTACCTCCCTAATTTATTTGGTCACTGTTGATTGCCTCCTACTCCACACATAACCCCCCCGTCCCCCTCCAGGAAGAAGAGTGCTAAGCTGAAGACAGGTTATAAACGTGACTACATGAACGTGGGCTGCGATATAGATTTTGACCTGGCTGGGCCTACAGTGCATGCTGCAGCTGTGCTGGGTTACGAGGGATGGCTGGCTGGTTATCAGATGGCCTTTGACACTGCCAAGTCCAAACTGGCTCAGAACAACTTCGCCCTGGGCTACAAGGCTGGTGATTTCCAGCTGCACACCAACGTGTAAGACATCAGAAACACTTCCTTCACTCTAGTGTTATAATATCGCAGATCTATAATAGTGGTCATACATTTCATTGCTTGCGACATATAGTCACAATGCCTATGGAATCTGATCAAAAATATATTGAAAACACGGTTACAGAAAAATAGGACCCCACGGGGGCGCAGTGGGTAGCATTGTTCCCTCGCACTTCCATAGTTGGGGGTTAAATCCGGATCCTGGTCTTGTGTGTGTGGAGTTTGCATGTTCTTCTTGTGGTGGTGTGGTTTCCTCTGGGGTCTCCAGTTTCTCCCACAGTCTAAAGACATTCACTTCAAGTGTACAGGGGTTTCTAAATTGACTGTAGGTGTGAGTGTGTGAGCGTGTGTGTGTGTGTGTGTGTGTGTGTGTGCGCGCGTCCTGCAGTGGGTGAGTCCCTGCCTAGACCCTGGGATAGACTCCGTGACCCTAGTAAGGGTTCAGCGGTTACAGAGAATGAATGAATGGCCTAAAAATAAGTATTAATTTAATATAATTAAAACAAAATATATTTGAAATTAGCTGTTGAATATGTAAGGTGTAATGTAGATGAGAAACACTCTTCTGAGGAACTGTATAAGTAAATATTAAAAGAATGATCATCACTGTAATTAATGTAAACCATGATATCGTGTCGTTTTCAGTAACGATGGTACAGAATTTGGAGGCTCCATCTACCAGAAGGTGAACGACCAGTTGGAGACGGCAGTAAACCTCGCCTGGACGGCTGGCAGCAACAACACACGCTTTGGTATCGCTGCTAAATACCAGCTGGACAAGGACGCCTCTATCTCTGTACGTCCTTAAAAACTCTTAGTTGTTTTGCCAGGCACTTCATTCTAAATCAGGTGTGCCTAGTCTTGTCGACAAAGGACTGATGTTGCTGCAGATTTTAATCCAAGTCCAAGTCTGGACATCCCTGTTCTAATATTACAGCATAGGCTTCAACCTCTACCCCCCTGAACACCATGCTCTAGATCCAAACTGCATATTAGTAATGCTGTTACCCAGAAACCTTATCTTTCTAACCTTTGTAAGAGCTCATCGGCTGTTGGTGTAACTGGATGTGTGTGTTCCTCTGCAGGCTAAAGTAAACAATGCCAGTCTGGTTGGAGTCGGATACACACAGGCTCTGCGGCCAGGTAACCACACAGTGTTGAGTCAGTGTATATGTTGGTATATGATCTTTATATTGTAATACACATAATATGGATATTCTGATACACATATTATTATTTCCACCCCAAAAGTAGGGGGTTGTGAGCATGAGTTCATCAAATATATTGTATGTGCTTAACGTGTCTCGGGTAGTAACCTTCACCTTCACGTTTTGATATTATTGTATGATAAAAGGTGGAACTGGCAGTGACTAAATAGGAGAGTTTATAATCGTACACAATAGTTGGAGCTCCCTTGGTCAAAATCCATGTTTTTAATAGATTTTGGAGTGAAAATAAGTAAACCTGTGTGGAGAGCACACTTCTGCACATAGACATGTATTAATGCACAATTAAAAACAACATAAACAATAGAGATTTTATCATGAAATCTATGCATAATTCCACCCCCAGAATGAAATATATGTTAATGTATGTTTGTTGGGTGCCTCAGTTGATCACTCCAATACTAGTATAGTATGCGTCAATTAGATTCTACTTGCAATATGTGTTGCATTTTAGGATGCAGTATATTATGAAGATAGCTCTGGGTATATACCAGAATATTTGACTGGTATAATAATACATCATCTGGGTGCCTGTCGTACTGGAGAAATTCATTTTGATCCAGTACGACACGTAGTTCACATATCCACCCCCTAGAATTAGATGTATGTTGATGTATGTCAGTTGGGTGTCTCAGTTCATTATGTGGTACTCTTTCGCCTTTTCTCACCCCCTGATTTGTCCACTAGGTGTCAAGCTCACTCTTGCTGCTCTGATCGATGCAAAGAACTTCAACGCTGGTGGACACAAGGTTGGCATTGGCTTTGAGCTGGAGGTGTAAAGATGGAGAGAGCAGCAGGAAGATGAGCGGCACAGATGGAAACCAAGACACTCTGACCATACAGCTGACTATATAACTCCTGCAGCCTGCAAGATTACACGGACCCGTTTTCCACAACGGCTCATTTTGCATACTCATGTTTCAAATGCGACTTTAGGTTTTGATCCTTTGCAACCTCCATTCCCTAAATAAACAGGATTGTCAGTCATGTGACCAGTGCTGTTCCTGGCTACACCACGCCATCACCATAGCTGCAGCATGTCCTGTAGACAGGGTTCACTCGAAGGTCCCTTTTAATTCGTTCTCACTCCTCCACAAGCACCTTTAAAACTGTGCTATGTGCATTTTCTTTCACACTGCACTGAGTTATTGATACACAGGTTATTTGTTGTATGTAATATTAATTTTGTTTCGATTCTGAGAGGAAGCTTCAGGCGCTTTTTTCAGTCCCAAGTTCTAGGATTTAAAAGCCTGGAGTTCGGGTTTTCAGTACTACAGAAGAAAGGTGGCTACAGCTCAATGGAAGCTTCAGAGAAGACAGAATGACGCGTCTAGTGTAAAAATTGTCATCTCCATGTTTTGTTGAGCAGAAGTTTTAAGGGAAAGAGAAGCCTCTGCAAACATCACATCTTATTCCTCTCTCGTTTATCCCAGTCGCTCTGATTCTTTGTCATTTTCATTGCCAAACATGGAATATTTAATCCTTTGATTTTTATCATCTATGTTTTGGTAGGCATTAGTGACAAAGGGAGCATTTCCTCTTTGTGTCCTTGTCTTTTCTTCTTTAAACACTCACACTTGTTTCATTCTGACTGTGCTGTGGTGGATGACTAGATTAAGAAATTGAGAAAATGATGTTGTGGAACCCAATAAAGGGGAACGTTGGCTCAATTTATCATCTGTGGCCTGTTATTCAAGCGTTGTCCGAGGACCCATCTTTTCAAAGAGCACCCTGGTGACTAACTATGCCTCTTGTTTCTGCTTTATTTCTTCTTACCCATACTCATTAAAAATCTCCATGCCTTCCTTACTTTTATCTTAACCTTTGAATTATCTGTGACAGGAGTTGTTTAAGTGTAGCGGACGTTGATGTAAGTTTCACAGGTTTGAGGAACAGATGTGGACTACTTGAACACTGATGTACGCCGCTCTGTATAAAAGCGTCAGTTAAATGCTACAAATGTGAATGTAAATGAACGCCCTTTTCCGTACTGTTCTGAACACAACTTTGGACACGATGTAAAATGTAAGCATTAAAAATACATTTATAATCAGACATAAAAAACAGGGGTTGTTTTGCATACTCTATGTTACAATGTATGAAACCAAGAAGTCAGTTAATTCAATGTGATGTTCACAGAATATTCACATTCACAGGCTTCTATAACAACAGCAAACTGACCAACCGAAAGTGGAGAAAGTCTTTTGTTGTCTGCAATGAACAATTTTATCCAGTAGGAGGTAGGAGAGATCAAAAACCAACACACAGTCACCGGTATTTAATTCTGGCCCTGCAAGACCCCTAAACCAATAAAGCTGGAAAAGGTGCAGAACACTGTCCCTCTGAGACCAGGTGTCTGTCCCATGAAGGATATTCTTAGGCCCTAGGGGCTCCACTTCACAAAGTCTAACAAATGCGACCTCAGTCAACACATTTTAAAACAATAGGTCACTGCTTTCTTTGTAAACCCAAGTTTAGATACTCAAAGCTATAGCTTTGCTCAAAATCCTATACCAGTGTATACTGTACACCACATATTGTGCCAGTATACAATGTATGCTACCTACTGTATGGGTATATATACTGCATATTACACCAGTACATAGTGTAGACTGCATGTTGTATGAGTACTGCTCACTATATCAGTATAAACTGCATACTGCATGCTACTCATCATTTCAATACTAGTATAGTATGTCTCAATTAGACTATACAAGTATGTGCTGCTTTATTTTATGCAGTATGAAGATAGCTCTGGGAAGATACCAGAATATTTGACCTGAAAAAGTACATCATCTAGGTGCCTCTGTCGTACTGGAGAACTTCATTTTGATCACATACTCCATACCGCTTATGTTTGGGCACAATCAGCATGCATGTAGTTTGAGGTAGTCCATTTCAAACACAGGCTGAGATAAATGCGGACATGAAAGCGTGATATTTACGATGAAATATTGGGAACCAAGTGGCCTATTTTTCAAAGAAGGAAAACGTACTAATTGCTTTAGGTTCTTATAAATGTTACAAAGGACATAAAAGAGGCTCAAAAGGGTCCAGGCTGTCTCTGAATGAACAGAGGATTGTCCAAAAGATATGCATGATCCGAAATCCAAAATGTAACCCGCTCTGAAACAAACTGGCCATGCAGTATAAGTTGGCAGTGTAGAGCGCTAAAAATGTATCCATCGCTGGGAGACACAAAATCCAGGGTTTGGTCAAATAAAGCTGCCTAAATTTGAAACATCAAGACAGATCCTCCAGCCAAGTCCATTCCTGCAGAATCTGAAAGTGAAGGATATGACGGTGATAGACATCAGATAGATATTCAGCTTTTACATGTGTCTGCGTTCATGCATGTGCGTGTGTGTTTGTGTATATATATATATATATATATATATATGTTTATGGTCTGAATACCTGCATGCTGGTTTCTGTCTCCTTAATTGTTTCGTGTACCAGACTCTGCAACCGGTTCTCAAATGTCTTGCTTTCTTCAATTACAATCAGGGACTCTTCCCTGCGCACACATACACGCATGTCACAGAGTAATACAGAAAGCAATATGAAAACAAAACAAATGATTTTAATAACTAAGCTGTGTGCATCAGAATCCACACCTATATTGTTTTAACCTTCTCAACAGCAGGTAAAGAACAGTTTTTCTTTCTATTGGATGCAATATTTTCTATTGTTCATTGTAAGTTGAAGTTTTTGTTAACTACACATTAAAACTTGCTTTTTTCTTCTATTCAAAGGCATGGAAAATACACCCATTCTTGGCACACATAGAGTTTGTACTCACGGATGCTGGAGGACAGGAAGGCTGCTAGCTTGGGCAGGTCGGTGCTGTAAGGGTGGAGGGCCAGAGGAAGGTGGGGTCCGCCCTCCATCTGGACTCCCGCTAACTGGGCTCCAAACCTTGCTCTGAAAACCACAAACAGCTGTCAACCTTTTGGAATTATGTGGATTTCTGCTTGATGGCTTCTATAATGGTTTCTGACCAGTCTATATTTTAGAAAAGAACACTTGCATGTGAATGACGTGTACTGAGGGAAGTGAAGATAGCTCCAGCCAGAGTCTCTTCAGTTATACTCTCTTACATTACATTACATTTATTTGGCAGATTCTTTTATCCAAAGTGATTAGGAAGCGTCAGGACAGTGCAAGCACCAGAAGAGAGTTCTAGTGTAAGAAGATAGAGAGTGCATCAGGAGGGGAGATGCTCTCTGAACAGTCTTCAGGAGGTTTTTGAATATGGAGGGGGATCTTGCTGGGGATCTCCCGATGGTATATCAACACTTAGCGTAAGGTTATACATTTTGACAGCATTTGCTGTCTTTAAAAAAACCTTCCTTGACGTCTCTTAGGATAACAGTACAGCATTCCAGTCAGTTCTGGAATCATATTGTTTTGACAGTCTTAATGGGCATCATGTCTTTGGTTTTCCCATAACTGCACTGCGAGGGGTTTTCTCTCACTTGTGCCTCAACCATTTTCTCTTCTTTCTGAAGAGCGGGACTTTCCACAACACAGCTGCCATGCTGAGCAACTACACACAGGCCTTTGGCTCAATTACAGCAAAAACATGAGCTGCCTGAGGTGTTAAAACTTGAGGTTTAACTGAGTTCATTTCATGTTTTGCTTGTGCATTGAACTGCAATTTACACAAGATAATCATTTCTACAATTAATTCAGTGCAAAATATAATAGGCATTTCAGAAAATTATCCCATTTCCTGTTCTCAGACTTTAATTCAAGGGAACACTTGACTCCAAACTTGTTTCAAACTGCAATTTATTTTTTAAATCAGCATCTCTATGGGTATGACAACCATTCCACTCCAGTGTCTGTTAAATTCCTACACAAGCACCTCATTCTGCTTTATGAGGTAATGATTACTGATCACCTGAATCACATTTTATTTAATGAGGAAAAGCATAAAAACAGTGCTATAATCAACACTCTCCTCTTGCAATGAGACCAGTTGGATGACTAAACACTACTAGAAGTTCCTCAAAGGTAATTATTTAAATTTAGTTTGAGATTTTTTTTTAATGAATTATTCGAGTTCTGTAAACACTGCATTGTTTCTTTTACTTTGATGTTTTGTCATTTCCTTTAAAATGATACTTTAAGGATATTTTTTAGGAAATTAGTAGTTCTTAAAAACTAAGGCAAAGCCATTCCGTTCAATACATGCACCTAGTTAAAGATAAAACCTGAGAAATTTTTGCAGTGGTCTATTATTTTTTGTGTAGTGCACATGTGTGTTTTTGTAATGCTGTACTTGCTGTACTTTGTAATGCAGCAGTAATCGACTGTGTATGAGTGTGTGTGTGTGTGTGTGAGTATGTATTTGTGTATCTTACACAGGCCACTTTGAGCAGGTCCCACAGCTCCTTTTGTCTCTTCTCCTGCATAGACAACAGGTCTTGTTCACACTGAGTCATGCTGTTCACCACACCCTCCACCCGGGGCAGCAGCTCCATCACCCTCTGCCTACATACCACCGTTTTACTGCAGGCACACACAAACATACACACACATGCATGCAGAAAGCAGGTATTACATCTAATCTGACGGATGCAGGTTATGGTAGTTATAGTAATACAAACAAATGTGCATAAACCTGAGGTGCATGTAGAACTCCCTTAGTTTTTTCTCATAGAACTGAATTGCCTGGACCACCAGCTTCACCACCTCCTGACAGTCGCCTGTATTTCTCTGATCTAAAGGATGAAACAACAGAAAATGGGTGATAATGTTGAATCTATGTTCTCCGCATAAAATATGTTTAATCAAGTACAGAAAATTCTCTTAAAATAAAGAACACCTGTTTCATACTTTTCTTACTTCTGATTAGTTGAACTGACACCGCACAACAAGCATCACATTTTTGATGATTTTTCAAAATGTCTGCATAATTAAATAGCTAAAATATAAGAAGAGTGGTTTCCATTCAAGAAAAATCTACTGAGTCAAAATTGTTTATAACTGGGGGAAATGCAGCTCAGATTTACCGCTATTTCACCATCATTACATATAAACTCTTGCTGTTAATTAACCCAACCCCCTGAAACCATAGCATCCAGTAAGTAAGGTTTTGTCTATGGTCAGAAATAATTATTAGAGAGGCATTATTCAGTGGTGACCCGGTAGACTCATTGTAAGATAACTGCACTTGCTACTGTAAACATGCAAATTAACCTGAACACTTACTCTGTCCTCTAATCGCAACACAGCTAATAGTCCCAGCTAATAGTTCTTACACATTGTTATATGCAGTGGGAGGTTGAACTTGTGAAGCTGTCTCACCTCTGGGTTTCTCTCTGAGTTTGCGAAATAACTCCATTGCCTTCACCTCTCTGGGAAAACAAAACCAATATATAAATAAAGTGTGGAGTAAACATGGATCTACTAACGTCTGTCTTAGAATATGCAAACTTGGGGATTAAACTGTGTAAATATGTAAAAAACTGAGCAATGAAATGTGCAGAAATGTGTTCTCTGAAGAGAATGTCTAAGTATCCCCAAACCCTTGCAACCCTTATATATTTAGTAGTATTTGTATTATGTAGAATGTGCACAATTATTGGTAATTAGTATACTAGAATATGATATTAAACTGTACTGTATATTTATAATTATATAATTGGAATGCATGTGCTTATGCTACTTGCAGTGACTCCAGAGCTTCACTGCTTCTCCATGGATGCCTCTGTAGATCCACTATATCAGTCTGCAGTTTCATCATCTCTCCCTCCAACTTAGTCACATCCTCCGTCTGAGACAAGGATGCACATACACACTAAGCACACATATGACAAACTGCTGCATAGAACTAACTGCTAAGGCTAGACTACACTGCTGCTGAATGACAGGGAAACACACTGCAGGGTAACTTTTTTAAATTGTAAGACATTATTCTGGTCTGAATTTGATTTGTGCAATTTCTGACTCAATTGTTTAATCTCTGAATTGATTGTTACTGAAAGTTAATCTCATGACCATATCGTCTGCTGCTATTTTATTGCATTTATTTATTTTTTTTTGTCGTTAACCAATCTGCTTGTACAGTACTCAATATACAACGATGTCAATGTTATACTGTTATTTGTTACACTTGTTGTCTATTGTTTAATTTTTTATTGTCTTATTATCTTTTGTTCCTTCTCGCTGCTCTGAGCATGTAATCCCACAAGAACTTCCCTCAGCATAAATAAAATTCTTCGTATCTTCTTCTTACCTGTCCGCGGTTAAGTGCAGTAATCTCCATCTCTCTCCATACACTCAGCAACTTCTCTGAAGCTGTAAGAACAAATATACTTTTGAAGAGCAAAATCAACACCACCCCACTGTAATAAAGTTTTACAAACATGTAAGGCATAAGTGTTTTTAGAGATGATGCAACTCTGTGTAAGTGTATTTATGTATGTGCAGTTGTGTGTGTGTGTGTGTGTTTTACCAATGCCAGTAGCTCTCTGCTCCTGGTATTTGTCCATATCTATGTGCAGGCTGGCAGTGAAGAAATCGAGTGTAGCTTTAAGTCTCTGGTGCACCGACACCATCTCATTCTTCTGCTTGGACAACGTACCGTTATGTCTCAGAAGACTCATACTGAGGGAGAGATTTTGTGTAAGAATGAGGGGATAGACAGAGAAAAAGAAAAGCTGTGCAAGAGAGACTAAATATAGATGAATTCTAACTGGACATACACTTGCACCGAAGGTTTTATGGTTACCATGGTTACTCACTTATAAATGATATGGTCTGATAGATTACTGTCCGATAGACACATCCATTCATTAGCAATTACGCAGGTCTTTTTCAAGTATTTTTAACTCGAGCCGTCCCTCTAATAAACTCATTCCTGATCCCGTCCATCCTAGTCAGTCCCGATGCAAATCTTAACATCTTCAACTCTTCCACCTCCAGCTCTGCTTCCTATCTTTTCATCAGTGCCACTGTCTCTAAACCATCAAACCAGACAACATAGTCTCACTACAATCACACACAACATAGTCTAACTACCATCTTGTATCAACATTGACAGTATGATATATACACCAGCTGAGTGAAACATGAAGCCGCTGTTGCTGTCACTGGTCGGGTGTGATAGAAACTGAATACTGTGATCACTGTGGAGATCACTGGCCTATCCCACAGGCTACGACACCTATGCCTAAAAACATACCTGTGTTCATGCTCATTATGTACAAATGATGAAAACCATGTCACAGAATTACTGAAAGTAATTAATAAAGTATGATGTACACTCATGGCACCCACTCATACAGCTATAACTAACTACACTATTTTTGAAAAAGAAAAAAAATGGCAAATTTGAGCAGTAATATCCCACAACATGTCTTTGACTGGGAGTCTAGAATCATTTTTCTTATGCCTAAAGTGCATTATTGTCTTACATGGCTGCTTTCTGGCCTTGCTGCAGCTTCTGCCAGTCCTCCTTCAGCGTTCTTATTGTGTGCCAGGCTTGGCCACATGTTCGTCTTTGAGAACTGTATTGTATCATTCGCTTAGGCTCCGTCTCTGACACATAATGATGAACACAGATCAGGTAATGAGTTCAGCGATTACAACTATGTACAAACAACAACAACAACAAAAGCTAGCTCAAACAAGGACCGCTAGGAATGTGTGAACAGTGACTCACGGACATGTCGGATGTTTTCAGGAAGCATTCGTGGGCTGAATTGCGGTTCGTAGTTGCAGCAAGATCGATCGAATAAGAAGACAAGTGGAACATCAGCGCGACGACCATCAACCACCTAAAACGCACACATTTAGGAGATCAAACACGTCCACATTTAAAACAGTGCTAAGAAGGCAAACGCCATTTAATGGCAGCTTTTTAAACCCTTAGATCTAGTAGCTCGCCGTACAATTTAAGTGTAGATACCTAATGAAAGATACTTATAGAGGAAATCATATTTACATTTACATTCTGTAAAGACAAGATTAAATGGAACTTTAATAAAATTGTGGTATGAATGTAATGGTTGGAGGCTGGAGACCTCTGTTCTGCTTGGCTGACCTGCATTATCTTCATTCAAAAAGCAGTCCAGCCTTAAACACTCTTCATAACTATAAGGCTGAATTGGCAGACATATGCCAATATGTTGGTTTTCGTGACATCACAATAATAATAATAACACAGGTCAACAGGTCAAAATCAACAGAGATACGTTTATGTGGGTTTTGTAGTGGTTTTCATGCTGATTTCAAATCTGTATTTAGTTTTTCTATATTGCATGAAAGTTGGTATAATTTAACATATAATAATCATATGTTGAGCGTTTTTGAAGAAACAGGTGTAGCTGACTGACCCTGATCATTATATCTATGGCACTGTGTGGCCTGTCTGAACAGTTACTTGATTGGTGCTTGTGGTTTAATAAAAACCACATGTAAGTCTATTGCAGCTCTAATATTACTCATAATTCAAGTTGATGTGACTGATAAAAACTGAAAATCGGTTTAGAAAAATGTGTTGTGGTTTCTGATGATTAAAAAAAAAAAAAAAGTTGTTGACCTGTGTAATTATTTCAAAACAAGCGATTCTTGGTGCTTTGTTTTCAAATGCGGACCATGTGAACTGGGGAGCACATAGTCAGTTTTGACTATATTTGTTTTATTAAAAAAACTGAGGAACGCTTAGTTTTCCAGGAAGAGGAACCTTTTAAATTAAACTACAACATGCTTTCATTTTTTTTGGTTCTTCACTCACAGCATAATCCACGGCACACTGCATGACATCATTGTGTGGCTCCAATGCGAGTCCTGCCTCCATAAGCAGCTCCTGATTGGCAGGAGGGATGTGTGTGTCACGGGCGATTCGCTCCTGCAGCGATGCCACAGTCTCTCCAGGCTGCACTGAGTAGGTACAAATCTCTGCTGAGGTCATGTTCAGTACGTGGACCAGCTGGAGACGAGAAAAACAATTAGATCTGTCAAGCCTTCAAATGAACTAACCTCAGTTCTTCTGCAGATTAGTCATGTTCTTGATGATCACTGCACCTTCAGGTCTAGGATCCGCTCTAGTTCCTCAAAACAGCTACTGCGTCCGCTCTGAGAATCCTTCCCTCCTTCATGGGACCTTCTGCTCTTTTCTTCCACGTTGTTATCATCAAGGCTCTCTTTAGGGCTCTGCTTAGTGTCTTTACCTCTCTCCTGAGGTGACCACCTCAGCATCAACTGCAGCCAGCGCTCCAGCCTGCCAGCTAATAATCTAAAACACAAGCACAAAAACACATAGCAGATAAACAACACGTGATAAAAGTAATATCAGAACACCCCAGAAATTCTGTAAGGGGTGTCATGATTGTGGCACAGTAGTTAACGCTAGAACCACAAAAAAGTCTCGCTGGTTCAATGAGGGAAACAAGAGCTCGGCTGTAACACCCCTGTGGGCCTTTAAGTAATGGGTGTCAACCACATAATGTAAAAAGAAAGTATGTAACTCATTATGGGTTGTATGAGAACTCTTAAGCATACAGTAAAAATAAGTGACATATAAATATGTCATTTAAAATTTCCCTTTAAAATATGTAAGTATGTTAACAAACAATACATGGATATCCGAATACTGATTGTTAACTTGTACACTGCGTTTTGCTTCAATTGAGCGCATAATTTGACAGGACAGCCTTTTGTAGGTGTCGAATGGCGTGAACAGTGTTTTATACAGGAAATATTTCAACCTGAGTTAAACATAATTAACACATAATTGCACAGTGAGCTGGCTGACTAGTTATTAACCAGCTCTGCAACATATTAACCACATTACTAATCACACAACTGTCTTCCCTCTAGGCAACACTCACTTGTTGAGGTTGTGGGGCTGTGGGAGGTGTTTGGAGAAGTGCACCTCACCATTCAAATCCTCATAGACCACAATGTCGTCCTCATGCTTCTGTTTCAGCTTATTATGCCTGGACAAAGAGAATGTTTGCAAACGTGTGAAGATTTATTTTACTTAGAGCTTAAAAGATATATACACTGGCGCCAGCATTGGTTTCCCAGTCATTTGAAGAGATTACAGTTTAATTTTATTGATTAAAAATACTGTATTGCAGCCAACTATATTAAAAATAATCCTAGAAATAATATACATAACAAAAGCAGGATATTCAAGCCGTATTATCGCAGCTCAAAGTCATGGAAAACAGGACGTAAAAAACAATAAAAGACCTTAGGGACATATGCATTCCCTATTTTCAAGAAAGAGTAAAAGCTTTGTTTTAATTTTACTTTGGAAGTAGGTGGCTTGGAACAAAATTCTTTGTTACTCTAGGTGTTTCCAGTCTGTCTGATGTAACTGTGACTGACCAAAATCAAGGTCTTAACAACACAGAAGTCCACACATGGGCGTAGGCCTCTCAGAGACAAAGTGGGAATGGCATTCCTGAAAATTAGGTTCTGGCAAGGGGTTGTTGGAGTAAACAGTACCAGGGTACAGGCTGCCAGGTGGGCAAAAATGGTCTGAAGCCAGTGATGCACTCAAACACCAAGGTCCCGAAACTCCAGTAATCCACTGTAACTGTGTACTTCTGCTGTTCCAGCAACTCTGGAGCCTTTTACAAAGTGAGTGTGTAAGAGGCAGAGGGAGACAGAGAGAGAGAGAAAGTAGGTGCAGAGTGAGAAAGTTCAACCAAATAAATATGTTACAGCATTTTTCCTTTTATCACAGTTAAAGAGGAAACCCGATTGTTCACAACACCTGCATGAATAAATGATTAAGATGTGAACTAAGCAATTCAGAGTGCTTTGACGTGAAATACTTTACAGTCCTACAGAGGCTTACAGAGTCTGGACTAATAAGATTTTAATGGATCAGATTTTTACAAATGGAGTGTAGAACTCACCAGATATTGTAGGGTCCCTACAAATGATGTGCAGAGACTGCTTTGGTCCAACTCCTTAGCATAGCCCAGGTCAATGATTTTATGAATCAACTGGAAGAAAAAACAGGCAGAGACAAACTTATAATTAGAGATGAGAGGTCAAATAAACTGATCTGAAAAGATAACATATTCTACATGTGCTCATGGGTGACAATTATGGGAATAACTGGGTCAATGGCGCGCCTACACCTAAAGTTACAGGCCACTCATCTACCCTGTACACCTGTTGCCTGTTGGTTTTCAGAATCAATTTCCATATTTTCCAACAGCATGATCTACTCATAACAAAACTAGCAGTTTCCAAGCACTTTGTTAGTAACCTTAATATACTATTGTTGCTTGAAGCTTTGATTCCTTCTGCTATGATGATCATTACATTTGTTTTGGCCAAAATTTACGATACATTTGGTAGGACAAATGGAGAAATATGTAACATTTAATTTTAACTCTTGTGATTCTTGTTTATAAATTTATCCCAAATCAATGTCCATGCACTTACACACATATAAAAACAATGACACACAAACATTTTAACAAACCCTTTTTTCTCCCTGTTGGAGCACAATGTTCTCTGGCTTGAGGTCCCTGTGAATTATCCTCTTATTGTGAAGGTACGTGAGTGCAGAGGCTGAAACAAGATACCAAGGAGGTCATTTAATCATCAGCCTACACAAGCACTTACCTATAAACATCTCAGCACAGAATGTTTATAAAACTGGGTTATACACCGCCATTAAGATTGAAATCTCATTTTCCAGGTTGACCTTCCTCCTGGTTACGAAAGCATATGAGGTCACTATTGCAGTCCGGCGTAACGGAAAGCACACCTAAAAGGACTTTAAAGGGGAATGTCACCATTTTTGAAAAAACAGTCTTCACAATTGAAGTGTAAATACGGAGGTTTGCTGTATGGTTTGAGGCTTGGCATTCATATGGTTTTATGTAGAATTCCTGGAAAAATCTTTCAGAGTTCAAATAACAAATTTACACTCTGAATGTTTATATGAGGTGTAAGTTTGCCTCAACAGCCTGCATGTATTTCTTCCATGAATTGATTTAAAAACGTGTTAAAGACTATTGTACAACAACATCCCAGACATTAGGCAACATACATTTACACTTACAGCATTTAGCAGGAAAATTTATCAAAGCAACTTCCATTGCCTAACTACATTCCCTAACCCCAACTAAAGCATATTCATAACAATTTTATATCCTAACTTTCTGTGGGATTTTAAATGTCTGCTTACTATCACAACTATGCATTTTGTATTAAACCAATAAAATTTTGAAAAAGTTTGAATTCCCCTATTCTGTAGACAAATGCAGTAATACAAATATTTAAGCAATAAAAACATGTCTTTCTTAGAGAATATTACATAACTTAATAAAAATAAAAATAACTGCCCAAGAATACTCCTGCAATTTCCAAAACAAGTGGAAACGGATTTGGTGATGAGTTCATTCTCACAATACAATCATAACAGAATCTTTTTAAGTGATGTCAGTGTGGTGTGGTTCTGGTAGCCTGCAACATTTGATACATTGCTGTACAGAACGTGACCTTCCCTAAGACAATTGCAGCCTCATTAAGCCTGTCTTGGACTGTGTGTGTGTGTGGGTGTGTGTGTGTGTGTGTGTGTGTGTGTGTGTGGCTCTGTGTGTGTGTGTGTGTGTGCTCTGCAGGCTAAGAGTGTGATGGTGGTGGAGGTGATGGCGCCGGCGTGGCTTCATCGATTCATCATCGGGAAGAAAGGACAGAACATCAGTCGCATCACTCAGCAGCTCCCCAAGGTGGGCGGGGGGTCCAGCACACCTGTGTCACTCTCCTTCTCCCCATTCTAACTTCATCTCACTCTTCTGTAGCTCACTGGGTTAGGATTGAGGATTAGAAACCCATCCTGGGTTCGAGTTCCAGCGGGGGGCATTTTAAAAGGGATGTAGTTCAGTGGGAGAGCACAAGCTTTGTATGTGTGGGGCATGATGGCTTGGTGGTCCCTAGTGGGTCAGATGCTTGCCTCTGGACCAAGAGGTCATGGGTTCGCATCCTATCTTCAGCAAACCATCACTGGGTTTTTGAGCAAGACCCCAAGTTGCTCCAGGGAGACTGCCCCTAGTGCTAGTGCTTAGGGAGTGGCCTAGTGCTTAGGGAGTTGCCCTTCTGATCAGAAAGTTGTGGGTTCAAATCCCAGGACTTCCAGTGACACTGAGGAACTCTTGAGTACCCTTAAGGTACCATACACTGTTCCCCGGGTGCTGTGTTCCTGGCTACACACTGCCTCACTGGGTGAATGGGTTAAATGTGTAAAATTCAGAAGAATTTGCATTCACATGACAAAATGGACACTTTACATTCATCACATCAAAGCAACTTGGCTGGCTTTACACTTAATGTCTCATCACTTGATTCATGTGCTGATGTTTAGAAAGAAAACTCTTTAGATGATTAACATTTTTTACATTTTAGTTAGCACTCCTATGGTATGTTAAGTGATAAAGCGAATCATTCCTCTCCTTTTTGTTTTACCTGGTCAGGTGCACATAGAGTTTACAGATGGGGAGGAGCGCATCAGTCTGGAAGGCCCCACAGAAGAGGTGGAGCAAGCTCAAACTCAGATACAGGAGATTATTAAAGACCTGGTGAGAAAATAAATGGGTTTTCACTAGTATTTTGTTATATTTGAAATGCTAAAATGCGTATAAGACCTGTGTACAGAGTTGTGTCACAGACTGGAGCCAGAGAATATGCAGAGAACTGTCGTTTTGTAAATGGAGTTCCATTTCTTGACATTATATTTTGTTTTGTTCAGATGGCGAGGATGGACTACACTGAGATTAATATCGACCAGCGTTTCCACAGGCACCTTATTGGCAAAAATGGGGCTAACAGTGAGTGTCTTCTTGAAATGCGTCCGATTCTAATAGATGTAACAGATGATTCTAATGAATGCTTTTTAGGAATAAATGTGGTTTAATATTGTTCCCTTCTTTAATTTAAGCATAGGAATCAACAAACTGCTTATTAGAAAACTCAGACTGGAAAAAGAATTATCATGTTTGTTTCTGACAGTAAACCGGATCAAGGAGCAGTACAAGGTGTCGATCAGGATTCCTCAGGACTCAGATCGCTGTGGGCTGGTTCGGATTGAGGGCGACCCTCAGGGAGTGCAGCTGGCGCGCAGGGAGCTCGTGGACCTGGCTCAGCGCATGGTGAGGCAGCGCCAGGGCAGAGGGCTTGGGGTGGAGTCATGATGTATACAGCATGATTTCAGTCTGCGCTTTAGAACCACAGACGCTTTAGAACTGCAGCCGCTTTTAAGCTACAGTCACTTTAGTACCACAGTCCCTTTTAAGCTGTTGCTTAAAAGTAGCTTTAGTGCGGTGTACAGTAGCTTTAGAACCGCAGGCCCCTTTAAGCTACAGTCGCTTTAGAACCGCAGTCCCTTTTAACCCAAAGTCACTTTAGAACCGTAGTCCCTTTTAACCCACAGTCGCTTTAGAACCGTAGTCCCTTTAGAACCACAGTCCCTTTTTAAGCTATAGTCACTTTAGAACCGCAGCCGCTTTTAAGCTACAGTCGCTTTAGAACTACAATCCCTTTTAAGCTACAATCGCTTTAGAACCGCAGTCCCTTTTAACCTACAGTCACTTTAGAACTGCAGTCGCTTTAGAACCGCAGTCCCTTTTAAGCTACAGTCGCTTTAGAACCGCAGTCCCTTTTAACCCACAGTCGCTTTAGAACCACAGACATTTTAAAAGTAAATTATTTTAATAAATACTACTTTTACTATTTTACTATAGTTTTGCCTGGACTCTTAGTTACTGATAATGACAGTAAAATTGTAGTAATTAAGCAGTTTCCTCCCAGATTCACTTCGTTTTCTGATGATGTGAAGCTTCCTGATTCTGATTCATGATTGAATTTGTGTCTCTGCCCCCCCTCAGGAGAATGAGCGCACCAAAGACCTGATCATAGAACAGAAGTACCACCGAACCATCATCGGCCAGAAGGGGGAAAAGATCAAAGAAGTGCGAGACAAGTTTCCCGAGGTACAGACAGCGTGTGTCACGTCTGTGTATCGCAGTTACTTCATTACTTTATGTGTAAATGTGCAAGGATTTCTGTAACATTCTTTAATGCATGTGTGTTATAATGGGCTCCTGAGAAAGACGCCGTTATGAAGCCCAGTTGCCCTAAATGTGCGATATTACTCTTATATAAGTTTTTTTCACAAGATTTCACAACTATTTATGAAACAAGATTTAAACAAAGAAAAAAAATTATAAATTATGCATTAAATTAACAGACATCTAGTGTAGAGTAACAGAATCAATACTAATACTGTTTGTATTTTTTTTTTCCTGTTGTATAATTATTTTTGCACGCAGCAAACTGAGGTCCCATTCATTCACTGTATTTATAGTTTTTTGAGTATAAACCAAGTACGAAAAATGTAGAATCAGTTGGAAGTGGTTTAAAGATAAATCTCCACATTGTAATCCTTAAATTACACTTAGTTCTGATATCTGGCATATTTTTGTTAAATCTTTTTCATTTCTTATGTGTTAAATAAGTTGCCCTTATTTCAAATGTTTTTATTGTTTGTTTGTTAACTTTAGAACTGGCTGTTTTCCAGTCGCCGTCTGTAATTTCACACTCTTAATATTCAACTTACAGCATGTATTTTCCAATGAGTTAGATATTAATACATTATTAAGATACGATAAACTTTTATTAGTACCGCAGTGGGAAATTTGCATTGTTATGGCAGAAAGTGAACAGAACAAAGGTAAGAGCAGCAAAACAATAGATTAAAACTGTACAACACAACAGTATAGTATAGAAATACACACACATTTATAAATGTGTGTTATGTGCAACTTTTCTGTGTGTGTGTATATATTCAATGCACATGTCCATATTTATATTTTGAGATTGTTTGTACAGTGTAGTTTTAAAATTGTTCTGTTGTATATATTGTTTTATTTTTCATACACTTTCTGCCAATTTCCCACCTGAGGGACTAATAAAGATTCATCTCATCTTAACTTACAGTATAATTATAAAAGTTTTTTGTTATAATTTGATTCTGGATGCGTTTGTGCAGGTCATCATCAACTTTCCAGATCAGTCTCAGAAGAGCGACATCGTGCAGCTCCGAGGCCCCAAAAATGAGGTGGAAAAGTGTGCAAAGTTCCTACAGAAACTTCTGCTGGAGCTGGTAAGATTATCTCCACTTTTCTTTGAATTTCCCCGGCTAATCATGAAGACCCCTAGTTATTTAACCTCTTAATCCTTGCGTTATCTTTATCTCTGTGAAATAAAAGCTTTGCAATATAGTATTTCAATAAAAGCTGATATTTGGTGATTTTTCAGGTTGAGAGCAGCTACTCGATATCCGTGCCTATCTTTAAGCAGTTCCACAAGAATATCATTGGCAAGGGCGGAGCCAACATCAAAAAGGTGAACGAAAGGACATGACCTGAGATTTGGATTTGGTGTTTCATGTAAATGTATTAAATAATTAATGCTCTTAATGAGGAGTTAATAGTAGCAGTAGCACCATCTCCTTCTGTGTTTGCACTTTCATTGTTGTTTCAGAGCAGGATATCTGCATTTTTTTTAATCCTCTTATTCTGTTTATTCATTTAATTATTGATCAGCTTTAAGAGAAAGGATCTAATGAACCATAATTTCTTGCAGATCCGTGAAGAGACCAACACAAAGATCGATCTCCCCACGGAGAACAGTGACTCAGAGATGATTGTGATCACTGGAAAAAAGAGCAACTGTGAGGCAGCGCGAGACCGAATCCTCACCATCCAGAGAGATCTGGTGAGAAAGAGAGAGATACAATAAGATACAATAAGATACAATAAGATAAGAGAACTGTTTATTAGTCCCATCTACAGTAATTTGCATCTACAGGACAATAGATGGAAGTAGAAGCAGCATAACAATAGAATACAGTATAATAAACATTATATACACTCACCTAAAGGATTATTAGGAACACCTGTTCAATTTCTCATTAATGCAATTATGTAATCAACCAATCA
>JBBJLR010000018.1:6507024-6524568 GCA_037577145.1 Brachypetersius gabonensis
AGAGAGAGAGAGAGAGAGAGAGAGAGAGAGAGAGAGAGAGAGAGAGAGAGAGAGAGAGAGAGAGTGAGAGTGAGAGTTGGTGGACAGCTGCCTCGGGACCTGTCACTTTTCTGTCAGTGTCCGCTGCAGCTCGCTGCGTTGAGGAGCATCACTGTCGCTCGGACATTTGGCAGGATGAGAGGACTAACAGTGGCACTGATTTGGAGTGGGCTGATTTCCCTGACAGGTAAAGCGGCTCTGCCCTTTCTCTGGCTCTCCTGGCACAGCTTGTCTGCATTAGCAAAGGGTGGAGGACTTGGCGATGCACTGAGAGTTCCCCTTTTTCCTCTTGTCTGGAAAAGAAATTGCAAAAGAGATTTAGGCCACAAATACAGATTATATTCAGAATTACTGATTTAAGGTTTAAAAGTTTAATGTTTAGTGCTTGCCCAGGTTGCATTTTTCAGTGTTAGAACAGGATACTATCATTACAGCATCACACAATTAACTCTAGTCTGTTTTCTAGTTGTTTTCTATTTTTTTTTCTCTGTCACTGATTGTTGTTAAAGTCAATAATTCATAAAATGTGTAGTTTCTATATTTTCATGTCATAGGTTTCAAAAAAATTGTTTCAAGTATACAGCGCATGCATGTTTGAATTTACCAGTTATTTGAGATTTATAATTGTCATTTCAAGATAGAGCCAAACAATCACTCAGCAAGTCCAACAGTGTGTCTAGATAAGACAGGACTCTCTAGACTTCTTTGCTCTAGAATGCCCTAGGATAAAACTGATAAACAGTGGCTGGTTTATTCAAACTGTTATCTGTAATGTACATACCTGTCATTGGGACTGACACTGTCTTCCATACATTATGCAACTTTTCAGTTCCACTTGTAACTAAAATGCTTAAGGACCAATCTGTGAGCTTAGTATAATTTTTAGGAATGGAATGTACAGAGTGAAAGTTGTGTCAGAGGGACATTGTACACATATCTGTACCTTTTTCAGGATTAAAAAAAATCCTTAAAACCCAAGACACAAACTGTATACCCAGGGAAACTGTTGAATTCACTTATAGTGAGTGTAGTAAATAATGTGAATAGAAATACTGTATATATATATATATATTTACGTTGTTGTGCAGAGTCATGCCATTGATTATATTGACAACAGTAACTTGAAAAAATACCTAAAGTCTGTTCGTTACTGTGATTACTGAATGGGCCCGCAATAAGTACTACATGCTTAAATGTTTATGGTAAAATACAAATAACTGATAGATGAAAGCAACTTATACTTAATTGTTTTCATATCTCTTTGAATTGTATGAATTTGGACTTGCAGGCTTAATGTACTGCATGTTTAATGTAAAGTATGTTTACTTACTCCTTTTGTCTGCTTGATTCCAGGTGTGGTATGTGAGATGAACATTGATGACTGTGAACAAAACCCATGTCAAAACGGTGCCACGTGTGAGGACGGCATTAATGAGTATTTCTGCCACTGCCCTGCCCCTGAACCAGACCAGTCACCTTGGGGTGGCCGTAATTGCAGCATTGTTCTAACTGGCTGTTTGGATCATCCCTGCCAAAATGAAGCCACTTGTTTTCCTTTATTACAAGGAGAGGAACAATGGTACCATTGCAAATGCCCTCCTGGTTTCTCTGGTGACATCTGTAGCATTCCCACAACCTTCTCCTTCCCCAAAGGAGGCTATGTGGTTGTAGAAGCTCCTCATAAAAGCACTGGCAGTGAGCTAGGACATCAGGCACCTAGTGTTGTGCTGAGGTTCAGGACAACTTTGCCAGATGTAGTTCTGTTCTTTAGGGGAAGTGCAGAGCATTTTTTCTCACTGGAGATGCATAATGGAAATATTCTTGCCATGGTAGAATCAGAAAACTCAAAACTGGTGGATCAATTACCCGGAAAATTTAACGATGGACTCTGGCACAATGTTTCTGTCTTCGTGAATGAGGAGCTGGCTCTAAGTTTAGATGAGACCAGGAACAAGGAGGTTAAAGGTGGAGGTCGCAATCAGCTCCTCTTTTTTCCCTCGCATGGTCTGGAGAAAGTGTATATTGGTGGAGTTCCACAAGAATACCTGGACAAAACAAAAACTAGGAAAGGATTCATTGGTTGCATGGAGGACTTGCTCATTGATGGTAAGCCTGTTCTGCCCCAGAACTTCCCACCAGATGACATCCAACTGGGCTGTGAAAAGACTGAATGGTGCCATTCAAATCCTTGCTCCCAGCAAGGCCACTGTGTAGACCTCTGGACAGGCTACAGGTGTGACTGCTACAGGCCCTTTTATGGAGAAGGTTGTACCCATGGTAAGTTTTCAAGCTACAGGTGATAAATATTTGTATAATTTATATTTTTTGCTGAATAAAAAATTTAACAATATGTACAAATACTCCTTCCTCAGAGCATTCTTCATGGACATTCAGCCATGAACGTAACAGAAGCTTTGTTGAATTTCCCATGACTCAGAGTCACAGTGGTGACATCTCTGTGTCGTTTTTCTTGCGATCGCTCAAATACGATGGCCTGATTTTCCAGCTAAAACGAGGAAGCCGGGCCTATTTTACAGTGTTTCTAAAGAGTGGCACAATCCATATTGCTGTGTACTCCTCCATCGCAGGGAGTTCTACGTTCGTCACAGATGGGGAAAAATCCATGGTCACTATTGAAATTCTTGAAGGATTTTTATACCTCAATAACGCAGGAATACTCTTTGGTCCTGGGAATTTTACGAGCTTTGAAGTGAAGGCAGGAGATGTGGCGTACCTTGGTGGACTTCCTGAAGTAGGCGATACCACACAGTGGGGTGGCCATTTCAAAGGGTGTCTGCAGGATGTGCGGTTGGATGACACACAGTTCTACATATCCTTTACCCCAGACATCCCAAAAGCTGAGCTTCCAATGTATTTACCAAGAAGGGAACATAACCTACTGGAAAACTGTGTCAGTGATCAAGCATGTAGGGTAAGTATTCTTTTGTAGAGAAATATTTCTAATCTGCAGGAAGCAGGATTGTATTTGAGTGCGTTCTTGTTCTTGTTGTGTGCTCAGTGCCAGTGTGACATTTTGCTGCTCAAGCCTTAGCCTCAATATTTTTTACACTGACGGTAGGGCAGCATAAGAAGTTGTTGAACGGAGGGGCACTAGCCTGCCAAAGTGGTCAGGTCATGTCCCTTCTGTTTGGATAACAGTCTGCATTTCAAGTCCTGCAGCTATTGACAGTGCTCTGATTCAGTAGTGCTGGGAATTCCATAATACTCACAGTTTTCACATCTGAATCTACTTGGTTAATTGGAGAAACCCAGTTCTGTAGTGTATTGACCTACAACCCTGCCTTCTCCAGATCATACAGCTCTATTGGTCCTACGCATAACTAATGTGAAATACAAATGTAGCTCCTTTTGAATCTGCTTGGTCTGTCTGAGAATATGTTCTATTCATTTTCTGTAGATGAGCCCTTGCCTGAATGGAGGAGAATGTCATGTCAAATGGAATGACTTCATGTGTTCCTGTCCAATGAACTACAGTGGGAAGACGTGTGATACTCGCGTGTGGTGTGTTAGTGACCCATGTGTTATGGGGAGTCAGTGTGTGGACCTGCCTGATGGATATGAGTGTAAGTTTGGTTCACACAAATGTGGTTGTCAAAGGTGTATAAAGAGATATATAAAATGGGTATAAAAGGCCCATGAAAGTCAAAGAGGATTTATTAAAGGAAGTTTTACCCAGATCATTTTTTAACCTTGTAAGAGTGAAGTTCTTAGCCTTAATGGTTTTCACAACTCCCCTTTCTATGTCTTAAGCTCTAAACCTAATCACTTTCTTGAATCCCCTGTCTGGCTCTCTCCATAGGCTTGGCCAATGCTACATTTGAGAACAATGCTTTGAAGTATGCAGCCAATGGATCTTTACCTGTCTCTGTGGCAACGATTTCTGTGGATCTGCGAACTCGTGAGGAGAGCGGGACCATTCTGCGGGCCTCCAATGGCCTGGAGTTCTTCTGCATGGGACTCCAGAACTCCTCCTTGCTAGTCAAGATCCGCAGCAGCAACACTCTGGACGTGCAGGCCTTCTCTAGCAACATGGAGGTTTCTGATGGAGCTTGGCATCGGGTGGAAGTCAAGAAGAGTGCACACCACATGTCACGTTGGCATCTCTTTGTAGACGGACGGGCAGCTGGCATTAGCAGAGGATTTACTGGATACCTGGACTTCTTCAACTATTCCACCGTGTGGTTGGCGGAAAACTTCACCGGATGTCTTGGTGAGGTGAGGGTGGGGGGAGTGTATATACCACTGGTGGAAGGCCTTCAGGTGGAAATGCCACGGGGCCCACAGTTCACTCGATACGGTGGCATGGCTGAGCCACAGTTGGGGTGTAGTGGCACACCTTTGTGTCTTTCACAACCATGTATGAACAATGGTTTGTGCTTGGACCTCTTCAACCACTACAGCTGTGACTGTGCTCCAGGGTGGGGAGGTGAACACTGCCAAAATGACATAGACGAGTGTGCCTCTGGGCCTTGCATCCACGGGTCCTGTAGGGACCTGCTGGGGAAATACGAGTGCGATTGTGCCCGGGGCTATAGTGGCCCGCGCTGCGATGAGGATGTGGATGAATGCCAGGAGCAGCCATGTGAGCATGGAGGCTCCTGTACTAACACAAGGGGTGGATACAACTGCACCTGTCCGCCAGAGTATCGGGGTCCAAACTGCCAGTGAGTAAGAGATGCTGCTTCCCAGCTGTGTCCCTTTGATATATTTTATGTCTGGTGGACCTTTTGAAACCCCATAGTTGTAGTAGAGCTCAGACATGTTGTCAGCATGACCACTGTTCACATGCACATTGCACAAGTGATCCTTCATCTACAGTGATCTATGACAAACCTGACAAATTTACATTGTCTTGCTATCTAATGTGTGCTAAACTAGAGTTTGATGTTGTTTTAGCACTTTAGTGTACTAAACAAAATAAGTGAATGACAATAATGTCTGTGATCTGTCCTAAAGTTGCCGTTATTATTGACTAAAGAGGGAAATTTCACCAGTTTTTAAGATTTGTGCATGATTAAATAGTTAAGTTAAAAGCAAAGTCATTGAGAGTGGTTTGATGTGAAATGCTCCAGTGTAGAATTTTGAACTCTTCATAGGGGTGGTGGTAGAAACCAGGCACCTAAAGCATTTAATCATGAAAAACAAATGAGTAAATTGATAAGCAGGTCAGAGAGTTTAAGCCAGAAATACAGTACACTCTTCTGTTCTATATTTACACGGCCAACAGATGGAGTTATCCTCCCCTGCAGTGTGAAGTAGATGTGCAGTGTACTAATGGAGGAGTCTGTATGGATGGACTCTGGGGCGCCAACTGCACCTGCAAACCTGGGTATATTGGAGATAGGTGAGTATAACATAAAACACCAAATGTGGTGCCTGCCACCTAATGTTTTCTGCAATATAACAGTCTTAAACAAATGTGTTCAGTCATAATTTGTGTCTAGAATGATAGTTTGAAATGAAAGTGAGTTTGCTCACTCTCTTTCAAAAATTCTTTAGCTGTGAAGAGGACATAAATGAGTGTGAATCCAACCCCTGCCTCAATGGAGCCACCTGTATGGACAGACAGAACCATTACCTGTGCGACTGCTTGCCAGGCTTCAGTGGCGAAAACTGTGAGGCTACTGTGAGTATCTGCCTGTCTTTGTGCAGTTAACTTTCTGTATGTTTAAAAACAGGTAAAGGGGGCAGTCCCAAGGATATTGCTGCAGTGGGGCTGACAAAGACCAAGTATCATAACCAGAGAGAAAAATACAACAAAATTTGAAACACATGATTGATGACCTCATATTTAGGTGCATAACATGGATAATGGCTAATTAACCACATGCCTGCTTTTCACATTACTAGGAGTAGATGTCAGATGCGGCTGATTGAACACTGTAGCTTTGTCAACATTTTTTCAGGAGCTTCGTTTTCTTCACCACAGTGTGCTTTAACACTTACCTAGATCACAGACCAGCTGGAATCAGAATAAAAAACTTAATGCTTTGATCCAAAAGGAAACTGCTAATGTGTTACGATTGCACAGAGACAAGACTATAACATTAGTAAAGTCAAATAAAACTCAATACTACAATCAACAATGCAGTCAAGCATAGTAATGCTATGTTCACAAATTGGTGCTGGAAACAGTGTCTTGTCAAAAAGATGTTTTAAAACTAATGGCAGGATGTAGTTGTGCAGTTGTTGCCATGGTGATAATGGCTGGCGAAAATTTGTGATAAGGAAAGCAGAGTGTTGGCAGTCACTTTTATTTTTTTAAAGAAAAAAACAAAGATGCAAAAACTGGAAAGGACTTTCCAGCAGTCAGAGGTATGCTAGGGCTGGGGCTTCGCCGCTGATGTGAACAGACCTTGACCCTGAAAGGACCAACATGCACATTCTAATTAATTAAGCAGTTGCTGACACTGCTGGCCAAATGTTTTTGTTTGAAAACAGCTAATTTTACTTGTACCATCATATTCAGATTCTTTTCCCAAACCCTCTTTTAGAGGCAGCCTCATAGGGACCGAATTCCCTGGCTGGTGGTGGCGATCCCCCTGATGTGTCTGGGTGCCTTGCTGGCGGTGGTGGGAATGGTTTGCATGGCGCTTACGGCCCGGAAGAAGCGACAGTCTGAGGGCACATACAGCCCCAGCCAGCAAGAGGTGGCAGGAGCTCGTCTGGAGATGGGCAGTGTGCTCAAAGTGCCTCCTGAAGAGAGACTGATCTGATGTGAGACCATTGAAAGACTCAGGAAAGTAATGAATGTAGATACCTTTAAGACGGAGCAGTATTTCGGACCGTAACTGTGAGTAACTGTACTTGTAACAAAGCCCTCAAATATAGTTAGTGAAAGGATTTTTGAGATATGGGTTCTGTACAAAATATGTAAAATGTGTGTAAGTGACAGAAATTCTTAGGAATCATAAGAAATGATGGGACAGCTGGCAATGCTGGAAAAAACAATGGTTTACATTTCCTACACCTAAAGAAATCTAATAATCCCCACTGAAGCTGAATGTATATATATATATATATATAATGTTTAATGACTTCTTGAAGGCTTACTTATCATGTGTACCAATTTGGTTTAATGGTATTCAGTGGGTTTGGTATTCTGTAGCTTTTGGGCATTTAACTGAATGAACTCAATGTCTTAATAGGTCTGTTAGCAAAAACAATCCATGAACAAACTGTTGTTCTTTACCTCTCTTCCAGTGCCATTCATCTAAAGAACCGGGTCTTCTTTTGGCCTTGTTATGGTTTGATCCATGGTGCTGTAGTTTAATCTGTGAATAGTAGTTTACACTGTGTGCATACCTTGCAATCCTACCTGCCTATAACCACTATTTGGGCTATGGATATTAGTCTGAAATGGTGATTACATTATTAGCCTATGACGAACAGCAGATTGCCATCATACTGTGATAGTGTTTGACCCACCAGATGACATCTACTCTGGCATGAGATTTTTATAGTCGTGTCGTTTGCCAGTGTAATCGTTGACCGTTGAGTCACAGTTTTTAATTTTGTGGCTCTTGAACTCACAGGATGTCAAACACTTTTGCCAAAATGGGTCCTGCTGGATATAAGAAAGTACTGTTAAAAAGGCTTTGCAGGCTCACCTTAGCTATGTGGTGTACATGACATATTTGATGATGGTACATTGAGGTTAAGGCATGCTATCTGATGAGACAATTCATAGTGACTGTTTGTAAATAAAGATACTGTTAATATTGAGAACTAAGTAAGCATGCTTAGTCCCTGTTTCACCATTTGACATTGGCCAATTACGACAGCATGGTGAGTTTTAACTTTTTAAATGATGAAAAATAAAAGGAAATGTTTTTTGTACATTTAAATACATTTAAAGGGAAATCCCATCATTTTTTCAAAAGGTTTGCATGACTCAGTTATGCTGGTATAAGGAGTTCTTTAGAGTGGTTTTCTGTAAAATGGCACAAATGGAGAGAAAATTGCTGACTGTATTTTTTTACAGTATGTGTGAATCGAACCAGGGGTCACAATGTCAACGACACAAATATTGAATGTATGTTTATACATTCACGACTTTAAGGATCAATGCTCATAGTATACAAACATATCTGAAAGTTCAGAAAGTGTATAAATATATTTTTTAAATGTATTAAAGTATAATCTAAATAAATATACCGGTAAGAAATGTGCAACAATGTAGTATCAATATTGCAGAAATTTGCAGGTACTCGGTTGTGTTTAGCTTTATTTTGAAACCTATTGCACTTTTTAAAAGAGGTCTTTGTTTCCTAGGTGGGAAATGAGTGTTGAAAGAGTACTGAGAAGGGAGATTACTTCGATGTGGGAAGGGGAGCGGTTTAAAGACAAAGGGAGGGGCAGCCTGGCAACAACCTCAGGGGGAAAAGCTGTTTGGTTGTGGTATTGGCATCTATGAATTCGTGTTTTTCCTGATCGCAATGTTTTGAACAGGCCTTAACGGTGCTGAGGGGGTTCACTGCGGCTGTTGTAGTTTTAGTCCAGGTCCAAGTGTTTCACCCTGATGATGAATTTAGTCTTTCCAGTCTCTCCAGTCCACAGCAGCACAGTTCCAAACCCAGTTTGGTGGTTTTATCTACAAATGTAATGGTTGGGTTTGTGTGGGTACAGTGGTGGTTCTATGTAATATTGAGTCATTTCCATTATGACAATCAGATTGGAGGCGATTGTCATGTTAAATGCTAAAGTAGTCTTTAGTAGTCTTTGTTATCTTGCTGCAGATGGACTAGGGCTGTGGTTGGCTATGGGAGGGCATCGTCCATTCACCTGTTTGCTTTATAGGAAAACTGTAGCTGGTCAAGGCCTGGCTCTGACATCAGGAAACCGTAGCCATTTACAACCTTTAGCTATTAGTGAAGTGAGGGCAACTGGTATTTATTGAAGGACCTGACCACAGATCTTTTAGACCTCATCTGGTCCTGTGTTTTTATTGATGTTGAGTCGGTGTAGTGTTTGCATTTCTTAGCTGGAGTGGAGGACAAGTGCTTGGTTCACTGGGTGGCAGGCTCACTCTTTGCACTGCCAGAATGAGTCATTCAGTCTAGTGGAGGTTGTTGTGGCTGAAGTGGTCCTCTGTGTGTTGTTTGTGTTTATGTTTTGCAGTCTTAATCCCTTTTTAGGCTTACCCATGCAGCTCTACAGGCTTGTGATCTAACTGAATCCCATATTTTAAGTTATGCCAGCTTCATCTCAAAACAATTGGAATACAAAGGCTCAGGCATCAAGAAGGGCATTTATAACTATTTCATGTAAGACCTCTGGTTCCTTTCACCATCGCTGTGAAAAACTTTGATTCAGGTACTTTCTCTTGTACTTTTTTTTTCACATAAAACCGCTCCGAATTACTTTGTTTACATCTTAAACATTTAATGAGACAGTGAACTTCTCCATGAATTCTGTTTTACTTTTTGAAATTTTACAGAATTAACCTGTTTAATTCACTGCTATATTTAAGCTGAAGTATTATGCATAGTGACAGCCACTGGAAAAAACCCTGTGCTCTCGTAATTAAGCCGTAGACACTGTAAATATTCCCTGATTAACACTGGATGTTTTTTTTCTTTCCCATAATGTGATATTCACTGGACAGGTTGACACACTGAAAAAAATATGTATATAATTTCTTTCCTATCATGATTTATATGTGAGATGTGATTATTATATCTGTATATTTTTTGTACTATGTTTTTACTGTATGTTTCCTACCTGGTGTACATTTTCAAATCTGATTTGAGTCGAGTGATTTATAGATTTATACTTTGAAAGGTTTTTACTGTAAATGCGGTATTTTATAATCTGCACTATCATTCTTGTCAGTTGATAATAAAACAGAAAAGACTGAATAAAAAATTCTAAACTAAAGTTTCCACAGCACAGTGTTTCGTTTGTAATGTTTTTGTGCCCCTTAAATGAAAATTCTTCACTACGCGATCTGCAGATTAGACATTCTAGCGAAACTCCAATCCTTACTGCTCATGACTAGATCTAAATGTAGAAGTGTCTTGTGTCTTCGCCAGCAAGCCAGGTGATCAGCTTGGCTGTCAACACAGGTACATCCAAAAGCTTAAGTACAGTTTAGAGAAAAGCTCCTTTGGTTGGAATAGTTGATTAAAGACTCAAGATGAGCTACAATTAGCGCTTGTCTAAAACCCTTGAGTTACTTACATGTAAGAAATATGATTTCATTGTAATTTATTGTCAACCTTAATATTACTGTTCTGTGCAAAAGTCACAGACTATATCATTTGATATAGATATGATATAGATATACCATTGTTATCTATATCATTTCTAATCTAAATGGTCATTTGTTAGTTTTACAGTGCTGGGAAAAAGCTGAAAACTGCACTTATACAAATAAATAGAATATTGCATTCTGTATGTAGATAGAATGCATTATCATATTTTTCAATATTCATTATTTTCACCCTTTGCCTTTATTCCATTCCTCTGTTCTTTTCAGGAGACCTGTTCATAATTTTTTTGTAGAGATATTTTTTCTGTTATATTCCATATTTCCTGTATATGCCTCAAACATTGTGTTCGTTTCTGTTTTGTGGCATTTTCTGCTTCTCACCATCCATATGGACTTAATACTCATCTGTCCATCAAACCTTCAAAGAAATGTGTGAGGCAGCTGAGGTGTGTGTGGGTAGCTGCTTGTGTGGATGTCAGTGTCTCTTTGAAAAATGTCAGGGAGGACTTTGGGAGCAGCTTTTGTTGAGGTGGCGCTGTGATTCGGGTGTAACATGGGGAGAATGGAAGATTTAAAAGTGGCAGTAAGGGTCACAAGCACAAGAATGGGCAAATTTCATATTTAGTTGTTAAGTCTGTTCATTTCTGTTAAATCTGTGTCCTTCTATTGTGCTGATGTTGACAAATGAATAACTTAATGGTTGGTTTGAATGGAAATGAAATAAAGATTGATCTTTGATTTTAGCAGCACAGTAGTAGATTAAAGTACTCTTCTAAATGATCAACTAGGAATGTTTTTTTGTTCCTTTTTACTATATTAGTCTTTGCTTTGTACATGAGCCCACAGTTTGAGAATAAAGCGCTATTTTAAAACAAAGCCTTTCTCTAATTTTATCCAGTCTTCACACCTCACCAAGTACAGAGCCTCAGTGACCTGTCTTAAGAAGGGAGTGTGATACTGCACATTCCTCACAGTTCAGAGAAAGCCTCCCATGCCAGAGCACTACACTTAAAATAATACAGGACACCTCAGACTGGTGGAAAAACACTGGGGAAAGATTAGCTCCAGTAACAGAGAAGCCTGACAGTCTCGAACCCGTCCCATTATACATTCATTTATACCCTCTTAAAGAAGGTATTAGTGTATATTCAGTATTTATGTGTGGTAGAAATGAGATTTAGATGCCTCTTACTTTAAATGTGTGAAATTTCTACAGTCAGATGCTGTGAAAACCTGAGCTATCTTGTAACTGAGGAAAATTCAAGAATATTATGCAATTTCCAACATTATGTAATAACAGAACTTGCATAGTTGGAGAATATGCAAGTTATAAAATACATATGGAAGATAAATGACTAAATCTGTACGTGGTATGAGGTTCAGTGAAAAAAGCTATCAGCTGAAAAAGATTGCGGATACAGGTTACAGGAATACAGGTTATATTGTGTGTATTTACAGAAATGTTGTGTATTGATGTTGTGAAATCCAGGGTGTATATACATGTGTCTATGCAGGAATAAATACGTGTTGTTCTGCTTGAGGCCTGATTGGACTGTGGAGCACCTTGTCATGTCATGTAAACTCAAAATTCCTAAAATCTTCCATCAAAATATATTTACTTTTACCAGGCTTTTAAAACACTTGATTTTGACACAGAGTATCAGTGGGCAGGGCAAAATAATGTTAACCAGCTCCCCTTCACCCCACCAATCATCAGCTGGCTCAGAGATCCTCCCTGATCCCATATTTCACTTGCAAATACATCACGCTTTCTCATTTCCCATTCGTGCTGACATTAATATATTCACAAAGATTTTTGCATAAAATCATTTATCTTTCAGCTTGTTAGCTACTATTCAGTCACTTGCAATCCTAGTGGACACTGATGATATATAGAAACTTGTTCTGGTCGGACTGTGAAAATGTCTCAAGTGAAAAGAAAGTGCTTAAGGCTGTATGTAAATGCTGTAAATGTTTCCAAAAGTATAACTGAATAAGGCACAACAAAGTAGGATGCACTTTTATCCATTTGCTGTGTGTAGTATAATCCTTAATTTTATGTAAAGTTGTGTGGATTGTCTTTTCCCTCCCCCACACTTCTTCATGTTCATCTGATAAGTGAGATTCGTGAAATTCTTTTGTTTAACCCCCTCCCTCTCCTTGAAAACGAATTGATTTCTTCATTCAGCAGAGTTCCTATTGTTTGTTGTTCTTCCCTTTATTGCCTGATGTAGGATGTGCTGTAACCATTCTCTGAACTGGGGAAGAACAATCTCTTTATTAAACAAAATATTAAACCCATAGGGCTAGTTTTATTGTCTATTCTGGGCTAGGGTGGGGGGAAATAATTATTTGATCTAATTTATGAGGTAGACAGAATGTCAACCAAAAATCAAGAAAAAAACATAAAAATCAAGAAAAAAACATAAAAGTTACATAAAAGAAAATTTGCATTTCACTGGGTCAAATAAGTATTTGATACCCAAGCAAGACATGATGTAGTACTGGCTAGAGAGTCCCTTTTTTTTTTGCACAGCAGTGACGTTTCTTGTAGTCGGTCACCAGGTTTACACCCATCTCAGCAGTGTTTTTGACCCACTCGTCTTTACAGAGTCTCTCTAAATCCTTTAGGTTTCATGGCTGCTGTCTGGCAACTCGAAGCTTCAGCTTCTCTACAGATTTTCTATAGGATTGAGGTCTGGAGACTGGCTAGACCACTCCATGAGCTTACTGAGCTTCTTCTTGAGCAACTCTTCAGTGAGCCACTCTTTAGTGGCGCACTCTTCAGTAGCACAACCTATCTTTAGTGTTCTGGCTGAGGGAATGATGTATGTGTTACCAAAGTGACTGTGGTCCCGACAGCCTTCAGATCATTTCTATTTTTCCATTTCTGAATAATTGCAGTTGTCACATTCTCTTCAAGCTTCTTTCTGATGGTCTACAGTCTAGTCCCTGATGTCCCATGGTTGGATGAAAAAAAATTATTTTGTGGACCTTTGTGCTTTATAAATAAAACGAGTTAAGATCAGGTGTGTCTGTTATTGATAGATTGATTGTAATCTGTGTGCAACATGGGTCCAAAGCCAGACTGTGGGATGGGTTTCAGGGGATCAAATACGTATTTCACTCAATGACATGCAAATCAATGTATAACTTTTATCTAACATGTTTTTCTTGATTTTTATTTGATATTCTTTCTCTCTCCATAAAAATTCATAAATTAGAGACTGTTCATTTTTTGTAAGTCAGTAAGCTTACAAATTCAGCAGGGGATCAAATAATTTCCCCCACTGTATTTAATATAAGCAGGCTTAGTTCTACCTAACTGTACAGTAGTGCAATAGTTTAGCCTTTGATTATAAAATGAATCCAAATATGATTTCAATAGTCCTTCAGTAACAGAATGATGTCCTCAAACAGCTCTTGGCCTTTAAGCTGTCATATATTTCTTTCATCTTCATTTTAATTCCCTTTTTTTTTTTATTGGAAGTGCTGATTTGGATCAGATGCACATAAGCATTTTGTCTTTTTTTTTCAACTGTCAACAGAGAATAGTGACGGGCAGACCTGTATCCTTTTTAAAGCCTCAGCAAATAAAAACTAAGTCTGCTCTACATTGACTACTGATGTAGGCACTTAATGTAGGCATAACAATAAATCATACTCACATTAAAAAGGTGATGCTGACACAGATTATGAGAACAAACATTAAAGTAAGTGATGATGCAGCCAGAATTTTGCCTTTGTGGGCAGAAAATCTTAATCTATTAAGACCCCGCCTCCCTTAAGCTCTCTCTCTCTCTCTCTCTCTCCCTCTCTCTCCCTCTCCCTCCCTTTCTCTCTCTCTTTCTGGACTTTTTGATGAGTTTTACATTCCTTTGTCTGTGCTGGCCTTCAGTGCTGGACAGCCATATTTTCCTTAATGATTGCAATCTGTGGTCAGAATAGAGTAACATTTTTGGAATTGTTTATCTGTGGTAGCCCTATCTTTCCCCCCTCTGTGGGGGCTGAGGGGCACGGGCTTATAAGGTGACGTTCTGGCCAATGCACCAGAAAACACACCCACACAAACAGGCATATGCATGCCTATTCACACACAGGCAGACACTCATTTTAGAAACTGTGACATACACAAAGTCATTCAAAGTGGTCTGATGTGAAAAGCTTCACTGTAGGTAAACTTACTGTCTCTTATTTCTTTAGAGTGGTGGTAAATGGAACCAGGGGTCACAATGTCTACAACCCGAATATAATCATTTAAAACCTCCAGTGTCTCTTGAGTGTTTATATGCAATGCTTGGTGATGTTTAAAAAGTAGTCCATTTGAAAGTACAGCTGAATCCCAAATTCATCCACTGCAGAGAACAAACTTAAATGTGTGATTTTTATCTGCCAATTTTTGCGTGCCCAAACTTTTGCATACAACTGCATGTTTTCTTTGCTGACCGATTTACCTTAATGCAGGTAAATGCATTTTTTTCTCCAAACTATCATGAAACACAATGGCCCAAGGATCCTCACCTACAATCCATGTAATAACTTTCTGTGAGCTTTCAAAAGTATTCAGACGTCTTGTTCCATTCGCCACCATTGTAGGCATTTTCTGACAGCATTCCTGACAGCAAACCACTCCGACTGACTTTGTATTCACGACAACAATCAAATGACCTAATAAACGTGAACTGAATCATTTAATTAACGTATTGATTAAACATTTAATTATGGAGAAATTCAAAAACATTACAGGAATTCCCATTCAAGCACACTCTACAGATCAAACTGCCACCTGAGCTAATTATTCTGCACTGGAAATAGTCTGGCTTGTTTCGGTGGAGGTTAATCTGAAGGGGTGCCTGTGCAGTGTCTGCGAATGCTGTGCTATCCTGTCTGTGTATGTGTGTGTGTGTGTGTGTGTGTGTGTATCTGCAGATGTGGAGTTACACAGTGGCGTGTGACATGCTTGACAGGATGGGGGTGGGAGGGGGTGGTGTGTGTGTGTGTGTGTGTGGGGGTGTTGGTGGTGGGGGCTTCGGCTGGTAAGTATCATGTCAGCTATGATGGCTCGCGCTCTCTCTCTAATGAGGGAGACCGCCGTGTCAGGAATCGCCGACAAATCAGCGGCGCGTCACGCAGGCCCGGAGATGATATGTTGACAAATGCAGATAGTTCACTCTTTTAATTGACACTAAGAGACGGAAACGCTCCTGCTGCCAGGAGACAAGCGTGGAGAGAACGAGACTGGGGGGAAATATGTGAGAGCAAGAGAGCGAGAGGGGGATTTTAGGGTTGGAGGGAGAGAGAGAGGGAGAAAGAGAGGGGGGAGAGAGAGAGAGAGAGAGAGAGAGAAAGGGAGAAAGAGAGGGGGAGAGAAAGAGAGAGATGTCGGGATAAGGCGGGAGAATGTGAAATGTTGGCACAGGTTGTCATTCTCTGAGTGTTCGCGTGGCGCAGTGTTGAGACACCCTGCTATGATTAGAGGTGGACTGTCAGGCCTGACAGGCGCACTGAAACGGCACTCGGCGCTCACACTGGGGCGGACACGAAAATGATGGAGTGATTTTATAAACGTATAGGCATGACCCATCCCATACGAGGATGTTGTTCGAGTGGTTCTGACGATAGGCTGGAGGCACAAGATCAGTGGGAGGGTTCATTAACAGGCCTCTTCTGAAGAATCGGCTTTAGAAATGCAGCACAAATCCAATCACTTTGGTGTTTTGGTGTAATGCATTCTACCGGGCCGTTTCCGACACAGGCCTGTTTTGATACTCAATCGCTTGCACAAGGCAAAGAGCAGCAGGGACAGGTCAGGGTTGCAGTGCACGCCCTTCACCACTAGAGGGCAGCGATAGCTCATCAGTGCACTCTTGCCTTGCCACAGCCTCACTGAAGACACAATGGTTCTCACACTGACAAAAAACAGTCAAGGTTCAATTATTTATAGACAGAACAAAAGAAGATTATTTCATCTGACTGAAGTGTCCTTAACCGTAATGCGCTAGACGAGGCGAAAGCCACCGCATGCCAGAGATCTGTTTAGGCTAATATTTTTAGCCTGTCTTGAAGGCTAATTAATGTGACTTAGCCGGAGTTGAGAGACCTTTTCAGAAAATAACCCTCAAAAATGAATCATTCACCTGCAGAAGCGGCTAACTTTATGAAGCAGGACTGCTTTCTTCTGTGGGACATGTGGCATCGCAGTCGTTAGACCTGATGAGTTGACCAAAAAACTAAATAAATAAAATAAAAGAAAGGTGAAGCCTCCGATCCTTCTCGTCTTCCAGCCACACTCTTATTTTAATGAACATTTCTGCGAGTTGTTTTTCAGAGCGGTCTGTGACACTGACGAGGTTAAAAAAAAACCAGCTCCGCCAATAAAAGTAAAATATTCAGAGTTACATCCTGCTAAAATTAAGTTGAATAAAGCCGCGGCCTTAACGTAGCGCGCTATGTATCCTGGAGTGCCAGGCTCCCGGCCGCCTGTTTATCCTTCCACAGCCTGTCGGCCTCTCATTTTGCCCACATATGGAGATATCTAGCTACGAATTTGAATACATACATAGCGCACGATTTGACTCTATTGGTTCGCGCTCAGTCCAGCGTATAATTGTATATCTGGCTATTAGGCTGCTCTCCAGATGCTAAATTGGCTCAGTGGGTGTGAACGAAGCTCCGAGGACAGCTCGGTTGCAATTTGTCTGATCTGAGGTAACCCTGCATATTTTCTCGTCACCATTCCTGTCTCAAACGGGTTATTGGGAGGGGAAAAATGCTACAACTTCTACAGCAGTAGACTATCTGTTTAACTCAATCGTTTGGCTTCAGGGCTTTGGGTGTTCGCTGGAGCTGGAGTTTAGAAATACAAATCTGTATCGAGAGGCTTCTGCAGTTACTCTCTTAATTAATCTGTCTTATTGTTTAAATTCTGAGCGATGATTTAAGGTGGGATTCTCAGTGGGGTTATTTGAGCAGGGTCCTCTCTGGCCCCGGGCAGTGCTGGATCCAGTGGAAGAGGTGTAATCAAGAGCTTTCACACATACACACGCACACACATGCAAATGTAATTAAATGAAGGAGGTAGATGTAGAAGGCTTAGTCTTTCAGTCTAGACACACATACCTGCCCACACGTACACATGGACACACCAAACCTAATTGCTAAATACACAATAGAGAACAGGGACCGACCTAACAAAGACTTTTTCTGCATTTTAACAGGTTCAAGTAGAACATTCTTTTGGTAATCTTCTTGAGGTCCCTGTTCATATATAT
>JBBJLR010000018.1:6637372-6648916 GCA_037577145.1 Brachypetersius gabonensis
TATATCTGGAAAAAAATAGACGGCTGCAATTTATTTTTTATCAGCATTTCTATGAGTATGACAACCATATGTACATACACTCTATTATGAAGTGTGCAGAATCGGCCAACCGGCATATTCACGGCATATTCATCCATTTACTAATATTGTACACTTACTACAAGATAAATAGCTATAGTCATATGCAAAAGTTTGACAAACTCTCAATCAAATTACAAATATGTTTTATATTTTCAATGTATTAAATACAGCAAATAAACAATTATTGGGAATCAAAATAGGCAAACGCATTTACTCTGTAGAACTCATCACACTTCGAAAACACACAAAACACGATGTCTTGTTACATTCCCAGGTTTAGGTTTCTTACTACAACTTGAATTACACCAAACCTTAACCTGATCTTCAACCCTAATGAAACCTTCTTGCTTGTTCAGTTTTACACCATGAAACATAGTGTGTACACCTAACAAAGTGAAGACCACATTTGCTGGTCCTGACATTGAAGGGTTTCCTCTGGTTTTCCTACCAAGTCAGGATAGTTTTTTCTTAAACACACCAACTCAGGATCACCCTCACTCTAATATATCCTTCCTTCTCAGCGTGCTATGTTGCAATACCCCATACATCTCTGCTAACACCACTAATACATTTATATTCTACATACTACAGTTGCACATTATTGAGCAGCCGTTCAGAAGGCCGACTGAAGCTGTTCTAATTTCCCGTCCTTCATATAAAATGTGCGGCTTTATTAGTTTCACACTTAAAATGATGTACAGAAAGGTTATTTAACTGAAATGATCAGGCCTTTAGCTTTAACGAGTGCATTCATCATAAAGCAATCCGAATGCAATAATCGTCCATCATTATTGAGACACTGGTGTAGCTCAGGGGACCTGGCTTATAGAATGGGAAACAGATTTGCTGAAGGGGGGGTGGTTGAAAAAGGAGACGTTTAAATGAACGGACGGGAAGTGTATATGGTAAAGCAGGAACGGTTACACTGTGGAAGCCCTAAGGGGTTGGTTTAAGTGTACATGCAAGTACACTTACGCTGAGAGTGCTCAGAGTACATGTGCGTAGAAAGAAGTTTGTGAGTTGGATCAGATTAGAAGGAGGTGTGTGTGTGTGTGTGTGTGAGAGTTTGTTTTCATACATCTTCAGGACAAAAATTTGAAAGTTAACCTACAATGTCAGGACCCACAAAATTATCTTGATTTTGGAAAGTGCTATGGCTTTGTTTTCTTAAAATCCTAACGCTGTATAAAAAACATTTTTTGGTCTTTGTGTCTGTGTCTGCACTTATATATGTCTGTCCCTGGGCCTGGACAGGAGAGACTCTGGCCCGTCCCATGCTGTGCTGCAGCCCTACTCTCGTGTTCGGGCCAGGCTTTAATTACAGTGGAGGCTGCTGTATTTCTGAAGGGGGTTGTAGATCATTCCCCCTGAGTGTGTGTGTCAGCTCAATGTTGGTAAGAGGCAGCCAGGACAGACCCCTGTCCCGGCCCCCACCACCCACCCCCACCCTCTGCTAAAACTAAACCACACTGCCACAGCCTTCCCTGGCTCTGATGCTGCCCACCTGCCACCTAATAAAAAACACACACACAAATACACACTCATACACACAGACATACACACACACACACAAAGGTTTACATGTACTCAGACAGCTTAGTAATTACGAAAACACATATAGTGCCATTCTCAGGCTTATTACTTTGTCATATTAATCAGTTTTGTAACTGTATTCTGTCAGGGAGATCAAAGCACAAAACAATTCAGGGCAAAATAAAATACAGGTTTACAGATAAACAGGTTCAAATACAACATGCTTTCAGTTATGTTCTTGCATCCCATGGCAATGGCATCTGCAAATTGGATAGATAGTTCCTGAGGTTTAACTTTAACCCTCTTCTTGCACCATGAGTGTAAGTTTTTTAATCATAAACGTTTTGATTACTGAGTTGTGTTTGGATGTGTGGGTGTGTGTGTGTGTGTCACAGAATTCACACTGACATTATTGTAATCCGTCTCTTGGTGGCAGTAATAAAGAACCATTTGAAGCATGTACACAACTCACAGTGAGAGCTAGGAGTTAGTTTTAACATGCTGTCACTAAGACCCCCAAATGAAACAATGGCATACATGTATATGTCCCCCAGAGAATTATTATTAACACAGATTTATCAGAAACATACTAAAATGTAGTGTACATTTTCTGAATAAATCTTTGCTATTTTGCAATTTAAAAAGACCAGGATTTTTAATGACTGTTGCAGTTAACATCACTCCGATACAGTGTGTTGTAATTCATGCTGCTTTTGGAAGAATTGTTCACAAACAAGATGGAAACAAAGTTTAAGGTTTCATAAGCAGCAGAAGTGTGTAGGTTGCTTGTATAAATATGACTTCAACTCAAACGACAGAAGGAACCTTTTACAAGTGTTTAAAGTATATTGGGAAGAACAATAAATTACTGAATAACATTATATTGTTTTTAGCAAATTATATTCTGATGTGTCAAAAAAATATTTTAACATTGAGTGCTATAAAGCTCTGTCTGTTGTTTATCATCTACATCTCATTGCTCCTGATGCTTCTAACACTCTGTTTTTGTTTCTCTTAAAAAGAAGGGAGCCATAAAGGGTTATTTGAATAATGCCATAAAAGTGCTCCTTTTGGTTCCCTAAAGAGACATATTTATTTCAAAAGATAAACAAGATTTGTGAATGTGCGGAACCTTTCAAAGACTCAAGGAACCTTCACATAATATAAAGGTTCTTAACCAGTTTAAGAGTTCCCTTGAAACACCTCTAAAGAACAATTCACTGAAAGGTTTTTAGAGAACTAAAGATGGTAATTTTATGGCATCACGCACAGAGACTTTTTCAGAGTGTGCTAATTGTTGGTAACCTGGGAGGGGGCCAGAGAGGACCGTATATCACTTCACAGTACACATTACTCCAACCAATTATATTAATGTTTTAAACATTTCTGTTTTATTCATTTGTGAACTGGGATTCCACATGTTTGAATGGTAGACTATGCTGGTGTAATCAATAGATAAACGTCCAGACACTTACTGTCATACTTAAGGAAAAAGAAGAGGCGTATCTGCATGAAAATGAATTACACAGACTGGACGGATGAACTATATCTGCTTTCTTACTGAATGTTCCTGCACACACTCAGAGGTTTCCATAACTTCTGACAGTTTATGTGTTATGGATAGAGGGATGTTTATGTGGTGTAGTCTTAGTCATTGTGACCGGAAATGGAAAAGGCATGTGTGCATGGGAAAGAGCCATATATGGAATGTATGCATGAAAAATTTCTGAATCTTTACTCACTGAACTCACACAAACATACACCCACCCCTCTTTTTCCTCAGCCCAAGCTGACATTATCCGCCTCACAGCAGCTGTCCATAAGTGTTGGCTGATCAATAGGCCTCCTCTCGCACCCGTATCGACAACGGAGCGCGTTCATTGATCACGTCCAGCCCCTGAAGCCCAGTCTTCAAATATAATTGGGTGCCGGGATGGGCCTTCAGATGACTGACAGCAGTCTGAGAGGATAATAAACTGGCGAGTCTTTCACTGGACCAGCTCCAGATCAGATCTGATCGGTGTAAGGTCCCAAAGCCAAGAGCGTGACAAGTTCATAACATACCTGGCCTATCCATTTTTTTTTTTTACCCCACTTCCTTTACACATGCAAAGTAGTTGGTACTGCTATCCTCTGCTGATATTTCTGCTTACAACTTTATCCTCCACATCCCAGATCAAAACAGCAGGATTATTGATCACCATCTTATTCTCTATGCACAACAGCTAGCGGCACAAGGCCTATTCTGATCCCATAACAACTCTGCATATATTCTATTCAGATCTGGCCCCCTTTTTAGACTGTAACAAGTGTCTGCGAGATGATGAAAAGCCTTAATAAGAGAAAGCGGCCTTATTGATACTTCATTATTAAGTAGGCCGACTCGCAGTGCATTACGAGCCCATTAGAGACAATAACAAACACGAGACGCTCATTTGTTTCAATGAGCCACACCGAATATTAGAGATTAATTGACAACGGGGTAGGGGTGGGGGTCTTTTTCCGACCATTAATATTAAAAGTTGGGGAGGACGGCAGCCCGCCGCGCATAAATCTACAAACAAACACTCTCTTAGTCCACAAAAATGCAACCAAAACAAACAAAGCTAAAGCATAACAAAGGGTGTGAAGAAAGGGAGTTATTGCATAAAATGCTGAAACAAGAGCAGGAATTGTTTAAATATTCCATGTGTGAATAGCAACCAGAGCGCAACACAACAATAAAGTAATGAAGCCCTGAATGGGTCCCGTAACAATAAGAAACAGACGATGTGGCTGGGCCAATTGCTAAGCCTGCTTTAGAGTTGCCTTGGCGGCCGGCTGGTGTGTGTGTGTGTGTGTGTGTGTGTGTGTGTGGGTGTGTGTGTGTGTGTGTGTGTGTGTGTGTGTCTGCGTGTATAGCTAGGACGGGCGGCTGAGACAGTTGGGATGCAGAGTTGCCGGGGGCGACGGGGCTGCTGACAGAGGCCAGTGTCCCAGAGCTCGGTGTTCTGATAATGAGGCCTTGCACGCGCACCCACACACACATACACACACATGCCCAGTGTGTATCCACAGACATGGCCCAGTTAGAATTACCAGAAAAGACGGAACCGCTGCATACAGGGCTACACATCGGCATGACAAAGTAGCTTTTCTCAGCCAAGTGATAAGCTCTATTAGTTACACATATACATATTTTATTCACTTTTTAAAAAAAATCAAGAAGCCAAAAACAGGTCTTTGTTGTGATGGTTTAGAAAAAACACTTTTGGACCTCTAACAAACCTCTCATTGCACTTTCACTGACAATTCACTGGTGCTCAGGTGCTGGTGCCTTTCTTAACATCACCTGAAACTCTGTTTAACTGGATCATGTCTGAGCTTCAAGTAGAAGCTGATATATGATGTGTGTAAGGAATAGAGACCTGTGAGCTTTAATAAATATTAACCGTTGCAGGACCATCCAAATGCACTGTAATAGACAATGACTGTACTCGAGTACATCAGTGTGAAGAACCTATTTATAATGTAAAGATCCACATAATGTCAAGGTTCAAAACCAAGTGTTTGTACAAAACAAGACCCTCAATCTATTTACACACTATCTGCAAGTGAATCACAGTGTTAGGGATGGTTATAGAGCTAAGTGAGGTAGGTGGGGGTAGTAGGAAGGAAATGCTTCAAAGGCAGGAAAAGTATTACATTTTTATGGAGGATTGTGGGACTTTTTTTTGTTGTTTAAGCATTTCCAAATTTACTCTTCAGTTTAATCATATTTACTTCCACTGCTAGAGAGGACTCCCCTAATCAGTCACATGAAGTGCTGTTGCATCTTCTGCTAACACAACATCACTGAACAGTTCAACATGCTTGGAGGAGAACACTAACTGTCAGTTCTGCCACATCAGAACAACTGCCAAGGACAGGAGTGTAGAAACTCTACAATTTGTAGAAGAAATCGTAACATTGTGAAGCATCATGACCAGATACTGGACAAGACGCTAAGCAGGAGCTACATCACTACCATTCATTTCCATATCTGCAGGTACGGTGAACCTTGTAAACATCCTTGTGAAGAACACTAGAGGTTTACAGTTGTGAGTACCTTGAGTTTATATTTAACAGCACACCACTCTGAATATAAATCATGTTTCTGCCATTTGTCCAGAATATGTTCATTTGCCCTTGGTCTCTTCTGCTCTCTGCTTCTGAAATAAAATCAGCGGAAATTTTAGATTTCATGGAGATGCACGGTAAGAACGAAGAAAAGAGTCATTCATCAAACCACTTGCTAATTCTTTCTTCTCTTCCTCATCTGTCTTCTTTCCTTTTTTTTTTTGCTCAAGCTGGCCTTCACCCGGATTGTGTCGCTGGGATGGCACTGAGGGTGTGAGGGGGTTTGGGTGGAGCTGAGGGCCCAGCACATGAATATTCAATGATCTGTGTTCTCTGAGCACAGAGGCGTGGTCAGAGCAGCCCTCAGACCTGCCCAGTCTCTGCTCAGACAGGTAGGACAGCCTCAGTGTTAGTGGGTCATAGCTCTGCAGCATCTGCACCACATATGCCATTGTTCAGAAGTTCAGTTGCCATATAAGTAACTTAACTTTTGTACAGTTGATTCAAATACTAAACAACAGACATTAAGCTTTAAGAGGAACAACAAGAAGTCATAAATGATTGACAATAAACTGTATAATTCATGCTAATTGAGTTTTCATATTAAGCATTCTGAGTGTTATTTTTATTATCTTGATTTCCACAGCTTTCTTAGCAATAGTTGAACCACCTGGAAAGGAGATGACACCAGGTATGGGTTTCAGGCCAAAACCAGTAGAAAATGCTGAATCAGATATCAGAAGGAAACAACATTTATCAAAGCTTTGGTTTTTAAAATAAGTACATGAGATCAGTATCTGTGATAACTGATGTTCAAGGTTGAAATACTAATATGGAAAAATATTTATGTCTTTCTATGACACAGAAAATTTATGTCTGTTTATATCACACACACACACACACACACACACACACTTCTGTGCTCTCTTTCTTGCTCTTACTCTCAAAGCCCTCGTGAACATACACAGAGACACAGACACACACGCAGACAGACGCACACATGTGCATACACACACACACACACACACACACACACCAAAAGGTATTATGCTAATGCGTGCCCCCTGGTCTGTCACTGGAGAGTGAAGGCGAGCTGCTGGCTGGCTCTGTTCGCCTTAGGGCCTCGCCGCACGTTTTGACAGAGCATCCCCTGATAGTTAGGATTAGTCCAGCTTGTTTAGGTAAACCAAGGGAGAAAGGAGAGAGAGAGAGAGAGAGAGAGAGAGAGAGAGAGAGAGAGAGAGAGAGAGAGAGAGAGAGAGAGAGAGAGAGAGGGGAGAAGGAGGGAAAAGTAAAAAAGTGTGAGACGGAGAGATGGAGTAAAAAATAAAAGGAGAGGAAAGAGGAAAAGATTCAAGGAAAGGAAGAGATAGATGAAAGTGGAAGAGTAAAAGAGAGAGAAAGAGACAGAGAAAAGAGAAACAGAGAGAGGAAAAGAGGATAAGAATAAAGAATAAAGGAGAAGAGATAACAGAAGAAAAGAGAGTGAGAATGAGAGAATGAGAAAGAAAGGGTGAGGGAGAGGGGGAGAAGGACAGAAAGAGAAAAGGAGGGTGAGGAGGAGAGTGGGGAGAGAAACTAAAAGAGAAGAAAAGAATAAAGGAAGGAAAAGAGAGAGAAAGGTAGGTGTAAAGAAGAGAGAGAAAAAGAGAAAAAGAAAGAAAGAGGAAAAGAGGTATAATAAAGGAGAAGAGATGAAAAATCAAAAGAGGATAAGTAAAAAGGAGAAAGGATGAAAGGGTAAAAGTAAAGGGTAGAGAGACGAAAGAGAGATAGAGAGAGAGAGGGAAAGATGATAAGAAATAAGAATAATGGAGAAGAGATAAAAAAGAGGATAATAACAAAGAAGAGATGGAAGAGGAAAATAGTGAAGGGAATAAAGAGAGAGAGAGAGAGAGAAAGAGAGAGAGAGGAGGTGGGTAAAAATAAAGTAGAGAAGGGGAAAGAGAGAATGAGGGTAAGAGTAAAAGCAATAGAGAGGAAAGAGGAAAAAAGTAAAGGAAAGATAGAGAGAGAGGAGGGTAAGCGTAAAAGAGGGAGGGAGAGAAAGGGAGGGAGAGGGAAGGAGGGTAAGAGTGAAGGACATAGAGACGAAAGAAGAAAGGAGTGAAAGAGATAAAGAGGGAGGAAAGAGAGGCATGTTTTTTAGGATAGAGTGCTGGAACTAAGCTCCTCAGTTTAGATGCAGTGTGTGTTTGTCCTCAGTTGAAAATACAGCCAAACCTAAATATGTCATAAACAAGTGCGTCAGTATGGGACTGTGACTAAATGGATTGTTGTTATGAGTTTCACAGGCTACACTCTAAAAGCAGATGTGTTAAAAACAACATGTACTGTGTTTTTTTTAACACACCAGTGTATCCAAATTATATTTTTACACAGCCATTGTGCTGTCTTGTTGATCAGCACTGTGAAGTGTCCTAATGACAGTGTGTGTCAGAAATATCCTGTGTTCTCCTGGGTCAAAAGCAAATACTTTAAGTGTTTTGGACCAACCTAGCCTTCGCCCCTAATGTGTTTATTCCTAGCAGCTGCTCTGAGGTTGAACATGCTTTTCAGAATTCCTCCCAACCTAATGAGAAACTGCGGCAGGCTCAGTTTTTGTTAAAACACTTCAGTTTAGAGAGTGTTATTTGTTTTTAATCTTGTTTATTTTGTATGTGTGAAAAGTCACACTGTTGTGCGTTTCCATTCTCATTCTAATTTAAATGCCTGCAATGTGGAAAAATCTGGCTCAGCAGATTTCCAAACAGGCAGGTAAAGACTGGGTTCCATCATAAATCAGAAAACTTTTTCTGAAGGTTTAGATGGGAAATTACCCTCTTTTCTTATGATAATTCCAGGTTTTCATATTCATTCCTGTTTAGCAGAGAGGATTTGAGTAAAGATGTCATTTATTAAGTGAAATTTGGTTAAATGATTCAAAATGAGAGAGCATAGTTGTGGATAAGTGATGGTAGAGTTGGCATTACATTGATCAAACATGTTAAATATGATTCATTTTCTTCATTTATCTTCATACTAGATGCCCACTTGCAGCAAGCAGAGAGGTCTGCTGCACCAGAAAGTAGCCAAACAATGCCTACTGCTGTTAGGATACATCAAGTATTGTTTTTTCTTTGTTCTATGAGTGCAGAACTTGAACACAACTGTCCATTTAACAAACAATCACCAGCAAAGGGATGACTCTGGCCTATTGCATAAGTGGAGAGTTTGCTGGAAATTTGGGGAGACAAGAGTATGCAGGAATGTCTGGATACAAAACACAAGAACCTTTAACACAAGATTACCATTATGTCCATTAATAGAACCATTGAACAAGCTGAAAAAACTGCAGATTCAGTGTCTGAATGCACACTCCATAACATGCACATCATAAATCTGATGAATGAAAGGGATAAAGCAGTGAGCATTGCAACCATTCAAGGTAACTGGGCTTCGTGTGAGCATGTCCTCAATTGTAAGTCTCTAGTCACATTAAGCATGTGCCAAATGTGCAAGTGTAATAAAGTCTATTCCATTCTTGGGATTTTTTTTGTATTCTCCCCCAATTTTCTCACCTAATTCAGCTGTTTCCAATTCCGCCCACTGTCAAGGACTCCCCATTCCCATATCTCACGATGCCACCACCACTGGGGGAATGAAGACTATAGCGCAGACTTCCACATGCTTCACGTGAAGCACCACTGCATCTCTTTTGAACTGCATTATTCATTATTCCCAGCGCACCCATCTGACCAAACCACTTAAACACATATCATGTTGTATTTATGACCCCAGAAGTCATAAGCAGGAACTTCCCAGGAGGACTTGAAGGCTGTATAAGAATAAATACATTTGTGGGTGTAACCTGGACAGGCCAAATATTAACGATCATTTTTTAGGGTGTATCACAACGTGGCAGTCGTTGTTCTGTGACTGAGGACTTTAAGCATCGATAGCTGGAGGAAATGCTACAGGGAACGGAAATAGCCGTAGCTGTTTCAGCAGCTACTGTTGCTTACAGCCTTTATTACAATAACAATATGAGAAAATAATCACAACAACCAATCAGATCAGTGCTCTTGGATTCAAAACAAAATACCAAACAGATGGAACACGATGTATTGAAGACGTAGCCATGGTTACGGTCAGTTTGGTCAACGTTTCAGCTGGAGTCCATGGATGTATAACACTGTTGCTGTAGCAGATGGATGTGATAAACAACAGTAGAAGATTACACTGAACAGCCTACAGGAGCTGCTGTAGGCAAATCCCTACTGTGTCCACAGCTACAGGCTGTGTCACCATGTGAGCCTGTCACACAGGCCTGTGTACACACATACACACACACACAAGCCCATTCACATGGAAAGGCATGCAATGTAATTAGCAGCAAACACACCTTAAATCATTAAAACAACCACAAAGTTGTTGGTGGCAGTACGGGAGGCGTCACTGATGAAGGATGTTACTCAGAATCACTCAGTTCAAAATCTGTAGGTGATATTCGACTTCCAGCCACAGGCAATGTCACTGTGTAAGTCATGAGACGACTATTTTAGAATAATAAGGGCCATTAGCATTGCAGATGGACTAGGGTTTTGTCCGCTTGAAAAAAAAAAAAAGACAGAGTACGCTCTGGTTCACCCATAAGTCTATAATCTGGGAGAATGAAATATGCACCAAAACCACACTCTGGACAGTTTACTTTCTGAATTTTCGCGAGCCAGGTGCGGAAATTGGCGTCAGCGTCTCTCCCGTGCTGCAAACAGGCCTATCACTCTAATGAGAATTTTATTGTTCTCTTTTTACAGGCGGCTTTGCATGTGGAAGTGCTGTTTTTACTGGAGCATTCCTGCCCGGTATTAATGACACCTCCGCGCTCCTATCCGCTTTGAGCAACGTTTGAACCTCCCCATTAAACGGCTGACCTTTGACCCTAGGTTCACCCAGCCGGCGTGCACGTTCCTGCTCCGCACTCGGCTCGGGAAAAAAAGAAAGGCAGAATAAATAAAGAAGAAGGGGGGTGATTATCCTTTCGGTGCCACTGCTCCCCCACCCTCAAAAAAAGGAAGAGGATGAGGATCTTTTATTCAGCGATGTCAGGAGCGAAGGGGAGAAGGGGCCGAGATCTGATTTGACTGAGAGAACGAGCTTCCTTTGATGAGGCTCAGGAGGCGAGCTGTTTCCTCTGGAGCCAGAAGGGAAAAAAGTAAACAAATACAACAACCAGCTCGCTTCGTCACAGCAAGAGAGATTAGAGCTACCGGACACATCAATAACACAAAGTGCCCTGTATACTATAGTTCACGGGTCACTGTATACTATAGTTACAGCAGAGGAATGCAGGAAGAGAGAACAGAAAGGATGAGAAGAAGCTAAAAGAAGAGAAGAGAAGAGAAGAGAAGAGAGAAGAAGAGGAGAGAAGAGAGAACAGAAAGGATGAGAAGAAGCTAAAAGAAGAGGAGAGAAGAGAAGAGAAGAGAGAAGAAGAGAAGAGAGAAGAAAAGGAGAGAAGAGAAGACAGAAAGGATGAGAAGAAGCTAAGAGAAGAGGGGAGAAGAGAAGGGAAGAGAAGGGAAGGGAAGACAAGACAAGAGAAGAGAAGACAGAAGAAGAGAAGAGAGAAGAAGAGGAGAGAAAAGAAGACAGAAAGGATGAGAAGAAGCTAAGAGAAGAGGAGAGAAGAGAAGAGAAGAGAATAGAAGAGAAGAGAAGAGAAAAGAAGAAGCGAGAAGAGAAGACAGAAAGGATGAGAAGAAGCTAAGAGAAGAGAAGAGAAGAGAGAAGAAGAGGAGAGAAAAGAAGACAGAAAGGATGAGAAGAAGCTAAGAGAAGAGGAGAGAAGAG
>JBBJLR010000018.1:6656126-6666383 GCA_037577145.1 Brachypetersius gabonensis
GATATCCAACTTCATATTGAGATCTGATGTATCTAATGTGTTTCTTTAAAGTGTTCCTTTAATTTTTGTGAGCAGTACGTATTAGAAGAAGTCCTTTTAGAAGAATCTTTTTTTAATTAAACATTTCAGTCAAAGTATCTGATCCTTTAAAGGACACAGGTACAGAAGCTGAATCCACAGGTGGCCTAGTGACAAAAGTGGACATGTGTGGACAACCCAAAAGCATGAGCCAGTATGGCTGTGTTTTTTCTTGCTGAGAGCTCTACTTGTGCAGCTTGCATCATCATCACGGGCCATTTTGGTGAGCTTGTATTCATCTACACAATATGAATAATGGCTCAGGGGCCAGATGTTTGCAGTGCAGGCTCCAGTTAAGTTTTTCGTTCCCTGATGTCACCACAATAGGCTAAGAATAGGGTTCATGCATTAAGTGATGTATCAGTTAGAGTTCTAAATCAAGCTTATTACTTACCATTAATCCCCAACTTACACTTGACGCAGCCATGCTATTTTCAGAGCTCAGCCAGGATCTGTCACCGCATCTGAGCTTCAATTACACACTTCAATAGCCACAATGTAATAAAACTGAGATTTTAAGGAGTTAAACAAACTTGTAGAGTCTTCTTGTCCTTTCATCATTCTTTTTTTATAACCGAGTCATATGTTAAGGCATCATTCCAGCCAAACAATCGCACTCTAGTGTAATTATGGCTGTACAGTTTAAAAGTCTTTTATATAAGTTGCTGATAAAGATAACCATGCGGCCTTATATCCATAAGAGGAAACAGTTCATTTCCTGACCTAGTCATCACTGTACATTAACGTAAAATCTGAATTAGCCTTCATAAGCCATAATAACACTCACTGCATTCTAGTCAGAGTTAAAACCCCTGGATTAGAGTGAGCTAGCAGGCTTTCCTCTTTTGAACTCTGTCTGACACACCATTGCCTCAGCTGCATTTCAGTTCTAGACATTTAATGGTCTCTTGAACACCATATGAACTGAGGGACTTGGACATTTATTTGGGCCTAACACACAAAGGAAAACACTAGCAATTGTGGGACATGAGCATTCAGTAGTTTGGTCATATGGGCAGTACTGAAAATGCAAAAGATATACATGTCACACATTTCTATTCAGCTGAATAGTTACCATATCCAGAATATGTTGCTTGAACATAAAATAGCTTTTAACTGTCCATGTGTTTCCGGTTTACAGGTCAAGCAGTCTGTGGTTCTGGTTTTGAGTGGATGTTCTGTGCTGAGAATAGTATTATTATTCCAACATGATTTACTGCAGAACTACAAGATACATAAATAAAGAATATATCATGAATACTGTTTGTGTTAGTTCAATCGAACTCAAATAGCATTACATCCAGTTTGTTTAAAACTGACTATAAAGTTCCCCACATATGCTGTGATGTCTCTGGGCATTCTGATGCTCTATGTGAGTTATATCTAACCTGAAGGGAGTGGGGGTGGGGGGGTGATAGACAATCAGCATACAATTGGACCCACCCTAACACCCTGACTCCCGCCCACCCCACTTATGCCACCCTTGGCAACCCTCAAGCATAGTAAAGGTTAGCTGCAGTGTAAAATGAGTCATTAAGCTGAATTATGCCATTTTTATCTAAAAAGCCTCACAAATAGCAACACCTCATTCAACTCCACTATGCCATCAGAACCAGCTGTTGTGTAAACCCAAACAGTGCGCCATGTTTCTAATATAGAACTGTGCACATGTCGCTAAATCCCAAATGGCTATTTATAAAACAGAATATGTGCTTTATAGAGACCCAGTATTTTATTTCCTACATAGTGCACTACACAGGAGTAAGTATCCATTTGAAATTCAAAAGGGACTGTTAAAATAATATTGAAATCGAAATAGATTAAGTTAATGGAAGTCAGAATTATCATTTGAATCAACAAATCTACTTTTAAAGTCAACAATTTAGTGTTAAACACACAAAATTGTTGTATACAATGATGAGTGACAGAATATTCTTGTCTTCCCTCAGGAGTAAATGAGGACGTCTCAACAATAATGTACTGTACAATGATTTCAATTTCTTGCTGGATGAAATGTTTATTGTTATTATTATTAATCAGATTTAAATTGTCTATTATATTTTACATTGTCTGCTATTTTACACTATAAGCACTAAGCAGCTTGAGGCCATGCATTCCAGTGATGATGCTGTTGTCTTAAGTAAGAAGTTATAAGGCACTCTGCATCTTATCATGCCTAATAACACCCAGTAAAACCACTGTAATACACAGCCTGTTACTGCTCACTGCCTTAGTAGACTGTCATTAAATGCACTCAAATGCATACTTTTGCATCTACCCAGACCAGCTCTTTTAGCTCAGGAGAACTAAATTAGTCATTTATTTTAGGTAGGAAAGCTGTGGATTACAGCCGTTTGGGAATTGTGGTTCCAGATCCGATAGGATAGCATTGAACGCTTAGCAGTAAAGTGTTGCAGTTTTCTACATTAATTATTTTATCTCTTTCCATCTCTTAAAACCAGCAGGAGCTGCTCCAAGCATACACAATGAAAAATATTATTGTTGACCCTCATGGAAAAACTAGGGCTCCCACAATTTATCCCTTTAATGTTTCATACTAGCCACTCTGTCCACTCTATTCTGTACAAATATCAAGATCAGGGCAATATTCAAGTGCTGACACCAGATTCACCCTTCTAAAAGCTGATCACTAAACAGCTTTGAAACCATAAACAAAGCCTCTGGTCTTGCGGCAGGTCTGGAGATAGATCTCAGCCAGTGTTCAATTCCCCTGCCTCACATTCTCGTTCCCACAGTCTCCCCCTCGACCGAGTGCGGTTGTCAACACCAGAACACATGTTCTACGTTAGAGCTGTGTTTAACAGTGAGAGTCTGATTCCACAGGAGCCGCCAGAAGCCTACTCACAGACAAAGGAAGATGGTGGGGAATCTAAGACAGACGATAGAAGAAACCATGCTCTGTAATCTCATTGCTTGATTTCATGGAGTTTAACCCAGATTCCATGTCCTGAATGAGGGTCTCATTTGCTAATCCAAAACCCAGGCACCAAGTCTCCATTTTTGTGATGAGACATTTGGGAATTAAAAGAAATGCTGTAGTTTTAGATCTTGGAGGGCAATGTCAAAGTCAGGTGATGTCCGGTGAAATCAAACTAAAAGTGGAGTGATTGACAAGAGCTGTTAAATTACAGATGCACACAGTTCAAAGATTGTGCTCATTAAGTTCTGCCCTGTACCGGCAGACTTTAGGGTTAATTTCACATGCAGGTTTTCACTCATTATTTCCACTTCCATTCCTCACAATGAGCTTTCCCAAAGTTCTTCTTCCATTTCGGCAAAGAGTCAGAAAAGGTCACTGAATTTCGTCCGCACCTGCAAACTCGACTTCCACCGCTTCCCAAGGCCAGGCAGCGAAGACAGGGGGGCGGGGAATGAAACAAGGAGACCCATCAATGAGATGCACTACAACTTGGAACAGAAAAAGAGGGGAGAAATTAAACTGTTTTAATGAGGAAAGGTAAACGGCAGAGACGGCTCTTTAGAATAACACACTTTGAACACTTCACACGGCAGCAGCGCAGCCGAGCCATTAGTCTTCTATCGGTTTGCAGCAGTGGAGGACAGGCAGCCAGTTTCACTGGGAGCTATGTTTTAACAATGGCAGTGATTAATACAGAGAGCTCACGCTTTGAAATGACTCTTGAAAGTCTCAATTTCCTCCTGAACGTAACTTACAGCCAAAGATCGTTATGAGTCATTTCTGAGCCACTAGGATCTGTCTGATGTAAACATCATTAGGGGAATGTCTTTGAGAAGGTGATTCATGTAAATTCCTCAATTAAATGGGAAGGTTATTTAAAATGCTAAACAGAACACTTGGTCGTATTACACATTTAGGTTATAGAGTGAGAATATAGATCCAATATGACTAAAGGGAATGCAGGAGCACTTTATCTGAAAGCTTCACAACACTTGTATAAGGACTCCATACATGCAAAAGCACTGAATGACATATCTCTGCAGCAATTCCTGAACATTTATGAACAATTAATCCCAGCAATGGCAAGATAACAAAATGTTTTATGAAGTAAATTACACTTTCTTGACCATAAGTGGTCATAAATTAAGTGACAGAGTTTTTTCCTTTAACAGACATTCAGCATTATTTCCAAGTAATGGATACTGGCACAGGCCTATTTAAGAGCCTCATATCTCAGCTCTGTGCATTTCTAAGAGAGGAAAGGTTCACCTTGAGAGCTGCGTACATGAACAACTTAAATGTTCATCAAAAAAATAAAACAAATCAGCATATTAAATATATATATTAAAATATCTGGGATAATGTGTGTGAAAATAACCACTTAAGCTCAAAGGCAAAGGTTCCCCTGCTTTTTAAGCTCCTTTATATTCACTAATAATGAAAGAACAGTGGCTTTGCAAAAACGTACATTACTTTAGTGTAAGACCTTTACAGTTACAGTGTCACTTATCATAAAACACTTTATGACATGTTGTGGAAAATGGAATAAGCGACTTCGAAATACAGTTTTGTCCCACTGAGATCACATATCTCTTTGCAAGGGAGGCCCGTCCAAAATAGCAGCAGGAGAATTACAATGTTTGTGCATGTGTTATGAAGTCCCTATGTAGGAAGCCTTGAAACAAAAAGACAAGCAAATGTTTGTTGAGACTGCAAAACAAAGTAAAAATAATAAGACTTCTTCTTTTTTCTTGCTCATGTTCATCATTCTGAAAACAAACAAAAAAATGCCACTAAGTTGAATTTGTTGACAAATAAGAGTTTTTTCTTGTACTTTTGTTCAAGCTTTCTAGTTAAAATCTTATGATCCACCCACACCCATAGACCTAATATCAGCATTGCATTCCTGGAGCCTGAACCATGAAACTTCTCCCTACTATCCCATTCCTTCTCCTCATTCCCACCCCCTTTCTCCCGTCTCCCTTTTTTTTGGACATGGAGCTGGGCAGGAAGTCCCTCTAGCCTCTGCGAGCCCTTGGATAGAGGGTGAGCTCTGCGAGCGATCCTGCTTGATCCTTTGAGCTGAGGGATGAGGTCAGCTGTGGTGTGAAGACCACAAATTGAGACAACTATCTGACACCTCTGATCCGAGAGTCACATGGCTTGGCCCAAGGAGCGGTGCCCCTCGGTGAGTTGTTCTAGAAAATGGAGTTGTGTTTTCTGTTCATGTGGGAACTCTTCTGCTGATTGGAAGCTGTGGTGACAACCACAAGATCTGTAGATCTGTAAATCCTATTTATTGAATGCGAAGTCCTGTGACAGATTCTTTCCACATAAAGCCTACATTTTCCAAGACATTCGCGTTAAGACTCATCAGGCTCTTGAGGAACCAAAGTAAACGTTTTGATTCAGAAGCATATTCTTGATATATTAGTGGTATTGATGATTAAAGTAAGAATGTACAAATGTGTGTGTGCATGCGTGTGTGGCAGTGTTTCCTCAGCTTCGGTTTGTGGTGTATTTCTGTCCCCGAGTGCTGGTTGCTAGGCAACTTGCGTACACAGGGAGCGGCTGCTGTTGGCGTCCCTGAACTGTGCCGAGAGAGAGTGACTAGACGAGGGAAAGAGGGAGAGGAGGAGGGAGGGAGAGGAGGAGGCAGGGAGGGAGGGAGTGAAGAGAGGGAGCTCCTTGAGGTTTGGGGACTTTCACAGATACAGAGGAAAAATAAGAAAGGGTTGTTGATGTGCTCCGAAAGAATGTCTCTTGTCCTTTGTTCGCTGCCTGATGGTAGAAAACATCAACTTGCGAAAAAACGGAGAAGCTGGTTGGAAAGTAAAATAAAACTATAACATTGTATTAAAGCAACTGACAAACACGAACGCTAAACCATCTACTTCTTATCTGTAGATGTTCTTGATTGTTGAGTGGCTTCTTTTGCGGTCATCAGTCCTGTCTAGATGTAAGAGCAGCAGTGATGACGGAATAACTGATTGTCAATCACACCTCAGTGCTTCAGCTCTCTTGTCTCTACTTGTTTTCTTCCTGCTCCGCCCTGATCCTTGGGGATCTTAAACTAACCAGCATGGCCCTGGGCTTGCTTTCAGGGGTAAAGGGCTTGGACTGCTGCTGTTGTTTTGCAACAGTGCCTGTGGAAAAACACACAAAAGTTGAGTTGGATTACCAAGTTAAGAGTCTCAATACTTTGACTTAGTCAAGTCACTTCCGATGGCACGGAATGTGTCAAAAACAAGTATATATGTTCTTAAAAAACAGATTGGATGTTGGGTTGCTTTATATTTTAATTGCTTTCAACTCTCTGCTTAGGGTCAGCTCAACTGGTGGCATCTGTAGCATTAGGCTTGTCAGCATCATGCAATTTCACCTCACATACATTATTTGTTATATTAAAAATTGTGATTGTTACTTGTCTTTCTTTGTTCACTGTATGTAAGAGCATGCCAAATCTACTCAACTAACATGGTGAACTGTTGTGTGTAAGGACTAATTTGCACAGAAATATGTGTGGAGTTGAGTAAAATGTTTTTCTAGGAAGTGTAAAAAATACCCCATTAGCTATGAGGCTAACCCATTAGCCTCAACTATCTACCTCACAAACATAACAAACATTCCTGTAAACATTTTATAGCATCAAGACCCATGTGTCAAAAAATGTTTTCTTTCTTTTATTTTCTGCTTCTGATTAATTTTCTTTTTGTCTCTGCTGATTAAAACACACTCAGCCTAAGTAAATGTGACATGTGAGGGTTAATGTAGACTAATATTAATGACTCAGGTAAGAGAATCTAGATTTTAATTCTGTAATGTTATTGTTACATATCAAATTAAATGAGTTAGCAGATACAGTAAACCAGATTGTCATGTCTCCCACTTTTCTCTCCAAGGCACAGAAGGCAGGTGCATTTGCAGATATCCATTTTCATAATTTTTTTATTTACTTCAAACCAAAAGGTACGAGGGCCAGAAATAACTCAAAACAAAAACAGAACAGAGAAACACTAATCAAAGCCAGGATGACAGTGGACCAACATTGAGGTCCACCACTAACAAACCTAAATACCCGGAACTCACTGTCCTCATGAGTGGAGCCCCCTACAGGGAGCCCCTCCATGTCCTCCTGGACCGAACTCTCTCCGTGGAGCTCCTCAGTGTCCTTTGGGACCGAGCTCCTTCGTGGAGCTCCTCAGTGTCCTTTAGGACTTCCAACATGTTTTCCATCCTGACAGTGAAGGCCCATATACTACCTAACCTTTGCCAGATGGTGGAAGGGAGACTAGGGTGTGGGAGATGTGTGTGAGGTAATCCACAATGCTGGTGACTTTGCAGATGCAGAGTGTAATGTAGATGTTCGTGACCCTGTAGATTTTTTTGGCTGTCATCACTATCTGCTGTAGACCCTTGCACTCCAAGGTGGAGCAATTCCTTCACCAGACTCTGATAAAGCTGCACAGAATGCTCTGTATTGCTTCTCTGTATACCTCTGTAAAGATGGTGGGAGATGTACTCTCCACAGTAGAGGGTCCACGTGAGGTTGTCCACCATGGAACTTGGTGCTCTTGACAATCTCCACAGAGGAACTGTCAATGTTAACTAGAGAATAAACACAGTGTGCACAATCTGCAACCATCACCATGTCTGCATTAACAAACAGATTGCGGCTTCTATGTCACTGCCTTGCAGTTTCTACTGATTAAATTCACCACAGTCCTGTCATAAGCAAACTATATGATATGGTTTGAGCTGCACATTGCTCAATAGACATGGGTCAGCAGTGTGAACAGTAGGAAACTGGGGGCATAGCCCTGGGGGGCCCTCACGTTCTGCACAGATGTGCAGATGTCCAGGAGGTATTCAGGCCCAGCAGGCCCGGCTTTCTTATCAGATCCAGAAATGAAGGTGCTGAATGCTGAACTGAAGTCTATGAACTGTATTGTTGGTAGACCCATAGTAGTTTTCAGCCCAAAACAGGTATGGTGCACAGAACTGGCTCCTGGGGGGTTTTTGTCTGCTTTAGAGCTTGTTTGGTACATCTGACAAGCAGACTGTAAACTAAGCATGTGTTTTTTTGTCCCTTTTTCAGGAGTAAAAAAGACCACAGCATCTCAATAGCATCGGCCTGAATTCCATGTTCAGTAACTCCCTACCATTATATATATTGGTCTGTGTGTGTTTCTATTTGCCATCCTTCCATATTTCTTTGGAAACCTCACTTTTGTTGATGGCTCAGTAATGTAAACATTTAAATGTAAGCTGAAGCAAAAAATGTGCAGAACCATTCATTTGGAATGCCATTCTAAATCTCAACAGACTGCAAGCGAATTATCTCATTAGCCCAACACAGGGTTTCCAACATGCACTTTATGATCATTTTCTATTAGGGCTCGTTTTTGAAAGTAAGCCACTTGATGCACTGGCACTGCAGAGCATCCCAAGCAGCTGCTTAAACTGGAAGCCTACGGTACCCTCCAAAAAGAGACAACATTCTTCCTCAGAAACAAGCTCCACAGCTGCTGGGCTGCAGCTTGTTTGGGAACTGAGTGATATATCAGCTGAATGAAATGACTCACACTGATGTGGCAGCAAATAAAGCATGACTAGGATAGCCAAGTGGTTCTGGTTTCAGATAGAGGTGTTTGAGTCTGGTCTCTACTCATAACCACAAGCTGGCTTAGTCTACGCTCTTAAAAATAAAGCTTCTTAAATGGTTTTGGCTTAATTGGGCCAGCAAAAAGTTCTTGGTGAGTGAATCATCTTAATCATCTTACATCTAATCAATGTATTTGATATTTCTCATTATCAGGTTGTAATAAATATATGACATCATTAATAGGCATTTGTTGATGTCATTACACATTTACAACACCTAATATCAATTACACACTAACCTAACAACTGGTGTTGTTTTCATTGTTTTGGATTACAGTAATAAAGCTCAGGTAAATACACATATGCACCAACTCACGTGTATTTAAAGCATGCTTTCTTTTATGTGACTTACACGTAATTATATCATGTGTGTTAGAATGAACTGCTGTTTTTCTGATACACATCCATATGATTTTATCGGTTTATGGTGTTACCACTCGATAATTTCCCAGTAAGTTCACCTAAAACTAAATGCACAGTTCTGTTTATTGTTATAGTTCAGTAAAAAACTAGTTATTACTGTAATAGGTCTGCACAGAAAACATCCCCAGTAGCTTTTTTTGTTGCTTCTTTCAAGAAATAAAGCATACATCATGTAAAATTACCTGCCAGTGAATTAGACGACGATAAGTAAAGGTTGTATGAAAACAATCTCACAAAAAATGAGAAATGGATATTAATTATTCCAGTTGCCAAGATATCACTACCTGCTATGTGGTGTAAAACCTTTACATCATATAGAGATTGTTAATCTTTAGGAATGCTCTTCTCATTAACATATCATTAACAAAAATGCTTTTTTGAAAGAACCATCAACTGAAATGTCCCTGAGGGGGGAATTTAAAGTGGTTCACTCCAAAATAACCCTTTTGGCACCTTTAATTTTTGGACAAACATCAGCCAGGATCTCTCTTGGTCTATGCCACGGAACACGCACCGCTGTGGTGCTCAAACAAGTCGTTATGACCTGAAGTAGGACTGGCAGTGGCACAAGCTGTAATGAAAGGGCTCTGCATGACCTGCTCATGAAGGAAACATTTCAGATGGACTGCTAGACTGTAGGTAACCCCAGATCTCGTGAGACAGAATCCTCTGAAGGTCTTGTCATTGGTCTTGCTCACAGTAAGTTTATTCAATCCACTGTTGCCAGAGGCGCCCTCCTTGAGGCTCCATACTAAAGTGCTCTGGACCACTCTGCCGGTTTTGTGCAATGTTGAATTTTGGGGGGAGTTTGTGCCTGACTTGTCAAGATCTATTATTGTTTGTTCTAAAAATGGCAAGGAAAAGAGGGATTTTTGATGGGGAATGGGATGTCAGGCAGGGAATGAGCAAGGTGTGTATGTGCATGTGTGTATGTGTGTTAGAGATAGAGTGGAGGGAACCCTGGTGCCAGCCCCCCGGTCACAATCACATAGATTTGCATTCCACTCTAACAGGATATTGCCCAAAGTCCCCCTGAGGAGCTTAGTCTTAGTGTTGGACCTTAACTCCTTGTATACTCTCTCTCTCTCTCTCTTTCTCTCTCTCTCTCTCTCTCTCTCTCTCTCTCTCTCTCTCTCTCTCTCTCTCTCTCT
>JBBJLR010000018.1:6701095-6714790 GCA_037577145.1 Brachypetersius gabonensis
CATAACGTATATTCATTGGCTGGTCGTGTTAACATACGTTTAAGACTTTTCTTACGAATGGTGGCGAGAGCTCTTCTCTTCCGAACTCCAAATGCTGGAGAGGCGCGCGCTCTTCCCGTTCCAACTTCCAAAAATGAAGTTAGGCATTAGCCCTTCACAGTCAATACAACGGTTACATATCAAAGAAGCTCTAAGCCCAGTTAAATCATTGTGCAATGCCTCGGGCGCACTTTTGACGACAGGTACCGGCGGACCGGCTACCCCTTGGACCAGCGCCGCCCCCTTCAGGCCGCGGGGGGTAAAGCACGAAGGGCACAAGTGGCAGCTTTGATCAATGTAAAGCTGCTTTATCACGAGCAATGGGCCGATTTAAAAAAAAGTATGACTTTCCTACGACATATAAAGCTGTTTTCACTGTAGTTTTTTCTTAATGGCCGGAATTTAAGTCAGTTAGAAAAAAAACATTTGCTCGCCGTGGCCACCGCTTGAACGCATTAAAGGTTAATTATCTGAAGTGTTGATCAGACGATTTTTCAATGAGTAATATTTGTAGTTGTCAGAGAAAACAGAATTCCCGAACTGTCATACGTCTAGCAACACTTCCTCTGCTGCCAAGAAGGACTGGCGAGCCCACGGTTCTGTGCATAGAAGATATTGTCAAAAAAGCAGAAAAAAATACACTCACACACACACACACACACACACACACACACACACACACACAGACATACACACACACACACACACACACACACACACACACACATTTCGCTGTAAGCCAAGCCACATACACACATACAGGAGGACGAGACGGAGTGAAGTCCACACGATCAAGACGAATTAAAGGAGCATGATTAATTTCATTATTTGCTTATTTGTGCGTGTGAACACATCATATTAAGGCGCGTTGTTTTTGGCGAAGAATTCAACAAATTCTTGTCTGAAAATATAAAATAAATTAAATGTGCTGAGTGACAGACCTCGTTGATTGTGTCGGTTTAAGAGCAAATCAGTACAGAAAAATTAATCCATGAATAAACACTGGAGGAGAGATGGAGTGCTTTGTTGGGGACGTGTTTGTAATAGAGAAACATCTTCACCAAATCGCCTGGGAACATGGCAGCAATTACCTGGACATAGTTAGAATATTTCTCAAAATTCAATTATTTAGCTGAAGTTGAAGAGAAAACACAATTTTAAGGCCACTAGAAAAATGAGGGATGTAAAAATGTCAAGAAAAGCTCTCAAACTGGCACCTCTATTTCAGTTCATCCTGGTATAGAAGCTGAGAATTTATTGGATGCACTGTCAACACCATTGATTCTGCTCCTGTAAAGGTTTATGGTTAGGTCAGGGAAGAAAGTGCTGGGAAAATGCTCAGATTCATATTGTGATAGATTAGTATTTTTTATTCAAATAAGGGCACCAAGACCAATCTACATTTGTTGTTGGGATATTCAATTTGTTCTTGGTTGGGGCTCATCCCTCCTTGGAGTTCCTGAGTCTTACATTTCATAACATTGGCACTATTTTAGAGCCATTAAGTATGTGAGTGTTTTGCCCCCTGTATAATGAACTAAAACATTATGTGAATTTAGTCCATTGTTATGGAACCTCTAGCATGACATTAATAAAGGTTTTTTGTTTGCTTCAAGCAGCACTGAGTTGTAATGAAAATGATGGAGATCCAATGGACAGAGACTCTCAGTACAGCTCTGGCCAAAAGACCAAGCGCATGAGGACCTCCTTTAAACACCACCAGCTCAGAACCATGAAGTCCTACTTCGCCATTAACCACAATCCCGATGCCAAGGACTTGAAACAGCTGGCCCAGAAAACAGGTCTTACTAAGCGTGTACTTCAGGTGAGCAACAATGTCTTTTCAGCCCTGTTCTCAGGAAGCAAATGTTCCTTAAGATAATTCCAGCCAGAAACTTTGCATTAATCCTTTAAGGAGAACCTTCCAAACAAACTAAATGTCTTACAGACTCAGGACAGGAGTTTATTTCATCAAAATCTTCTAATGAGGGCTTATACAGCCATCAAATAAATGAGAACAATCGCAGATACTTCCAATGCAGCCAAATTCAATTTGTTTATTAGAAAAGTATGTATTGTCATGTGCTTCAATCTATAATATTGGCCTATTCTGTGAATGGTATTCTTTTGCCAAAATTATTAAATGAGAACATGGTTTAATTGAAGTGCAAATGAAAGGAACCGTTCAGTTCCAGACTAGATCTCATTTCGAGACCCAGCTGTTTTGTCAGCTATTGTTGAAAGTCGAAGAGGCAAAATAGGCTGCAATTCTCTCACAAATGTGACAGATAATCATCTGGGGAGCTAAAAGAAAGGAAGAAATGAAATAAACAAAAAGATTGTCGAGCAGTCGAAAATCTCAAAGCCCTAATTATCATCGCCAGAAAACAAAGCAGTCATTTGCTTTGATGAACCCGCTTTTCCGTCCTTATTTGTCATTCCATTTTCTAAATGCTCTCTTTCCCTTTGAGGGCTTGTCATTAATGGATGGAACATTTTCTCGTTGTCTCGGAGCACAGGTCTGGTTCCAGAATGCCAGGGCCAAGTTTCGGCGGAACCTCTTGCGTCAGGAAAACACGGGTGTGGACAAGGCTTCGGACGGCTCCACTTTGCCTGGAGGAACCCCTTCTGGACCGGCTTCAGAGATTTCCAATGCCTCAATGAGCCCGTCGAGCACCCCCACCACACTGACAGACCTTACCAACCCCACCATGCCCACCGTCACCTCTGTACTGACCTCTGTGCCTGGCAGCCTGGACGTCCACGAGTGCCGGAGCCCTTCACAGACCACCCTTACCAGCCTCTTCTGATGCTCATTCAGCTAGGCCCTCAGTGACCATAACTCTACTGTTCAGCCGGACTTTACAGACTTTACCCACATTGCCTGTTTTGGTCACTGAAGAGCCCATTTCACTGGTCTCTCTTTTCTTTTCAGAGCAAGGCTGTGGAAGAACCACCACTAGCAGACCTTGCTTGAAGATCATGCTCGTAAACCAGTATTACGAGCACGGTCCTAGCACTGATACCAATCACTGGTATTGCTTGTAAAACAGTCCTGTCCTGCAGCTGTAGTGTACAGCTGGTCACTTGCACAAAAAAAGAAAAAACCTCACAACTGCAACAGTCACAGACCTCCCTAGATGGACATCTTTTCAATAGATAAACTTATGGTCAGTACAACCGTATGATGAAAAGACTTTGAAAGGACAGAAAATAGAGGGCGGACAAGAAAAAAACTGAGCTAAAAAGAAAAACCTTTTGTTTGACCGCAAGCCTCTTTTAGAGTATTGCGTACAGGCGGGCATGCCTCACTGAAGGATCTGTTGATGTTTTTTGTTGTTGTTTTTTTTTGTCTTTGAAGGAATTGAGGAGACTTGATTTGCATTTTTATTTTCACCCCCCAACTATGTTTACAGCGCGAGACTGAGGAGAGAAGCGCTCTCAGCTTATGGGAATTCATCCTCACTTCAACCTATTATTTATGTAACTGCACCGGGGGTCAATGTGAGGAAACTGGATTATAATGTGAATAATTGTGAGATGAAAAGTGAACACAGCGAAACTTAGCCTGACTGTCACGTGCCTTATTCTGCAATTTAGTCACCGACATAACTAACGATCCCCCCTTTTTGTCACAGCAGATGAACTGCATTTGCATTTGTGTGTGCTTTAGTTTGTCAGAGGAAAAAAGTGGTTTAGTAGCTGTGCACACACAAGCGTTTAAACACAGGTATTCCCTCTGCCTCTCTCTGTTTCTCTGTCTCACTATCTCTCTCTCTCTCTCTCTCTCTCCCTCTCTCTCTCTCTCTCATTCATCAGATCCACATAGTCCTATTTCAACCTCTTACCTCGCTCAGAATCCACTGGATATAATAGCAGTACAGGTAAAAAACGATTACACACTACTAATGCCCACCAGTACAGACAAAAAAACGCACTGAAAAAAACCACAGTCGGGGCTGTTCACACTCATGTTATATTGAGAAAGACAATGTAATTGAGAAAAGCAAATTCAGATCACAAAACACACCCACAGAATGAAATATTCCACAGATTCAGATTGGTGATTAATTTCTTTCCTTTCGACCATTGCGATGTGACAGTGTTGGGAACAGGGTACGTTTCCATGGTTATGGGAGGCTGCTTGTTGAAAATGCTGTACAGTTTCGGCTGATTCTCGAGACGCTTCATGCGCACTCATCACAGTATCCCCTTTGATGTAAATTTTCAGTTCTGTAAAAAAAATATATAAAAATGAATCATATCACCTTGTGGTCCTCGTTATTGCAACATCCGAAGAAGCACAGCCACAGATTAAGCAAGAATCCCAGATGGTATAATCATTTTAGTTACAATTTAAAAAAATCAGGTTCTTCTAAGGTTCTTTATTAAAAGGATTGGTTATATGTATAGAACCATGACCACTTTGAGAAGGACCATATGAATGTGTATATGGTTCTACTTTCATATGGAGAAACTGGTGTGTATAGGTCTTTACAGACCTTTTTAAAAAATGTTAGCACCAAAAGGGGTTCTGCTGTTGTTACAGGTCTGGGAATCTTTTTCGATACTACATAGAACGCTTTTTTTTGCTAAGAGTGTATGATGCTGTTATTTATTCTACTGTGCTCAGTGTTTTCACGTTAGGAGGGAATGCAATCTATTAAAAATTTCATTTCAGTGGCATTTCAGCATGCTTTTTATGCTATTATTTATTTTTGGAAAAAAATCTTTTTTACTTTGCAGAATTAACAGGAATTTTGAGACAAAATTGCCCAGAATTTTAAGTTATGTCTATTAGGTCAAAATTAATTAGGTCAGATAAATTTACTGACCACTTCTATGGCTTTATCATGGATATATTATTGTTATTATTATTATTATTATTATTATTATTATTATTAATAATAATAATAATAATAATAATAATAATAATAATAATATAGTTGTTGTTGTTGTTGTTATAGGCTGCCCAAGCTTTTATAGAAATAAGAAGACATCACCCTTATGTCATGTAATCCTGGCTAATTATAGAACTGGCAGGAATTCAGCCAGCCACATATTACTCTAGGTTAATGATGGCGAACACATGGCAGTGTAAATACATGCTGCATGTTTTGTGCCTGTAGATATATGCCACAACATAGGTAATTAGAGTGTGTAAAATACATGACAGACAATCAATTAAACAGTCCAGTTATTTAGAACACACATCATAGCAACAGACAGAAAAACCAGAGGGAATAATAATTGAAATAATTTAATACTGAATAAAATAAGAATGGGATTTTAGAATAAATTATACATTGAATCTACTGGCCCTCCATTATAATATATGCATTGCGGTGTTTAAAACATATTTAAATATTTATTTCCTATCATTTCCTTATTTTCTTTATATATTAGTATTTGTTTTCCCAAAATGTTTCATTTTAGAGTTCACCTAAAGTCAGGTATTTATCATTGCAAGAATTTTCATAATTAATGTAAAAACTATTCAAATGAATTGAGTATACATACTGTCTGTGTAAGCTCAACCCTGCAAGGTTATACATTTTCAAAAAAAGGTTCTTAAGTTATTCTAGAAGTTTTTTATTTAGATTTGGAAAAGAGCTATAATTGTTTTGGAATCTTTACAGGTTAGCGGAGGTTCTTTAGGCTTTAAAAATACAAGAAAGTAGAAAATAGAATAACAAAAAATGTGTACACATATGGATCCTGTTAACAGATTTTTTAGACTCACACATCTCTTTAAGAAATAAAGAATTTCAAGCTTTTCTTTAGGAAACCCAAAAAGTGGTTATTCTATGGCCTTGACCCTTTCTGGTACCTTTGTTTGTAAGAGTGTAATGTGGAAGTAACAGATGTGCATGCATTATAAATGCAATCCCAAATTGAAAGACATTTTGGGACAGTTTTACACCGTTGCACAGTTAAATTTGAAAAAAAACCCCCAAACTTTCCTATCATCACTAAATGTATAAATAGAAATTATTTAATTCCACCTCTTGTGTTGAAACTGCAAGATAATGGCAAACAATATGAAAGGCCATGTGCTCCTTCCTGAACAGACCATGGACACTTATCCCGGCATTACCGGGGTCCTGAATGGAGCAGCATTTTATGTGAAGGGGCTGATTGCAGTTCTTGGCAGCTTTCCCACCATGGTGCAATCAGACTGAAGCGCCGTGTTTTAGCTTCCCCCTCCATTCCCCCCGGCCACCCTGAGTTCAGCTGAATTTAATCTGAGTGGTATAAGGCAATTAAGCACATAACAACATGGAAACAGCCTGACACCATGGGCGACTTTTACTCTGCATGGTTGACCATGAGAGAATAGTCAATATGTGTATCAAATACATTTGTACTTAGTGATCAGTGGGAATTGGGAATTTAATTGTGCTTTGTGAAAGGGTCTTAAATGATGTGACAAGCATATTTGGTCAGTGGAAGGAAACTTCCATTACTCTGCAATAAGGGCAATTATTAACTTGTTCAGTCCTACCACCTCACTCCTAATCTCAGGAAAGAATCAAAGAAGCGTTAACAAATTAAAAGATGTTTAAGAATAGTAACTTTGCAGAAGAAGGAAAAACATTCATCATTTCCAAGGTAATTTAAGCACAAATTAATTTATTCTAAAAAATTTTGGACCACTTTTATTGGTTGATTCATCGTGAAATTTTGCAACAACATAAAGAGCAGCTAGCATTTTCAAATTATTTCAAAAGCAAGCGTTCCAATAGCTATGGTATACTTTTGCATGGGGATTAAGGAAACGAAAGGACTTACAGTATTTGCACTACAGTCAGTGTGTGTGTATATTTGTGTACATGTGTGTTTTATATGAACGTGTTTTTATATTTTTTTCTCCATTTGACTCGCGACTCAGGATGTATTAAAACATTCTTTAATCTTCCTCACAGCATTAAATGATACATAATTGCTAAGGATAAGACTGCATTCTGCTCACCTACAAATAAGCCATTTAGCCACAGCCTCAAAGCAAGAACCTTTTAAGGGCTCTGATGATAAGTTGGGTTAATGAAGCTATATGTTTTTTTCCTCTGTTTTCAAAGAAAGTGCATCTGAGACAACAGTGGGGGACTGGGTATGGGGCTGATCACAGGAAAGTGCAAGAAATTGCAAGCCACTTTGTAAAAACAAATAAAGGTAGGGTCACTGGTTATTCAAATGACCCAAATACACAAACAACATTATTAACACATACATTTCTTCATGTGAGATCAGTTGACAAATAAAAACAGACAGACATCAGTCATCCAGTGGTCAGCTTAAGTCAGGAAGCTCCGCCCTTTCCATTCTTGTTGAGCTCAACACGACCGCCTAATAAACTACATTTCCCAGAGCAAGATGAGTGAAGGCCCTTATTCAGGTCATTGGCCTCACTGGTTCCTTTGGCTGTTGCTGTAAGAGTGGGACACTGGAGTGGTCTGGCCCGGAGCCCACCACTCAGGCTCCTGGGGGGCTGGCAGACCGGGCTAGTAATGGGTCTGCAATGGGTGCCAAAGCCAGTCAGCCACCATAGAAGCCAATGTGCTGCCCAGATGTACCCGTGCAATCCCACATAAAGTCGTGCGATGAAGGTTTTAATAGAGAGAGGGCCTGGTATTTAAAAACACACGACAGCCTATATGGAAATAGTGGGTCCAATAAACTTTAACACAGAATATTATTACCTCATTTTGGATCGAGCAAAGTCCGAAACTCATCTGAATGTTTAGCGCGTTTGCATTCACGAGCTGACATCTACTGCCTTCTGGAGAGACTTCAAGCCTTCGGAATGTGTCCGAGTTTTTTTTTTTTTTTTTTTGTAATAGCCCTTAAAAACGATTATGCTGTGGCAGACGCCGTGGCCTACAAAGCTATCGCCAGGCCTGTTTTCATTGTGCCTTGGTTGTTTTCTTTTGTGGCCTGCCTTTCACTTCACAGGAGAATGGTGGTTTAAATGGACCACCCAAACTACAGTTTTAACTGTCCATGTGACCACTGGCCAAGTCCTTGTTTGTGCCTACTCTAGAAGATTTACGGTATGGGTTTCATAAAATAAACATGCAAGGCTTTTGGAAATGTTAATGCAGTGAACACCGTTGACTATAACTACTGTGCAAATAAGCAAAGAAAAACAAAGAAGTGTTTGACAGCATGCACCCTGATTAAAGTATACACGCTAAAAAATAATGGTTCCTGAAGGGTTTTAGGCACAAAAAAAAAACTGTATTACTTTTACATAATATGTGCTGTATTTTTGTCTATATCCATTATGAACTTAAGGGAATTTTGAGGGAACAAAAAACAGAAAAAGAACCCTTTTCAACACATTAGTCTTTAAAAGAGTCTTGGTTCTCTTGGATCATAGCTCTGATGACCCATTTTTGGTGAGGAATTCTTCCCTTATTTTCCCACCATTTTAATCACTCCCACTAGTTATGTTGCCCCTGGGAGGGTGAAGATGACACATCTATGGACAGCTCAGCATGCTTGGAGGAGAACATTAACAGCCAATTCTGATACACCAGGTAATACCTGTGCTGAGTGCTGGGGTGTAAGGAGGGCCATCCCACACCTCAAAGACAGCATGACTAATTTTGCTCACTTGGGTTCCAGCCATAAATAGCTAAGGCATTGCCAGGGATTGTACTCACAGTCTCCTGACAATAGGGCCAGCACTTAGACGGCTGCACCACTCAAGAGCTCACAAATCTTTGCAAGAGCAGAAGAAGCGTCAACAGGACAAATGTCATGTAAAATCCCTTTTATGAGTGACCTTTCTAATACTGTGGGATGGAAAAGACCACCTCAAGTAGCAGCCATGAGAACCATCTTGCGGCAAGTCTCTCATCTTAGCCCAGGGCACAGGACGGTCATAGCCCTTGGCTAAGAAGCTCATAGCCTTTGGCAAAGCAAAAATGCACTCTTGCCTCTGGAACACTGATTTGAGCCAAAAAATAACATACCCTAGTCTGGATGAGGGTTAGCTTCTGCTCCTGGGTAGGAATCTTAACAAGCAATGACCTCTATTTAACATAATGACCCAAATGTACAAGTACATACATAGCCAACTCACACTAAATAATAATAATCAATCACACACATTCTGCAAATTTACTGTTTTTATCCAACTGTGGAGCAGATATTTTACCCTGTTTGTTCTCTAACTGTATCTGTAGTCTGAACAAACTGACTTTGGCAGTACAAGAAGATCTCAAACTAGACTGGTGGGCATCATTACATGGAGAGTGGGCCTCCCTTCCACTGCCACTCATTCACCAGTACTGCAGCGAGACTGCTGTGCTGAAATGCTTTGATCTCTAGAACACACTACCATCTTGGCTCCAGCTTCCGGAGACCAGACCTTGCTATTCTCCTATCAGAAACCCCCTTAAAACGCTCTCTCAGCCCAGTTGTCATGGGGGCTGGGGGCTACTGCATCGCAGCACAGACACAGATCACCAGCCATGGGCTGGGATTATGTCAATTATTGAGAGATGTTCTCATCACATATTTATTATTTGGCGCTAAGTGGTAAACACCCTGTGTGTTAAGTGAGGCTACTGATACCCCCATTAAATCACATTAAATAAACATGCCATGATCAATTATTGATCTTTCAGTAGGTCAGTTAGCACAACTCACATTATGCAAAGAATTCAAATTACTACTGAAATGAACTGGTTGTAGAATATATTTTGGAGTCACTTATCATTTGGGCAGGTGTAAAGGACAGGCTGTAATGTAGAAGAAGCTCACGGAAGAAGAACAGCTGTGTACTTTTATGAAGCTGACTTTTCAGGGCACAGCTAATTTCTGTGCTGTAAGGAAAGGAAATGTGAAATCACTGCACAGGTAACCAGGTGAACAGAACTTCTTATTTGTCTTGTTTTGCTGTGAAGCAGTGGCATACCAGTTTTTTAAGACATACTTCACATACTTAATCCGGCGAATCACCAACACGAAGAGCCACGCGACTGAACTGGAGCTATGGAGCCGTTAGCATGGCCCCACGAGTTGAGGCCACCGCTATGCTAATCACACTCACCCAGTGTCCCATTGTGTCCAAGTGGACTTGAGTGTAATACATTATGAAAATGAGAATGAGCACAGCTACGTGTTCCCCTGGTCATTATGTGACCATTTAGCTGTACTTAGGACTCTTCTGGCCGACCCTCGGGCCCTCTCCTACTCCGGGCTAGCCGCTAATTAGCATGAGTAGCTTCCCCTGGTCCGGCTGCAAAATGGCTCTCGCCACCATAATCACATTCATTTGATGGTTGAGGAGCCATGGTGGGATGAAATTAGAGTGATTAATTAGGCGTTGACGCGCGGCCAAAGGTTTTCAATTCAGAGCTGTCACATCAATAACGGATATCTCCTTCTTGACCACACAGGGATGGCCTAAAGGAGGAGGACGCAGGGGGAATTACTAACAATTATGACCAATTAGTCACTACGATCTCCAGACAGGGCAACAAATGTAAACACGCCCAAAGTTACAAATCCCCCCTCCTTGCTTTGAATTGATATTCTAACAAATGGCAACCCTGCAAGTTTGGCGTTGTTGACAAATTCGGCAAGAAATGAATGTCAGATGTTGGTTAGAACAGATTTGCAATTAAATACGGTACAAAACATGGGCCATGCGTTCCATTTTTTAAGTAAGTGGCTGAATTTATCTTGATGGTCAGATGATAAAATTGACTAATTTGATTAAGAACTTGAGCAACGGGAAATAGCACGATTTATTATATTTTTGTTCCATACAAAATAGAGCAAATTACTTTTAGTATCTTATTCACTGATTAGAGCACAGTTCAAACAGTTTCACTTCTTTCAGACAATGGATGAAATTAGCCCAATAATATAATTAGCATAAAACTCTAATTCGTATGATCATTACAGCTGCTGCGGCATGAGACTGAGTTTAAGTCATAGAGCTGGGTAGTATGTTATCTAGTGGGGCGAGTGTGGGGCGAGTTTTGTACTTAGTGCTCCTGTGCTGGCTGTCAGCGCAGAGGAGGGCTCTCTTTCTCCAACGGCTGACAGGGCCTGTCTGCAGCCAGGAAGAAGAAATAAAAAAGCCAGGCAGACTGACACACTGTTTATTCACAAATGACACTGCTGGCTGCGGCTCGGTGTCGCCCGTGTGTTTTTGATGTGCTCTCCCTCCTCGAATGGTGTGTGTGTGATGTCTCCTTTGTAGGTGCTACAGCATGAGGGGGGTACAGTGGGACCAGGAGGGAGGCAGGCAGGGTGACTGTGGAGGTGTTTAAGGTGGATGTCTATGGAAACAATGGTTATAGGAGCATAACATCTCAGAAGAGCTTCAGTATTTTGGGCAAGACTACAGTTATACTCATTCATTCATTCATTCATTCATTCATCTGCCTATTCATTCATTCAATTAATAATTTAGTTATAATTCATACAGTGGACGTAGTCTGCTGAGGTATCTTTTACAGTGCAGCCCCTTAAGACTTTGTGAAGTGAAAAGAATATAATTTAAGATTTGGGTGGGGTATCAAATGACCCAATCAAATGACCCAATCCTTACCAATCCCAAAGCTGGAGCCTATGATTGTACATGAAAACTGTAATGACAATAATTAACAAAATTAAAGCAGCTTTCAATAGCGCTATGATCTGATGAATGATTGAATTGAGATGTTCACAAACTATTCTCATTGATTCATTATGAACTGATGCAGGGGCATGTTATTTTGGTGGAATTATACACTGGGACCTCAGAAAATCCATGCAATTCAATGTGAACTTCCAATGTGACATGATAAGCAAAATGGCTGCTGTGTGAATAAGGCTAATAGGGTGGGCCGCTTCTGCATGCTAACTCGGACCCACACAAAGCCAAAAAGGAAACATGCTGCTCATCCATATTGCATTGTTTGTGTCTTGCCAATGCTTTGCACCCTTATACTGTACATTACACACAGAGCAAAGCAATAAATAAAGCAAAGCAGAGAGCACTGCACTTCTGATTGGAACGAGGCCCACATGGCTACCACAAAGGTTACCCTGCCTCGAGCGGCCATTCGTCTTGTACTTGTCGGGTCTGCGCCGCTTGATTCTCCAAACGAGCAGTGAGAAATCTGGTGACATCAGCACTTCATCAAGGGATGCCTCGCCATTATAAATCAGTTGAACTCCTGACACCTGAACTTTGTTGCAGGCGCGCTTTTAAAGGGCATGCGCTGCTGCTCCGCTATTAGGCCACGGCTGATCCATGGCGCACACATTCAGGTCAGGAGCTAGGGCAGAATGGGGGCCAGACAATAACAAGACAAACCAATGTTGACTCCAGAACTCCGTAATACATGCTACCAGAGCCGCCGGAAACATTTTTAATGTGGGGGTATGGCTTGAGATGGTGGAGCTTGGGGGTTGAGGGTTGTCCAGTGGGGTGGGGGGGTGGGGGTTGTGGGGGTGGAGGGGTGTCGGAGTTGGTTGCGCGCAGTGTTTTTTGTGTCCAGGAAATTATTTTGAAAATCATTCGTTCCGGGGCCTATAATGGTTCCGGCGCCCATTCATACTACACACTTATTGCAGCAACAGAACACACTTCGCTCGTACTTACTCAATACAGCTTGCGAATGAATGAAGAACTTTCCAGGGACAGACTACAACACAGCGAGTTCTCCCAACTACATCTAAACTTATGATGAGGAGCATGAGCAAAAAACATTTATGTCATGAAATCTCATCTATATGTTATCAAGTTTAGAGAAACTTGATTCCCTCTCAGAAAGTAATTGACATTGAAAGGTCCACTGTTTGATTGATGAGACATTGTTTTACGAGAGTTCTGTGATGGTTTTGGCCTCAAACGCAAACCATCAACATTACCTAACACTCAAAAGACATGTGGAGGATCACTGGTGGTTTTGACAGTAAATAAAATGATGGTTGTGGTGGTGGTGATAGGAACCAGGGGTCATGATCTCCACAGCACTATCACCACCACTGTAACGACATTTGAGTCAGTAATTTGCAATGAACCACTTTGCTAGAGGTGAACTGAAAAAACAGGCTCAGACGACTATATCTGACAACTCATTTCTAAAATTTCTACTGAATACTGTGCTTCCACTCTGCGTGTGTGTGTGTGTGTGTGTATGTGCACTCGTGTGTGTGTCCGAGTCAGTGAGAGAGTCTCTCTACCTCTCAGATTCACATGAGCCATCACATTCAGGCTCTTTGTACATCAATGACATCTTTATTCTTTTCTTCTCTGGCCCTGCACTCAGTAGCAGTGAGTACACTCGCCTTGTAAAGAAACAGCTCCTGCTCCTCTTGCCATTGTGTGGGCCTGACAATGGCCCAGGACCTCCCAGCTCTGCAGCTGCAGCCTGGCTCTGAACGAACACACACACACACACACACACACACACACACACTCACACACAGACACACACACAAATACACACAAATACACACAAACAACACAGACATTTGCACTTCCATTGCACACACATGCACACATATTTAAACTGACACAACAGACATTCTCACTCTTTGTCACAATTACAGAGACACACACACACCGGCTCTCTCTCTCTCTCTCTCTCTCTCTCTCTCTCTCTCTCTCTCTCTCTCTCTCTCTCCCTCTCTCTCTCTCTCTCT
>JBBJLR010000018.1:6714890-6730270 GCA_037577145.1 Brachypetersius gabonensis
GAAACAGAGCAGAAAGCACCGGACAAAATGTTTATGGGCAGCATCGAACTCCGTCAGTCGGACAGATCAATGTGAACGGAAATGCTAAAATAAACAGTAACATGCTTAAGTTGAAACTTGGCTTGGCGTGACTAAAAAAAAGCCAAGAAAACGTCACTGCTTAAGTAGACCCACAAGTTAATGACTTATTTTGGCCACAAGATGGAGCCAAAGGGGAAGGCAGAGCTCAAAGACGAGTTTTCAGATTGATTTACAAATTACTGTATACAGTAAAACATCACCGGCTTTTCTGGGCAGAGATGCTCGTTTGAAACTTGGACCGATGAAACGAATTTATGAACTGGAAAACAAAACTGACAGCAACATGCTTAATGAATCCTCACTGGGTGTGAATGCGTTCCAGATCTGCATCCTATTCAGACAAATCCAACCATATGCCCTGTCGCCTATGAACCACGTCCCTGAACCCCTGAAGGACTGGATCAAATCAGAACTGGAGAGAATGGAAGACTTGGGTGTTAAAGTGAAGCAGAATGATCCAAATGATGAATCAACAGTATGGCTTCACATATGCGCACGTTCTCTCTCTCTCTCTCTCTCTCTCTCTCTCTCTCTCTCTCACACACACACACACACACACACACACACACACACACACACACACACACACACACACATTTGCTTTTATGCAATGTATGCATGAATTCAGAACATGGGTTCAAACATACATTGCCAATAAAAAGTATGGAATCACTGTTTTCATTCATGCATATTTGCACACAAACATATACAATGTATGTGTTCATGCATGTATTTATGTCTGTATGTATCTTTAAGAATATACATTTCCAATCCTAAACGTAACTCCACTCTTAGCCTCAGTGGCTAAAATTAAATAGATTTTCCCTGTCAGCTTGACAAAGTGGGTAACATTTCACTGGTCCTCACACTGTAGATTTTCAGGATAAGAAATTCAATGACTGCTTAATTAACAAAGTCAGGATGCATTGGTCTTTACACTGTATGAAACCAAGCACACACACATATACACACACACAAACTCACATACATACACTTGCACACATACACACACACATGCATGCACACACACACTGCTAAGCCTGTGTAGTGAAGCCCAATGGGCCCATGCTTGGGAAAAAGCTCCAGCGCGATTCAACTGTCAGTCATCCGTGAGCGGAGCTGCATTGAGAGCAGGCCGGTCAGGGTGGTGCTGTGATAGACTGTGCTGGGCTGCCGCTCCAGCTCAATGAGGAGCGCCATTGTTCTCAGAGCCCTCTTCACTGGGCCACTCGCGGGGTCTCTGGAAACCAGGCCATAGCAAATAAACAATACAGTCCCTGCTCGCCCTGAATGGACAACGACGCACATGTTTATTGAGGCCAGACTTCTTTTTTCCTTCGTGCTCTCATCTTGCCTGTGAATTTAGCATCAGAATCGCAGCCAAACAGAATGGAGGATTTTTAGCCCATTTGGCGGCAACTGATTACAGCTGGAGAAGTGTCCTCCAAAGATACCCAGGTGTATCTTTTCACATTTAACAGATACTTCTGGCAGTAAACAGATGATTGACTTTCTACAAACTTTACTCTGGAAAAACAAACAAAGTATGAAAACAAAATGTGGAAGCCTTCATTTCAAACACAAATCCTTTTATGTTTTTTTTTTGTTCATTACCAAATTGCAAATTTGGCAAATCAGAATAATAGACATTTTTGTTAAAATCATTTCCTTTTTACCCCAAACACCTTTTGTTTATCAACACAGTGAAGAAGAGGGAGACCTAACAGCTACTAAGGAATGCCAGTTTGATGACACACAGCAGCCCCAAGAGTGACTCGCTGACAGCTAATGAATACGAACGAACAAAAGAGGCTATGAGCGCTTACATGAATGTCCTGGCTCACCAGATAGCATTGTTTACACAGTACTGAGTAATCCAGGGGGCAGAAGGGAGTGGCAGTGGAAGTTTTAACCCAAGAGACGGATTTCCCAAACTGTAGCAAATCGCCACTGTGCAAACTGGCTTTGACATGGTTGAAGGCACACTTGTGCTGTATGCAATCGTACAAAAGACCCAAAGCAACTACAACCCCACAAGTAACAAAAGCACAGTTCTGTTGTGTCATCCAGTGCTGAAATATAGCCATGCCATCAAATCACAAATGCCAAAACTTAAATGAAAAAATATGAGCTTACTAAGCAGGTGAGCACTTACTAACTTACTAGACGTGAGCACGTTTTGCCTGCTCTAGATTAAACACAGACAAAGACGCTGGGGAAAACATTTAATATATTTTATTTATAGCTTTGTATATTGGATTTTAACAGGGAGTCTTTCAATAAAGAGCCCTGGTGCAGAGTTGCCACAAATGTTTCCATTTTTTATAGCAATTGATATGATTGCAGTCTGACTCACGGTCACAGTTAATGGTGTATCTAACTTCCAGAAGGCAATTTTTTTGTTATAAATGGATCCCAACCATTGTAAATCACAATATGATTTGTAATTACCTTTGGTTTTAATGTAATGTGTCAGCCCTTCAGTAGAGCTTCTGAAATTCTAACCAATGGTATACATTGTTTGGCTGTATACTCTAGCAGGTGCTTTTACTACAGATCTGTTTTGTTTACAACGACCATGATAATTCTATAAAAATAATGAACTAAAATTACAGATCAGTACTATACATGTATCTAGTTCTCATAAACCATGTGTTCTTTTCTAAGGCTGTCCACCAGTGCTATCACATGATATGATAGGGTAGTCCAATTCCAATCACAAATTCTTCAACAGCCTGAAATAATAATAATAAACATTGGTAAGGAAAATGTTGTTATAAGATGAGCAACATTTTCATTTCTCTGTCTTCATGGCTGTTGTAGTTATAGTTATAGTTACCTTAAAAAACTCAAAACCAATTTTAAATCAAGGCAAGGCAGTTTGAACAGCAAACCAGAGTATTTATCACTCAATATACAATATTAATACACAATAAATAATTCTCCATTAACTGTCAGATCAATACAAACATCTGTAGACACTTATAAATGATCAGATAAAATTTAAGTAGATATTTCAATATTTGTAACAAACACTTTGGATGGAAAGAGCTGTAGCACTGTGGCAAACCAGGGCAGGATACCAGAATGTACTTACCCTGAAAGTTATCTGTGTTATCTCATTTTGTATATATGTTTCAACACAATTTGACAATTACATTTGCCCTTTACACTGTGTAAAATCGTGATGGTTAGATTAATAGAAATGGTCCAAAACTAATAAAGTCTTATTCAGTTAACTTGGAGATAATTTCTACAAGATATTTTCTGTAAATTCAGAGAGAGAGAATGAGGGAGAGTAAGAGAGAGAGATAAAGAGAGACAGAAAGAGAGAGAAAAGACGAATCATTATGAAAGATCTCACCACAGTAACATGGAATACTTTAAATGATACAGTGTCAAATGCATCGAGCCATTAAAGCAGAAAGGCTAATAATTGAAAAGTAATTGTGTGTATTGTTTCTGAAAACAAAAAGAGTCAATTGTGAAGATTCCCCTTCTTTAATGATATATTCTTTCTTTGAAGGGGTCTTCAGCGTTGTATAGGCCTCCGTGTAGAAAACGTTGCATGTATTCATATGCTTATACATATTTACACAGATAGACAGACAGACAGTTCACACACACATATACAATTGCGCACACGGATACTTTGGCGAACTCACCGTCACGACTTCAGAAGGCGCTTTGATCAGAAGTGTGGCATCCGGCGCCAGGGATTCTCTTTATCGTTGCATTTTATTACTTCTCTGTCTCTCCTTCTCTCTTGCCTGAACAACGACAAATCAGACGCCGGCAAAGAGCCTGGGCTTGGCTTCAGCTAGTCACAGATATTCAGCATTCATTTATAGGACGCTGTGGCTCAGATGCCCTAGACAATACAATTATTCCCTGATTTAAGTGGAGGAAAACTATCCTTCACTCACTTCTGCACTTCTGTCTACACTAAATCTGGGACTGAATTACAACAAATTGTCCTCATGGGTCAATTAGTCAAGAAAATTTGAAATCAAAAGCAGAAGCAGAGTGTGATAAGTTGGAAAGCATTAGCTATCCTACTGTTAGTGACTAAAAAACTTCAGTATTAATTGAGAGAAAGCTTTCTACCAGCATGGAGCGTATTACCCATGCAATACTGCGCATCACAGAAACAACATAATCTACCTCTGCCGCCCCAACGGATATGAAATATGAAAGCATTTATGGGCAATGCATGCACAGCCATGTTTGTACTCCATTCTCGTTGACAGCGAGGAGAGAGCCATTTTGAGTGTCTTAAAAGCACGAGTGTTTTATTACACCGTACCGTCGGTGCAGGTTCTTGCTAGTGCCACAAATGGCTCCCCATGGGCTGGTATGTGCTGGCAAGCCTTGCATTCTTAATTTCTGATTCATAATTCTTTTGCAAAAGCGTTTCGGCCCGTTTTTCCAGAGAAGCACAGTTCTAACAGTGATAAATTACTCTCATAAAGGAGGGCTTTTTTTTCCCCTCGTCCTGTAACAACCACTGAATGCGAATGTTTGTAGTGGGAACGATCCCGAGAGATGTAATAAGACGTAGGCTAATCGTCCAAGGGGTAGAAGACTGGAGGGCGTTTGGAATGATCTTCTGCAACACTGGGTGTGAGCGAGCAATAGGCCTAAAGTGGGAGAAACTTGAGTCAAGGTGTGTTTACACACTTTGCATGTGAGCTGGTTCGGTTGTGAATGTGCTGACTGGGATAAAACAAGAGCGTGAAGGAGTTATGAAGAGTGAGCGAGGGGGGTAATGGTCCAAAGTAGCCCAGCAGTATTTGCATGTTTAAAGTGGAATTCCACTGATTCTTCCGAAATGTATATGTTTAAGACGAAAGCAAAGTCATTCAGTGGCTTATAGAGATTTTTTCCACAGTGGTGGTGAATGGAACCAGACGTCTAAAGAACCTAACACTATAAAATCTCCCTCACAAAAGGTTATTCCAAGAAAAAAAGCATCTTCATTTTTATTAATTTTTTAACATAATCACATCTGCCCTTTTCACTGTGTAAAATCATGATGACTGGATTATTAGAAATGGTCCAGAACTAATACAGTCTTGCTCAGTGAATAATTGAACAAGACTTTATTGAATAACTGAACAAAACTGATAATTTTTCCAAAATATATTCAATTGATTCAGAGAGACAGAGAGGATCAGAGAGAAAAATGCTAGATATATTCTTTTATGTTTGTTTTTTGAAGTTTTGGTTAAAACCATTTTATTTTTTTAGATTTACCAATGGTTCACCCTCACCATTATTACATTTAAAATCTCAGATGACTCTAATATAGGTTTAAAGGTCCATTTCTTATCACCACCGCTGAGTCAGCAATGAGACGTTTCAAGTGAAACCACTTTGAATGAATTTGTTTACTCAACTATTCAGGATCAATTCTGGAGACGTTGGTTGAGTTTCCTTTTAAGGCCAGTAAGTGAACACACACACACACACACACTCACACAAAATTAATACAATCTGAATACAAAATCACTCATTAAAGTCAGTCTCACGGCATCTGTTTGCATAGTCAGCCACAGTGCACTCTTAATAAGGTCTTCCAGCCTTTAAGATAAGGGATAATTTGATTACATGGTGTGCAAACAAAGTCAATAACAAGTTAAATAAGGGTCCCTTGATTGTAAGTTAAGCAGTGGAAAAAATTGTATTGTCAGCCAATTAAAGACTAAAGGAAATACTAAATACATAGCAATTAAGAGACTACATGGGGTGATTATAGTGGACAAATTGGCTTGGAAGCTGAGTTACCATTCCATGCTCATTCAGTGTGAAATTATTGTTGATTACTCATTTAGGGCCTTGAGGGCACTTCATTCTGAGTCTTGTTGTAGGAAAGGATCACCTGCAACCCTGCAAATAAGATCAAATTTGCCTTATTAATAACACTCTAATAATATCCATCTATCCATCCGTCCATTATCTAAGCCACTTGTTCTAAGCTTGGTCACAAAGTATATGCCAGTGGTCGAAAGGCAGAGAAATGCCTTGGACAGGTCTGCAGTCCATTGCAGTGCAGACACACAGGCAAACACATCTGTTAATATCACATAAAACAATGTTTTAAATCAAACTTGGAGTGATTCAGTGGAGTTTTAATCATCTTTTTTGGGGATTTCTGCCGAAGGACTGATGGATTTAAAAAGTGCATCTAATATTCCACTCAAGGAACAATATGTTGCCTTCCTGTTCAATGCAGCATGGCGATGTTTTTTCTCAAGAGAAAAAGTGGAGGAGAGGAAGAAAAGAAAAAACGTGAGTGAGGGAGAGAGAGCAGAAAAGACCCGTCCTCCTGAGAGACTTAAGGGTCTTTGTGATGATGAAAGCAGAGCTCAGTGGCCCTGTGCTCGGGCTCCTTGGGGAAAAGCGAGGGGTGTTTGGAGGTAAATGGCCACTGGCTCTGTGATGAAAGAGGACAAGTGTGGAAATGGAAATCAGAAGATCAGTGAGGTATCTGCTCATTCTAAGTCCCCCTCAGAAACTCCATTCGCCACCCTGCAGCTTCATGTGAAAAAAAACCCCCACATCAGATCAGATATGCGTGGTTGCCTCTTGAAGTTAGCATGAGCATTAGCTGACAAAGTTAGCACCACACCCTAAAAAGGTACTATAAAGGTGATTTTAAGTGATGCCATGGAATAACCAGTTTTGTTTTTTTCATAAGCCATATACAAACACAAGTATTCATTTTACAAAGACAGAGTACCAGTATACTGGTCTAGTGGCTTCATTCCATCATCTGCAGACTCGCTCTCCTTGCATGTCTACTTTAATCTCATGGATGAAATGGAATCTGACTGATACAGAACTAATGTTTGTCAGTGAATGTAGTGGTTTTAGTATTATGTAGTAGTCTTCAGCGAATGTGTTATTTATAATATCCTCTCAAGTCCCCAAAGGAGGCTTTTATGCCAGTTTGGCAGGTCTGCCAGTGGAATTGGAACAGTTACTCTGAAAATGGTGGCTTATATCAGAGAGGCTGATATTGTGTGCACAGTAGCCATGTTTGCCAAAGATTTATTCCTGGCTCAAACAATAAGGACATTTTTTCCACTGCACAATCAAAAACAAGAACTGACCTAAACAGGAATAAACAGAACTTGCTGCGGTTCGTTATCCACCTGCTTGAGAGACACCATCATAATAATTATGATTAACTGTTTAATTGTCTTTATTTGTCTTTTCTTTCATTTTATACCCATATAAAGTGTTTGGATATTCAGCTAGGCCTACCTTGTTTGCTTTAGAGCTTAATTTGTTAACTTACATGAGACTGTAACTGCCCTGTATGATCACAAAAATGTCTACATTTACACCCACCTCTGTGTGCAGTCAAGCAAGGCTTCAGGCTTTTCTCTTGTAACGATGCTACATATGCTAAAGAATGTAGTACTAAACATATTATATGAATGCTATCTTATGTTAATGTAACTAACTTATGTTATTATATAGACATCTTTACAAAGTAATAATTCTAATAAGAACAGGCGGCACTTAAACATACCATACTAAAGTGAAAAAGTGAAAGTGAAAATCCGGTCATACGTGAACACACCACAGCACACGGTGTGAACAGCACAAAATACTCTTTATTTAACCCATTCACCAAGTTAAGCAGGGGGAAGCGCCCGGGGAGCAGTGTGTGCGGACGGTATTTTGCTCAGGGCACCTCAGAGTTGCCTAGTGGTCTTGGGAATCGAACCCGCGACTTTTGGTGTGGTAGTTTGGTGATTTTTCCTGAAAATGTGGGTTTCATCTGGGTTTCCAGGACACCACTCCTTACCAGATCGACCATCATTGACATCCCCTGGTCACCTGTCCTAGATCACTTCAACCTCTACTCATCACCTGCGACTGCCCCCACAACAACCAAAACTATTACACAGATTGCAACAGATACTGTTCCTCCCAGTACTGCTAACTGGTGACTCCTGCACCCCAGACCAGTTCAACACCCATGTGTCCTGAGCTGCCCACCCGCTAAACAAACAACCACCCCCATAAGACTCCAACAGAAACTCCTGCTATAGTCTCTAACTGATCCTGCTTTTGCTAACTATAGCGTTATTCTTTTATGTTTCTATTCTTTGGTTCCTCCTGAGGTTTCTATACCAAAGCTCAAAAGGGGAACCCCTCCTCCTCTGGTCATCACTGGATGGTCACAGGAAGATAGTTTTCCCTTTTGAATTTTGGTTCCTCCTGAGGTTTCTTCCCCCAGTTTTTCACCTCAGACACCTTTTCCTTGCTCATTTGAGCACGGACCCAGATTCCGTAAAGTTGCTTTGCAACAGCATCAGTTGCTATAAAAATAAAATTGACTTGTGCATAAAACTGTCATTAGCTACGAGAGCAAACTCAGGCACCATGAGGTGTTGTTACTAATCATGAACAGGTTCCAAAACAAGATCTTTCAGTTCTCAATAAAGTGATGGAGCGGGAAAAAATCAGAGTCTACATCAAATTCCTCCACCTGCTCACCTGGCCACTGGGAGAAAATAAGGCCTTAGGTATTCTCTAATGACCAAAATTCCTCTGATCACTGACCGCATACATACCATATACATCATTTTCAGGAATGCAGAGCATGTGTTTGGAGGGAACACCAACATTCTGCTACAAATTCCAATTTGATTCATGCTTCTCTATTGCTTTCAGTTTGTGTTCCTCTTGGCTTGATTACACCTGAGACATGTAATATTTAGCATGTAAAGTTCAAACAAATCCTTATCCACAAATCAGCTTTTAAAAACTACACACATTCTCATCCACATGTACTCCACAAATGTGTGTCTCAGACTGCATCAAGGGACTGCATTCTCACTCTCCGCCCTCATTGTTATTGCAGCATTATGTAAATAATTCGCCCCTATAAAGCAGAAAGTGTAAACGCTCGTGAAAGCATGTCAGATAATCGCTCCCAGCATCACTCACATCTCACAACAGCGCTCCTCTCTTTACTAAAGAGACGATGGTATTGAAATGCTTCCACGTCTGCTGGTGTGTGTGATGTACGCTGGTCTCAGGAGAAGCAGCTGTGCAGAAGTGTTGATTTGAATGAAACATGTCTGATTTCTTTGGAGCAAATCCCCATTCCATTCTGTTACTTTTTCATGTTTCCATGTCTTTTTCTCTTTTTTCCTGGTAACAGTATTAAGCTCTTCTCACTCTGATGAATTGGGGTGTGGAGGGGACAACATGGGGTGTAGAGGGAGAGTTTTATTTACCAAAACAGTGTAATTCATTTGATAGGATCACTTTTAAACTTGTGATAGGATCACAACTTACCGATTAATTCCACCTATATATTTGATAAAGTTGAGATGCCGTAACAACAGACTGGAGATTAATTTACTGATAATATGGGGAATAAATACAAAAGCCAAAGGGACAATGTGAGAATAAAACCAAATTAAAACACAGGAAAACATGAAAAGAATATGTAGACTTAAGGAGTAAATAAGGAAACAGTTCTGGCAAAAAAAGGGAATGAGCCAGAAGTCTGTCTTTTGGTTACAAAGGTTAAGGTGAGATTTAGGTGAATGGAACCAGACATCAGTTCCATTCACCACCACTGTAAACATTTCACACCAAACCACTCTGAATTACTCAAATATTTAATTATGCACAAAAAAATATTATGACACAAGACTAATACTATAAGACAAATCTATGCAAGTTCCCATTGTCCTGGGTTCCCTGTATTGTGCTTCGTTTGAAAAACAGCCAGGGCAGTCTGAGTACATTACAATTGTTTAGCCATAATGGCAGTGGATGGACACATCAGTCCAGAACCCAAATTTACTCCAGTCTCCTCGGTGACGATTCCAGCAACCCCATTTCAGTTGTCGCTGCAAAGTCACTGAGCCACTGCTGATCCTCTATATTTCTTGTCGGCAGAATATACAAGCTAGCTTTCATGTTTTGAGTTCAGAAAATGTAGAGCTTTACAGATTCCCTATAAAAGCCTTAAAGGCCTCTTGTGTTTTATTTTTTTACCCTGAGGTCCATTTATGATGTTTATATGAGTTTACAAACCAAAATCAGTGATTAACAGAATTTTTTTTTTTCTGTGCCCGTAAGACTGATATATGTAAAAGAGTTATCTTCTGTTTGGCAGCCGTTTTTTGTGCCTTCACTTACAACCATCACTTATAACTTCAGCATGTATTGGCGCAACTGAACTGCTGTACACTGAGCAAGCTGATGATTTAAGATCTCTTTTTGGTGACATCAGAGGGGCACTAGGCCATCAGGGGCAGCTGGTGGCCTAGTGGTTAAGGCATTTGCCCTGTGATCAGAAAGTCCAGGTTCGATTCCCAAGACCGCTAGGCACCTCTGAGGTACCCTGAGCAAGGTACCGTCCCACACACTGCTCCCCGGGCGCCACGGCGGCCCCCTGCTTCACTTGGTAAATGGGTTAAATGCAGAGGAAGAATTTTGTGCTGTTCACACTGTGTTCTGTGGTGTGTTCACGTATGACAGAATGATCACTTTCATCACAAAACAGAGAACTCAAAATAAGCTGTAAAACGAATTTTAACTTTAAAAAAGTAATCTGAGTTATTTCCTAAATTACCGTGAATGTGATTCTCCTTTAAAATATGTTTCAGCTCCAGAGTTCAGGGTAATTCTGTTCATTCTGTTAGCAGCGACAGTGGTTACTAATGAATAAGTGTTTATACAAAGCATTTCATGTGCGCTCATATGGACCCGAAGGTTGGCAGCCATTCGTCATGCATGATCAGTGACGCAAGAGCTGAACGAAATTTGATGACTTTGGCGGAAACTTTCCATAAGTAGCACTTTTATGTGCAAATTTACTCACACATTTAGGAAGGTTTCGTGAACGAGGTCCGATCTGTCATACATTCAGCAAGATGAAAAGCAGAGGTCCCAATCACATTAACACAAGCAGACTTATTCATATTGAGAGTGATTTCGGGGCCTAATCTCCACTGCTCAGATGTTCACAAGCTTATTAATACATGAAAGAAAGGGCCTAAAGTCTATAAATCTGACATGAAATTTTAAAGGGCAGTACATATCTCCCCTTTCATCTGCTGTGGACGAGATGACCTCTCCCTGGTGGGCTTCGCGCTGCTGTTGCTGCTGGGCTGAGCTGGAAAAGCACATCCATAAAGAAGGACCCCCCTGCTAGGCTACAACATTCTTGCCAGTGCTTCGGTCTTTATCCATTACTGTAAGTTCCATTTGGGGCAGTGTTAACATGCTGGCTGTTTCTCAGGTGGATTGCTCTGAACCATGTTAAAACAAGACTGATGAACTAGGTCCGTTTAGAACGACGGCTCAGAGAAGTGGATTTTTTACATCAGTCCTTTGAAAGTAACTGAGCTCATAGCAATTTAGCCTCTCCGCCTCACCTGCATTTAGACTAGAGGGCCTGGCTGAAACTCATGTGGACACAAGGAGAACATGCAAACTCCATACAGAAAGACACAGTGGCAGGTACATCTACAAATACACCATCTTTATTCGAGCAAAACCTTGTAACTCAGTTTTTGTTGCATTTCTTTTACTTTTTTTGCCTAAAGCATTGAAAACATGATGTGCATTGCAAAGTGAAAATATCACAAAGCAAGGAACACAAACTTTTTGGGGGATTTTATTTTGTGGAAAAACTCATTAAAATATTTTCATTAACCTCAGTTGTAAGTTATTACATTTTTTTCTTCTTCTCCTGTAAACCTGCCACTTTGGTTTGTAGTGGGAATGGGAGCGTTCTCCTTATGCCGTTGTTGGAGCAGTCAGTTATGACCAGTGATTATGGTCCTAGTGGGTTATGACTGCTTTAATTATTTTTCATACACTGATATGATGTAACAGTCTTGGCCTGTCTCGTCTTTCTCTCCCCGTTACTCCTTCACATTTTACCCATCCTTTCTGTTTGTTTTCGCTCCCTGGCTCCACCCTGGTCCTGCCCCACTTCACGTGTGCACTTGTACAATTTTGTGCTTTTTCAGGATGGCCAAAATCTTTCCTTAAACACAGGTTTGTGTGGAAAAATACTCAAACCATGATCTTAGCCAAAAATCACCCCGAAGGGCTCAAAACACTTTACACCAGGCCGAGAAGCAATATGCTGATTACTTTTCTAAATTTCAGTTTAGGTTAGTTGAGTTTGAATTACCTGTCAGTGAAAGAAGAAACATTGGTCTGACCTTCTTTCTGAGGTTCTTTGGCAATGAATGCTTTCTGACCCACTTCACTGTGATGTAGATGGTGGTCCCAGGGAACTTCTGTGAAACTCCACATGTCCCATTTACTTCCAGGCAGGTAGGTTACTGTTAAAAAAATCTATGAACCTATTGAGCCACAGCTGACAGGCCACCACTTTCAGGCCCTCCCTACATGTATCCGTATTGTTTAAAAATTAATCTTTGTCTTTTTTTGAGCTTTCAGCGATTTGTTTGAAAATGCTGACATTACTTCATCAACTCGTCAATAGTGTTGTCTCTCAGGAGCTCTCATGAACAAGTGTGACTTTAGACCAAAAAAAGCTGAATATTGTGCTAGTAATGCATGCTTTTAGCAAAAGTGGAAAAGATATTACATTTGTTTTTAAAATGTTGATTGGGATAAAATTAATGTTATCCTTCCATTCATGTCGGCTCTCATTGGTTTACAATTTTTGGCATGATGTTAACTTTGTGTTTTTTGTGAGTCTGGTCACTTCCATATCACAGGGTGTTGAGTTGTTGAACATGTTTAATATGTAAGATTCAAAATATAGGAGCGGTTTGTGAGTAGACTGGGATGGGATTATAGACACCCACTGGACCTGGCTGAAATCGGAACACCTTTTGTTATGTTAGAGGGTCAAACTGATTATCCTGTAGTGGGGCCCAGGCATATGTGCCAAGAGAAACACCATCTGTTCCAAGCGCGTTCCATAATGTTTTAAAATTTAGATAGTGTTTGAGATTTAGACTGTGTTCGTCTTGGTCAAGCTCAGTGTGTCTCACCCATTTAAATGAAGGAGCCATCCCTGGCACACCACAGAGACGCAGGCTCTATTCCCTGTACACAAATGACTGCACCTCTAGTCATCCATCTGTCATTCTCCTCAGATTCATGGACTCATGGATCAGTCTCATCTCAGATGGGCTCCAGTCCATGTACTGTGGTGAGGTGTTCTGACTGGAGATTGGTTAAGCCACAACTCAGCAACCTTAAAACTGCGAAAATGGTCACGGATTTCAGGGAGAAAACTCTCACCACTTCTCCCCCAGGACATGAATGTTGCCGCCATCAGCAGAGCTGAATCATTTAAATTTCTGGGAAGCACCATCTCACAAGACCTCAAGTGGGTGGATAATATCACTTCCACTGCCGACAGAGCCCAAAAATGCATGTGTTTCCTACATTGGTTGAAAAGATTCAACCTCTTTCCAGCCCTAAATCTGTCTCTCTCTTGTCCGTTGATGTTTGGTGTGGGTCAGTATCTCCTCAATCTAAAGCCTCAGTTTCCATCACTGTACAAAATAGACATGGCCGAAGCTGGCCTAGATGGTCTAAGTGGAAAAAAAATCTATTCATGCAGTTAGCAAGCACACTAACTCACAAACAAGGAAAGTCTAAACTGTAATAATTCTAGGTTCGTCCTGCTTTAACCTAAAAGACTGGATTCTTCTTCTGTGAATAGGAGATAGTTTCATCAGAAAATCAGTTTATACAATTTTCCACTTACCTCAGGTGTGTTTGAACCGACAACACACGTTTAGAGTCAAATCTCTTCCTTAATTTACAATTGGAGTTATGAAGTTATTATTGGTATCATACACTAGAAGTCAATAGTCGCTCATATCTTTTTTGTAAATACATCCCCAAAGCTATATGTCTCAAACCATGTGTGTTCCAGCCTGCAAAGGTTCACTAGGATTGGGGGGAATCGTTTTAAAAATAGCTGGGAACTTGATTTACCAATCTTTTTAAAAATGGTGTGAAATGACCTTCAACAAAAAGTAGTAGGAGGAGGATGTGTCCCAGCATTAATGACACCCATGACTGTAATCATCACTTTGCATTACATCACATGAATTAATGTTTGAGATTTGATGGATTTTTATTTTTTTTAAGCCTTGGTGTTCTACAGTGATTTTAGAATCATCCAAACTTTTAGAACTTAGAGTGCCAGAATGAGTTCTTTGTGAGAGACCAAAAAAATCATCTAAAGAACCTTTCAATGGATGTGTGAGTATACAAAACTTTAAAAGGTAATGTAACGATTCTGCAAAGAGCAACTGAATTGGTAAAGACTTTTCATGTGAAAGGTCTTCATGCATTTAGAAGGTTCTTCACATTTCATTTTCAAATTTGGTTCTCTAGAGAACTAAAGCCATCATTTACAGTCATGGTTCAAAGAAGGTGCCTTTGTGTCATTTTCTTTGTACAAAGTGTCTGACTCTGTTTATCATTCTATCCCCATCCAACACTTTTCACTTTAATTTGAGCCCTTGGAGTCCTGATCATTTGAAAGCTGTGCAGAAAGTTGATCTGGATAAACATTTTTGGATCATTTGCGCATGACTGAAAACATTAAACTGTTTCCACTTTATGTCAAATGAAGATTCATGAAAAGGTACTGTGTAGGAATGGCTGAGAACCCAGACTGACAGATCACATGCCCTTTTACCATCTGTGTGATGACATATGAATGAATCATTTTTTTGGTAGTTGCTGGCAGTTTTGCTATGGAGACCAGCAGTTCGGCTGAGCTACCACAAAGGTGAAGAACTTGAAAATACCATTAGCTCTATCCGTGGCTTTGAGCAAAACCAGACTGAAGCGAAGCTGATTGGAAGAAGTTGGCGTAAAGTTAGTTTGCCCACATTAGTTATTCACACTGAAGAGCCTGTTTCTTCACGGCTCCCTTCAGACATGCCTGAAACTGGGCCAAGCCAAGGTTATGGGTTACACATGCAAGCTTTTCCAGTTGTAGCTGGAGAATAGCCTTCCTGCACACTCCGAGTCGAGGCATAGGCGACTGAAGTTTTGATCTCGCGAGCTTTATTGTAAATGCATTAACAACAGAGCAGCGGGCGAGCGGCTTGCACTGTGAGCTATAAGTCGACCAGAGGGAACTCGATCCATGTTGACAGGCATGCTATATTCCCCTCCATACCCAGACCACTGCTGCTCTTGCCAAGCGGATCTGGGTAGGTCAGGGCTTGCTCTCTCTCTCTCTCTCTCTCTCTCTCTCTCTCTCTCTCTCTCTCTCTCTCTCTCTCTCTCTCTCTCTCTCT
>JBBJLR010000018.1:6769385-6785139 GCA_037577145.1 Brachypetersius gabonensis
GGCACGTGACCGGGAACCAGGGCAAACTAGTCCGAACCGTTACAGTTAGTCTAACCAGGTTTCTGTAAGTTATTAGAAATGGAAAACAGCAGCTCCTTTGCCAGGGCTCTTTACTGAAGGAATATATGTAAAATTGTTACACACTAAATATGCTTAGTAGGCTGTTACAGATAAAACATATGGAATGTCTTTTACAATTAAAAACTGTTTAATCTAATGGTCAAAACTGCTTATGTGCATTTTTATTGGTTTGATGTTAACATACATAACTAATCCACTAGTGACACTAGCCACAATAAGTATACTGTAATCATATAACTGTTGAGTTCTTTTCCCAGGATTTGACATTCTTAACCCGAACTAAAGGTCTAACGGTTTATTGTTCACTACTGTTACAAACAGGCATGCAATATGACAACACTTTTTATAATATACTGTATCTCCTCCATCAGCTGGTGGACTAAAATGATTTATTTGTTACAGAAACATTACAATTATGTGATATTAAAGCAGCTTCCCGACATCAGTCGGCCTCCTGCACCTCACATTTAGTGTTTTCTTGCTGTAATACTTGTACACCAGCTAATGATGCAAGGTGTGGAGAAAAATAAAAAAAAGCAGAACAAAATCAATGCTGCAGTGCAACCAAGTTTAAACCACTTGATTCAAATATGCATATGGTTTTCATATGGTGAATAAAATAAAAGATATCAATACAGTTATTTTTAAATGTTAAAAGTGAATTGAGTCTCTTTATGTGAAAATGATGGACAAAATAAAATTTAATTTAAATTTAAGTAAATTTAATACATCACTTTTTCAGTGAGCTACACATTTTTTTTGTACAGATGAGAAAAAAACAGCAATAGTGAAGTGTGACATACTCTCTTCTGGACATTGGAGTGGATATTATTCAGCTTTGCAGGTGGGCTACTGTGGAGTCTGTTGAATTTATAAAAGGTCAGTCCCTGAGCTCCTCGCTGCTCTGCTTGGTTCTGCTCAGATGGGCACTGTGAGGACCAAAAAAACCCCCCTGATCCATCAGGTCCAGAGTGATTTGCAGGCCTCAGACCAGACGCTCCAGATCCTTCCTCCAAAACGACGCTGAATCTCATTTCTCGAATGCGGGTGGTAATGTTCACTCACTAATGCGCATATGCTGCAGACGTATTGCGCAGCACTGACTGTGGCCCACTGGCCACTATAATTAGCTTTTCCTTAGTCCTTCATTGAAGTGGACATTGCTGTAACAATCATTGTTTAGTGAGCCTACACGTTCTAACGCTTCAGATTCCACTCATATCCCACACAGAACGCATCAAATAAAATATGCATTGAGTTTAAAACACTCAAAATCAATTCATACCATCGCACAGTGAACACTCAGTAGTGGATACACAAGTACACAGCGAGTTAATTGGCTCTGTCAAAGAATGGAAACATGTTTTACGGTATTTAATCTGAAAATAGAATAAATACACTTGGCATGCTCATTATCGCTAATCCTGAGAGGCCAAAATGTGTGTGTGTGTTGGTGTGTGTGTGTGTGTGTGTGTGTGTGTGTGTGTGTGGCTGCAATGGGATGCAGACAGTTGGCAGGCGGGTGTGCAGTGCAGCTCCTTAACAAGCCTCACACACACATACACACACCATGCTCTAACCCCACACACTGTGGGTCAGCGACCTGTATATATTAGGAACTGTGTGAATGCAAATCATTTTTTTCTGGCCCACTACTACCCCCCGACCCCCCACCACACACACATACACACACACACACCCCATGTGCTGTTCTGCACACAGTAGCAGCCGTACACCAAGGAGCAGTTACAGCAGCTAGACCTGTAATCCTTAGGGAAAAGCACCATGTAGCGCGTCTGTGCATGAAGTGTATTGGCAGCATAGCTGCGGATCACGTGTGTTTTTGTGCGTCCATCCGTGTCCGTGTGTACCGGTCTTATTATCATGCATTGTCTTGTCTGTGAGCATTTTGACGAATGTTGCCAACGTTTGTGACTTCTGGCTTAAGAGTAGGTGAACTGTCGAATGGAAAGTGAGTGGGTGTCAGACGGTTACCGGTTCATGACTTACACAAGCAGCGGCATTAGTCATCATCACCATCCTCTCACACTGAAAAACCACCTCAGAGGCCTCGTTGAAAAAGGTAGGCCAGCATAGTCAGTCATAAGGTGACTGGTGACAGCAATGGAGCATATAGGTTATAGTCCTCATGTAACTCTGGAGAAGGAGTTACAGAGTTACTTTGTACTATGTAAATGTATTTAATAGAACTTAATAAAGCTTTTAACAATAAAGAGAGCAAATCTTTTACTAGTGCTGAAATAAATTCCCTTAAATGCTGTACAACAATGCAAGTTCATGTCCACATCCCTCACAGCCTACATGCTCAGATATAGCCAATATTTAAAAATGTTTCACTGCATCAATTGATTTTTTTCTGTCTTCTCTGAAGTGACTTACTCATTTTATGGGAATTGGTAAACAGTGCATAAAGTAATGCACTCTGTAGAGTACAGCCAGAACCAGATTCATTCTCTGCCACTCTAAAAGGCTCTCCAAAACTAACTGAGCAATTATAATTAGCAAACCAACACGCCCAAATGTAACCCCCAAATTACTACACATTTATAGATGGTCTGGTATTTATGCTTTGCCAGTGCATTCGTGGTGATTACTGGGTCACTGGCCTCCTCAAAGGTGAAGAAAGGCAGCGCCTCATCCACCCGAGCTTAAAGCCTGAAAAATGTTACAGTAGTTAGACTGCATGGAACAGTCTGAAAATAGCTGACATGGTGAAGCTGCATTTAACAGTTGGAAAATAATATTGATTTCAAGCATGCAGGGGTCTTACAGCAACCAGAAACATCGTGCTGTTTTCCACTTGAGCGTATTTGACTGGCTGGTTCTTTCCTCCATTCAGCAGGTCCTCTGCTAAAGACAGGCCTCATGAGGTTTGTCAGAATTAAAGTAGTGTTTTATGGTGTTTTACATTTGAAATTTGAAGCTCGATTGATGATAACACAACTTATAGTTGTCGAGTTCAAGTGGTGAGATATTCATATCAGTTGATGTGTTCAAATAAAGTCAAGGTAAGTACATATTTAACTCAAATCAGTGCCTGTGTATACCTCATAAATATACAATACAAATCATACAAATATTATAGTGCAAAATACAAATATTCTTCACACTCACTTTCTTTACCCAGTGTTTCATAAACTGGTCTTGGGGGAATCCCAGATGGTTCTCATTTTTATTTCTATCCTTCTTGCTAAATCATTTCAAAATGTGCAATAGTCTTACCGTGTGAATATCACTTCTAACAGCTTTGATACTACTGATCTCTACAACATGCAATAACATACTCCTAACCACCATTAGTAAGACATTTATCTATAGTATTTAGGCTCAGCATTGAATATTTCATATTAATGTTTTTCTGCAGGTTTTTATTGGATTTATTTAGACTTTATATTTTAGATTGCTTTTGTCTCTGTGTCTCAGTTTATCTGCAGTTGTAACATAAGCATTTTTCTCCAGGATCAAGTTTCTGATTCTGATTCAAATTCGGATTCCGATTCCGATTCCGTGTTTCAGATTTAGTTTGCATCAAAAATGTCTGATTTAAGAACCATTGCCTTTTCCATTAAGATGTTCTGTAAGGAAAGTGCTTTTTTAAGGCATTGCTCCATAGAACCTTTCTGGGCATCTCTACATTTTAGAGTGTTGAAGTAATATACAGGTTCTATATTAAAAATTGCAAATCGAAGAGGAAGGCTGTCTTTTGAACTATGTCACCATCAAAAAGTTCGCCATTCAGTAAATACAGCTCTAATGCAGCAATTTGTTTACATCCGCCCACCCCCAGCCCCCTGGCATGCCTTACAAGGGCCTCACATATGCACACACTTGGGCTGTTTGGCAGCGTGCTAGTCTTGCACCGGAGTGGATGGGATGTGCTGTCAGGTCTTGTCTGGAGGCAGTGTGTGTGTATTCCCCGCCACAGAGACTAAATAAGAGTTTAATTCTGTTAACAGGCTGTTCTCGCCGTGCTCCGCTCCGCCACGGCCCGGGCTCCTGGGCTGACAGGCTGCGCATGCAGGTCCGCTGAGGAGCCAGCGCTGCTGGGAGCTAAATAAAAAATCAATGAGGAGGAGGCTCACTGCTTAGGCCAGAGTTTAGCAGTGTTTTTTGCTTCGCTCTCCCCAGACCAGGGCTGGGGAAACCAGCATCGATTTTCTCTTTCCCCCCATCGCACCCTGATTCTCTTTCAATAAATATCAGTTGTGGAGAATGTGTGGATGTGTGGATGTGTGCATGCGTGTATGTGTATGTGTGTGTGCGCGTGCATTTGTTTTTGTACATTTTTGCTGAGTAAGCGTGATTATTGCTGATCAAAAAACATAAAAAATCATTGCAGTCCATAGCACGGATCTGTGATGAAGAGCTGTGGACATAGTCAAACTAACACACTAAAAAAAAACTCTTCTTCCTGATGCTTATATTGTAGGTGCTCTCCACAGTGAAGAGGGTTCAGTCTGACCACAGGCTGAGAAGCACATTGTGTTCTGGAACCTTTCTATCATAGCCAGCCTTAACTTGGGCTTTTTTGTTGGTTAAACAGTTTGACCCCTTTTATTAGGTACCGACCACTGCTTGAGCCATACCTGGAGAACTCGGCTTGACCTGCCATCCTCCATGACTTATGGAAGCCAATCATGAAGACTCCTCTGTTATGGCGCTCAAAATGCTGGAATGAACTTCCACTGGCTGTTCACCTGAGTCAGTCACTGTCTTTAAAGCCATCTCTTCAAAAAGCATGTAAATCAGAATCAGAAAACTTGATTTGTCCCAGAGGAAACTGCTTATGCTACGCCCGCACAAACACACAGAAGCACAAGAACAATATAAAATATAGTAGAAGTCAAAACTAATAGTCTACGATATATACTACACTACATACATAAAAGGCTGTAGTCGGTAATAGAGATGGATATACCATAGATAAATAAATTACTATTAAAATAGTTTACTAATTAACACAATTAGTGGTTAAGAGTTGTTCACTAGACTGGGAATCCCACTGGATGCTCTGACCCAGTTGTCTTGCCTTCACAGTTACGCTTGATAATTTTTCCTGCTTCCAGAACATTCTCTTCAAGAACCGATTGTTCACTTGCATCCAGATATAACCCACCTCACAGGTGCCACTGTAATGAGATTAATAATGTTATTCCCTTCACCTGTCAGTGGTTTTAATGAGGTTGATTGGCTTGTACACAGAGGGGACAAAGTATTACTAATTAATTTTTTTTTCTAGGCAATCCATTGATATTGATCAATTTATCAATGGAATGTAAGCATGGAGATATGAGATTTTGACATACGTATAAAACGTATTAGACATATATATTACACACAGGTGCTTGTGAGCGTGTGCAGTTCTCTGTTGTGGACTGCTACAGTTGTCTAAAAAGCTTCAGGATTTCATACCCGTCTCTATGTTCCTACCCAACGCACGGCTGTAATCTGTGGCTTTTGGTAAGTTGTTTGTGAAAGAGTGCATCATGCCTCGCACAATGTGGCTCGTCGAGCACATTTTCCATTCCTTCAGTTCCACTCAATGTGCTCATGCTATTCTCTGTACATTCGCTGACAGTGAACGTGCAGCCATGTTTTATTTAACCCTCCCCTCAGATCAATAATGCACTGAGGAGCACGGTCCTGGAGAGAAGCAGAAAAGGGGGAGCGCGGGAGCAAGAGATAGAGAGAGAGGTTAACTATCAGCCGAGCTGTGCATACACCCTTTGAATCCGGCAGGACGGAGTTTCTATGAGCAAAGGCAGAAAATTGCCTTTCTACTCGCAACGGGTCTTATTTCATCATTTCAGCATTTACATACAGTACAACACGCCTCGGTATAAGGCACGGCAGAGCCACACTGAAGAAAGGAAAATGAAAAGGAGCAGGGGGCATAAAGAACAAATGGCACGACCCCACCCTTGCTAAGATTTAGCGATGAGAGGAGTGGGCCCTTTAAAGCAGCGAGGGGCCTCCTGAAAGGTTAGTGGGCTCCCATCTGTCATCGTGGGGCAGAGACCCCGGCACAGACCCCATTCAGTCGACCCACGTCAGCGAAGGGAGCAGGAATCAGTCAGTGGAGAGACGCACACACATAAATAGACATGCAGAGGGTGTAATTACTCTGAAAGAAGGGTTAATACATGCACAGGAAAGAAGCCTATTATCTCTCACTAGCTAATCCTTGAACTCAAGTCAATTCTTTCCCCCCAAAACACATTCCTATTCATTAGCCGTCTAAAGTGTGATGGTAACACAATTAGCTTGTTATCTGTTGTTATCAAAGCTCGAAAAACGCTACTGGTTCCTTGCAGATACTTAAATGAATAGTCTGTTATATTCTATTCCTATCTATCCTCTTTATTCTTCATGTGTTTCATGATTAAGTAGCATTCATTACTGTTAGTAAAGTTACAAGTTACACTGTCCTGCATGCAAAACAGAACAGATTTCAAAATATAGCACTGATGTGAACAATAGTAAGCAATCAAGATATACATTAAGGAGAATGGAGAACTCTTTGGTCATTCGGTTTCAGATGAATAAATATCGCCAAATATTGTTCTCAGCTCGTGTTGCAAACCTGACTTGGTCATGTCGATTTTTTCCACCGAACGCTTCCTCTCCACCCTGGTGCTTTTTCAGTCTTGATAGGTCTTACCATGCAGACCATCAGGCACTTGCAACAGACTCCACTCATGTCACTCTACTGACTATGTGCTGACTCACTCATTTCTTGTAGCTACCCACATCATATTTAATACCCTGATGTCTGCCCTCAAAGCCAAAACAGGCCAGTGCATAATCAAAGCCTGAGCAATTCCTAGAGTAGATCTCAACTTATGGAATCCAAGCATGAAGACTTTCCTTTGTAATGGCACTTAAAGTGCCAGAATGAACTTCCACTGGCTGTTCACCGTTACTGCCTTTAAAGCCGTCTCTTCAAGAAGCATTTAAATCAGAATCAGAAAACTTTGTTGGTCCCAGAGGAAACTGCTTATGCTACGCCTGCACGCAGATGCACAGAATCACAAGAACAATATCAAATATAGTACAAGTCAAAATAATACTCTGCCCTGAAAATACTAAATACACTATACAATATAAACAAAAGGCTGTGGTTAGTAATAAAGATGGATATATATACCATAGATAAATAAATTACTACTAAAATAGTTTACTAATTAACACAATTAGTGGTTTGGAGTTATACTGTACTGTATACTGTACCGAGTCAGTTACAATATATAAATAAGCAGTAATATAGCACTGTATTCCTATTTCTCTTCAATGAAACCAGTTTCGATTGAGAGTTCAGCTTTAGACTTCTGTTCCTTTCTGGCTTATTAGGCTTAGTCTGTTCAGATCTGCAGGGTTCTGTTCCACTTTGTTCTGTTCCATTCTCTTCTATCTCATTCTATTCACCCTTGTTTGGCACAAGACTCTGTAATATGAACCTCTTTCCTTGCTCTCTTCACCGAGGGGTCTCCACCTGTCAGGTGTGAAATGAAGAAGTTTTGGGGCTGCTTCTGTGATGATCAAAGCATTATCTTATAGCTCCCGATAACCTGCTTCGCCACTCAAATTCTCCATTTTTCCGGGCGCAGGAAGCTTCTCCAGAGACGGGGTCTCCACGGCTCAGGGGAGAGAGCGAGGGGGAGAGCCAAACTACCGGAGCTGAGGCGACGTCTAAAAGGCCCAAGTTTAAAGGCCGCCGCTTCTGATATTTTTAGGCCTCGTTTATGAATTTTAGAGCAGTGCAGATCTCGCTCCTTTGCTGGCGGATGGTTTGTCGGGCTGGAGTGAACATTCAGCGTTTAACTTTTTCTTTTCGTGTTTGTTCCTCGACGCTGCTAGCCTCGCTGGCTCGCAATTTACCGCCTTTTTTTCCTTCCGTCTGCAACCGCAGCCTCATTTTACCACAGTGCGCTAATTTTAGCGTGTTAGCATTTTGTTCACGGAAAGACTTCCTTACATCAAGCAGGTGCGATATCACTTCAAGCTGTCAGTCTTTATTTTGCTAACGACCCCCAAACACTGCTAAATAATTTAAAGCACTCAAAAAAAAAAACACCGTGTTACAGGAGTGTAAATCTAAATGTGCTCGTGTGAGTCGTGTCTGCTGGGGTCCTCTTTCCTAAACCTTGTCGTTAAGCCTGATGGACCTTAACTTAGATTTAAGAACCCAGGCCTGGATGTGCAGCCTTTGAGGGAGAGGAAATGAGAATTTAATGCATGAACTATCTTTGGCCTATGCATATTCATAATGTACACTGATGATTTTGTCCTAGGGGGAGTATCTTAGCGAAATCAATTTGAGCTTGAATAAATGTTGAAGTGCTAAAATGTCAGTCTTCACACTAACAAACCCTCGTCGATGCCTCACAGCCCCATGATACCTCATTTGCCTTCGATAAATCTTTATGAACTGAGGGAGCCGCTGATTCCACTGACAGTTTTGCCACACAACTTTTAATCTATGCGATGACGGCCTCCATGTGCAACCGAGGAGGAAGGCGTGTGTAAAACATCACCCCCAGACTGGCGGAGGTGATGTGAGGCCCCATAGCCGGGGGACCTGACTTTCGAAACAAATGCAACATGACTGAAAAATGTTTCATCTGAAGTTCATTGTCAGCCAGAGCGGAATGGAGAATGGTAGGGAGGAGGAGAGGGAGGAGGAGGAAGAGGAGCTTTAAGAGAGAGGGTAGAACATGGGGCAAGGGTCATCGATGAGGACCTGGAAAGAGGCACAGACAGAATTGAGGGGAAAGGTGCAGGCAGAGAGGAGGGGGCAGTGAGAGGAGGGAAGAAAAGAAATGGAGTGAGGGGCTCGGCCCTGCTTAGAGTGGGGGGCATTCAAATCGAGGGACAGAGAGGTAGGATTGTCTCTGTAGTGTGAAGAGATGTCAGAGAGGGATCAGAGAGACAGAGAGAGACAGTAAGGGAGGGAGGGAGGGAGAACGCGAAGTGTGAACAGGCTCGAGCGTCTAGGAGAAAAGAGATGGGTAGAAAACTTCAGGCTTTGATTTGCTCTGTCTCTCTACCTGCCATGCACTGCAAAAAAATACAACTATATCTCGGCAAGGGAAATCATCTTACACCTAGAAAAGTATCTAGCATTTCTCCGTTTTTTTTGTAGAACCGTTTTTGGTGCTGCCGTAGTTATTAGGTCCAATTGGCAGGGCTGGAAACTTTATGAGCAGGTAAAAAAAAAGGAAAATTGGCAACATAGCACAGGTTCTACATTTTTCACATTTTTAAAGGTTTATTTTCATATAGTAAAATATATAGATGTTCTCCTCAATAATCCAGGTTCCCCACAAGGGGGCATTATAGCACTCAAATAGTTCTATATTCATCAGGGTCGGACTGACCATCTGGCGTATCGGGCACTTTCCTGGTGGGCCGACATGTTATTTGGGCCAACCGTTTATTCATTTACTTATTGATTGGTTGGTCTGATAAGACTCGAAGATCGGTGGCCCATTGAGGTCCATAAATTCTTTTCTTTACTGACACAGGGCTGGTTCAATCATAACGCCTCACCCGTTTGGCTCTGTGCCAGTGTGTTTTATGGTCATGCCAGTTTGTCTTGTTTAGAAGAAATGAGCTAATAATATTGTCAGTGTTACCACTAGGAGAACAACTATTCATAAAACATTGTGTACACTGGCTAAAACAATAGACATTTATGTTAGTTCTTTTATGTTTTCCATGCTGAACTATATTATCTTATTGAAAGTGAGAAGATTTTTTTTTAATCACCTTTCATCAACATTAACAGTGAAACAGCAGTTAATTATCATTGGTTGTGGGGTGAGTGGTAGGCAACTTTTGGGGCATGGTGTTAGAGGTATTTGTGAACAATGTACAGACAGGAAAGACATCCACACTTTTAAAAATCTGTGGTGGGCTGTTCTACCCCAAACTGCCAGGGTCGTTTTTCTGTCCCTGACTGAGATAAAGGAAACCCACACAAGCAGGAGCTCCATGTTCAAAGTCACAAATGTTCAAAGATTCGATTTGTTTATATGATTTTTGATTAAAGCAGTTTTTTTCTGTTAAAAGATGGTGTATACTAAAGATAGTAACAACACATTTCCAGTCCAAACACATTGTTAGGGGGGTAATTTGCTTTTTTAGACATTAAATCTTTAACCGCTGCAGCCTTTAACTAAGACTTTGCAGCACCAAATGAATGAGGTTTTGGGCATTTTGTATGTCTTGAAACTCTTTGTTTACAAACATTAGCAGCTGTTGTATCTTGTTGGAACTGCCTAGTGAACTACACCTACAGCAAGAACAATAAGGGTTCTATGTAAAACCAACTGAATTCTATTTGTAACCATTGCAATTATTTTGATACTGCATGGAATGATTTAAAAAGAAAACACATATATACTGTATATAAACACAAACTTTACTGTTTTCTTGAACAATATTAAGATTCAGGGATTCAATACATGTCCAGTTATCTCACATAGGTATTTTAGTTAGACTGTATTGCTGCTAAACTGAGACATATTTTGAGTATGTAGTAATGACACTAGAAATGATTGTTTACACTCCAGGTACATTTTGCTTACCCTTTTGGTTTACATATTTGTATAATATTCCTGTAGTCTTTATAATATTCTCCCAGGAACCTTATAATGAGAAATATTACTATTTTAGTAAAACAGTGTTTTTAAATTTAAACCTATTTTATTTAAATGGTCTCAACTCAATCTACTCAAGATGGTTCGCTGGACTTCCTGCTGTCCATTTCATTTATTCTGGTCCAGCTTATCTAGCTAGCTGACCTAGCATTAGTTGAATTAAAAATTATTTAATTCAATTGATTTCAAATATTATGTAAATCTTGTTATATGTTATAATTTGGGATTTTTTTGTTGTTGTTGTTTTTTCTCTTTTTTTAAAGATATTTAGACTGGATTTAGTCTGATTTCTGTGTGGTCTTTACACAGCAAGTCTCTATCGGTGTAGATGTGGATGTGTGTGACGGTGAGTGAGAGTGTTCGGATGCAGGTTAAGGTGTATCACCCCTATGGCTTCTGGATCCTCCACTCACACACACACACACACACACACACACAGACACGCACACACACACACACATACACAGACACTACAGTGACACTCACAGATCATCGTAATGAGCTGTAGTCACCACAGAAGGTCAGAGGTCAAAGCTATTATACAGCATCTCCCCATTAAAAAGAGTGCAGCGTGGCCAGGGCAGCCATTCCCAGCCCTGTCTTCGACCACAATTAGGAACAGATATCACTGCCCTCAAACACTGTAATTAACATAAAAAAGCACAGTCAGTTTCATCCCAACAGCAGGGACACAGGAAAGACAAGATGTGTACATTTCTAAGTATACGTACTGTACATTTACTAAATTAAAGTAAATCTACATAAAAAATATTGGCCATTACCGAGCCCAGCGCCAGAGCGGAGCCTCCGATTTCCCTGCTGTTTTGGGTCCATCTTGAGTGATGCCTGCAAGACCTCCTGTGTCAATCGCCTTTTCTACCAGGAAAGCAGTTCAGTTTCGCTTCGATTGGTTTTGCTGTTTGCTGCTATAGAAGCAGGTGCATAACAGTGAGACCTGAGGCTGTTGGGGAATTGCCCCCTGGATCTGTAATCCCCATTTAAAACATGCATTTTTGCCAAGATCTATTTTCCATTATCATACAGGGGAACTCCAGTGATTTCTCAATATTTTTGCCTAAGCCAATAAGCCATTAAGATGTGAAAAATCATTTAGGTTCTTATGTGTGAATGTTCTGTTCTAGAGAAACTTTCATGAAATGGCTACAAACACCAGAGAAAACTAACAAATCTTAGCAAGAAATTGCCAGTAGGGTACGTAAATTTACTTAGTAAGGAAAACAAACCAAAAATAAGCGAAAAGATGTAGATCAGAGAAAAGGTTTAAAGCATCGGAATGTTTTTTGTTTGTTTTTTATTGCTTCTTTCAGTGCACACTAGATGTTTCAATATTTTTATTATTTTGTTTGTTTTAAGAAATCCTACTACATCAGATATGCTTAGCCTACTGGTACATTTGTTTTATGCCTAATATAAACACCTCATGCTGTCCAATGCCTGAGACACTGTATTCTGATAGTTCTGATATAGGTTTTGGCCAAATATATATATATATATATATTTCTGAATATATTTTTGGAGGAAAGTTACATGCAGGGTGTTATGAGGAAAAACAGCCTCCCAATATTTCTTTCCCTGAAACTTCCCAAAAGCTCAAATTACACATATTCGCAACTGATTTGAACAATAAATTAAAGTCCAATTCAGTACAGGTTCACTTTCCCCAGTAGTGCATATCTGAATTACTTATCAGCGCCTCAGAGTCATAGGATTCAGCCACAGCTTCCATCCTCATTACTATACAGTGGTGGTGAAAGGAACCAGGAGTTTCAATGCCTTCAACCCAAATGTAGCCATTTCATTTACTATCAAAAGCCACCAGTGAACCAACTCATGCCTTGTCTACACATAATGTTGATAATGACAGAATAGTGGAAAATCACAAGATTGCTTTAAGCCAACATATTGCATATTTGACTTTTGAAAAACAATGTTTCACACAACAGGCAGTGTATTCATAACCATTTCATGTGATAACCGTCTGTGAAGAAGCTTTTAGAGACAGTTCAGACCATTCACCACCACTGTAAACAATCTGGTAAGTTGCTGTTCCAGTTTAACCATCCTAATCATTTAAAAAGTTGAAAAATGAGTGGAATTCTCCTTTAACAGTAATTATGGTACGTGCTTTTGTTAACTTATGCCTATGTAGAATTAATCAGTGATCCATGTTTAGAGCTGTAATCAGTCTTAAACTGTCCGTACTTCACAAAAAGCAAAGTTGAATTTTCTTTCATTGTTATGAATATAAACAACAGATGTTAATCACTGGTTAATGTTATCGCCGTAGGAATTCAACATCGGTGCACCTCTGTTTTCAACACAGCCTTCCCACCCAGACGCTGCTCTCGCTTGTCTACTTTAGCCTCCTCCCTGCTAGTGGTTGACTACTAAGAGATGGCCTCTCTTTGCCGCCCATGTGTACAGTGACACGCGATTAACTCCAATTAATCTGACAACTCGTCGCTCCTGGAAGGCTCTGTCACCGCCAATATCAGAGAATCCGTCTAATTGTACATAATGCAAGAAAATGTAACAAACACATTCAATTATCGCTGACCTGTTTTCTAATGGCGCCGGCTCCATGTACTGGGTGGGGGGGGGATGGGATAGTGTGGGGGGTTATTAATATCATTTTTAAATCAGAGGAGAAGGAGAGACCCCTAATTACCATGACATGTCCACGCGCGCCCGGATAACAAGCCTAGTTTTTCTGCATGTTGATGAATGTTGGGCATGGACGAGATCTTTTTCATAAAGGGCAGGATGCTTTTGAGAAATATTGTCATCAAACTCACACGAGCGATGTCTGTGTTAATATTAATATGATACAGATGATGGAAGTGCTCTCAAGTTGGGGTGTGTGTATGTGGGTTTCCTTCAGTGTCGGGAGGGGTGGGGGGGGGCAATGATGACAAACAGAGAGAGATTTAATCAAATGCAGCCCTGTCATTATTAGAATGGGGAGAGAGTATGAAAGATAAATGCACTTTAGGCAAGGCCAGGTTTATTGTTAATAAGGCCTCTCTTAGGTCTGGGCAGCCTGGCATCTGCATATGGTCGGGCAGGGAAAGAGCGACCTCTATTGGCCACTGGAGATAAATGATTTATACTGTCTAATGAAAGGATGTAGCCTTTTCAGCAGTGGTTTAGTGCTTTTGTGTTCTGTGATAGATCAAATCTGGACACTCAGGATGAATCAGAGTGACAAGACTGTCACACGAGTCTGCAACTTGCAGTGGAAGCACAATCTCCCTTGTTTTAGTGGTTAGCTGTATACATTTCACTTCATTCGTTAGCTCTAAATGGATTTGTGTATCTCAATGAATGTTCCAACATCTTAGCTCAGCAGATACTGGACTTCTGCAAAATCACCCTGTAAATTACAGAAACACTGGAAAGGCCTTGTACTGTTTGAGCAGTCATTATAACTTTGAAATGACATCATTTAAAGCCAGTTTTCTCCCTAATTTTGTCATATTCAGTCCCCACATACTAGCTGAAACTCCCCCGGTCACACACTGCTGAAAGCTGGAAGGATGAAGCCTAGCATGTGCTTTCTTTGGGCCACATGAAGCACCATGGCATCTTTTGGAACTGCTGCTAATGCAACTTCATTGGACAGCTTTTAGGAGACCACTAACTGCCAGTCTTGTTTGGATTGGCTTCATGCTATGTGATGTGGAGAGAGAAAGAAAGAACACCCTTTAGCCAGTTGTGCTTTCCTGGACTTCCAGCACCAGGACTCGACCTGGAGGCAGTGAGGCCAGTTCTGTTCTCTTGGACTCATGGATATCTGTGGTATTACCATGTCTGAACTTCTCCGATTATAGGACCAACGCTGACATGAAAACGCATCTCTTTCATTTGGCTTTTAACTGAGATAAACACATTTTTACAGAATTTTTAAAATCACTGCTTTTGTGATGTCACAAAATGATCCCATTTAATATCTCCTTGAATATAGCTTAGTTCAGCCTATTCACACAGGAGCTACTGGTGTTTCTCTATGTACTGAATTTACCGTGTCAACAATCAGTACAAAAATAATTTACACACATGTTTACATACATTAGCTTTAAAGGTACAATATAAAACAGTTTGCTTATTGTAAGGGATGAAGTGGGATGGGAAAATGGTCATGTAAAAACTAGTTAGCAAGTCAAGTCAAGTAGATTTTTATAGTCATTTCTACCATTTACACAGTACATAGTAGGCCTATGACTGTTTTAGTACATTAAATACACAAACATTGTAAACTGACATCAGGGGTAAGAAAAAGTAAGATGTAGAATGTGTCCCTTGAAAGTCTGTTTACTTATTTTTATGTCATTGTTAATAAAAGCTCTTGGTTTTCATTTGTCATACTTAGTTTTCTAATTTTGTCTTACTCTTTTAGCACCTGTCTATAAAGCACGTTAAGCATTTGGGGGAAAATGTCTGATAAATAAAGTTTTTGCTACATCTAAAATACAAACAAACATCAAGCAAACAAACTTTACTCACTACTGCCCACTAAATGTGCTTTTAACAGACATCATACAAACGCGCTTTTTTATAAGAGGCATTACTGTCTTTCTTTTATTTACACGCATTAAACTGCAGCCACATCACATTCTGATCTCATAACTGTGCAATATTATTAAAGTCAGCTGATATAACTGTTTGACAGAGCTGATTTGACTCAAATCTTTCTGTTTGTAGCTCTGTGTGTGTGTGTGTGTGTGTGTGTGTGTGTGTGTGTGGGTGTGTTTGGGTGTGTGTGTGTGTGTGTGTGTGTGGATTTCTCTGTAAGTGCGTGTACTTCTTATATGACATGATGTTTGACAGTCTGTGAGAGTATATGTGTATGTGTATGTGTTCAAGCATGGCTGTATGCGTGTGTGAGAGTGTAGCGTGTGTGTGTGTGTGTGTGTGTGTGTGTGTGTGTGTGTGTGTGTGTGTGTGTGTGTGTGTATATATATGTGTGTGTG
>JBBJLR010000018.1:6814588-6827092 GCA_037577145.1 Brachypetersius gabonensis
GGGGGGGTGTTTGGGGGTGTGTGTGTGTGTGTGTGTGTGTATGAGTGTGTATGAGTGTGTATGTGTGTGATGGACTGGAGAGAGACAGAGATCTACGGTCTGGAACGGAAAAGTATCCCAGTCCCCATTGATCTGCTTCATTTTTCACATCCTGCTGCCCAGGCCTAGGGCCCTCTGCTTCTCCCCTGGCTGAGGCTGGCACAGGCCAATGAAACACTGCATTATGAATATGAAACAGAACACACACTCTGGGGACGGGACTGAGATCCTACCAGAGAGAGAGAGAGAGAGAGAGAGAGAGACAAAGATAAATGGACGTGCTTCGCATGAAGATCTCGTTATCACATTTGATTAATTCCAAATCATATTTCTTTAAAACCCAGAACCGAACATCATTTCATCATTTCAGAGGGACATGCGACGTCTTTCTTTCCGTCCGAAATTCTTTATGAGCCACATAGTGCAATCTTGCATCGTTTGCTGTTGGGGGAAAAGAAAAAAACTCTCCCATTTGTCCTTTGTCAGCACAAAACACTTAGATATGAAGCTTTCACTCCTGAGTAAGCAGCAAATCTCCAGTGCAGCCCCCTGAGACACAGGAAACACACGGAGGTCCCTTCTTCTCTCCTCTCGCTCATCAACACCCCAGTTACGCTAGCACCGCTCCACATTTCATCAATTATTCAAATCCAGTATGTGGAGGACAGAGAGAGAGAGAGGGAGAGAGAAAGAGAGAGAGAGAGAAGCAAAGGTGTTTATGAAACTCTGACACAAGGTAACCCACTAAGAAGCAGAAGTCTCCACTCTAATGACATTACTGTCAACACGCAGGTTTTCCCCTGAAAGTCCACTATAGCTAAGAGACGCTTAATAGTTTAAAGAGATTTTCCTCTGATTTCTGCACATTTAAAAAGTTAAGTTGTAGCCAGGGTTTGCTGTGAAATATTTATTTTCCTACCGAGTCTGAATTCGTCACTGTGAGGAACCCGACATCTGAAGGTTAATGCCTTTAAAAGAAAGTTATTACATTAAATTGTTAAGAATACACAGTCAGACATACATATGAGATGATGTTTTAAAATAGTTTCAGTACTAAAACAAAAAAAACTGTTTACAGCAGAGTTGTATGGAGGGCAAAGATTTTCCAATATTTTACCACCACACTGTCAGTTTGGGCCATGGTTAGTAATTTTATGTTTATTTAATGTTTGTTAATAATGGTATTAGAGGGCAGTGGCTAGTAATGTTTGTTTATTTAATGTTTGTTAATAATGACATTAGAGGGCAGTGGCTAGTAATGTTTGTTTATTTGATGTTTCTTAATAACACCTTTAGAGGGCAGCAGTGAGTAATATTTGTTTATTTGTGCTCCAGCTGTGTTTGGTTGAGTGGGTGGGGGGGTGGGGGGTGTACTAATTAACAACACTTAGGAAGGAATAATGGTAATCAGCCAGCTTGATCACATTAGCCTTGTACATTAAGATTATTTGGTGAACAAAAGAGGTAATTAAACTGTTAAATTGTTATTTATTACGCAATTAATTACAATATGCTAAAAAACTGATCATATGATGCAATATGGTTTGTTTTATTTCTGTATTTGCTGGTATTATGTAATGATAACAATCTTCTCCTAGCCCCTCTTCTGGAGATCTGTTACTTTTTTCCAACCTTTCTTTATCCCCTAGACCCCTAGACACTCTGCTTCTGTTACTGTGCCTTTAAAGCTGTAAATGAAAAGTAAATGATTTCTGTTACACTTCAATGGTCATTTTGAGGCCACACAGTCTTCGCCTACTTTATAGTATTTGTTGTTTTCTTCATAGCACTCGAACACGCATCATTTGCCAGAAAACGCAAATTTTTTCCACACACACACACACACAAGGAGTTACAAAGCCCAGCATTATTTACCGCAATGCATAAACGACCAATCAGCACAGAACATGGAGTGCAGCACCTAAATCATTTCTGACATAAACGTAAAACGTTTCACAGGGAAAAGTTCCAACATCCACACAAATAATAAAAGGCAAATAACTTATACTTGTGTATTCACCATTTAACAGAACCCATAGTTTGTAAACTTTATTTTCTATGTATAGTGTATACAAAAAAAAGATAATACAGTTTTATAGAATAATTTTTTACAAGAGAATATGTTTAATGAGAGCACATAGCTTAACAATTTCTATTATGATTGGCTGGTCAGCAGTCAAAAAGCACTCCTGGCATTTGCAAGAGAGACGTCTGCCTTTAGTAAAAGAGTTTCATCCTTTAACTTATTCCATCGGTGTCATGAAACCATTATATGGGCACAGACATATGTGTGAAGAGCCAATCAAAATGCAACTTAGCTCTCTGCCTCTCTGCCTGGGTGGAACATCTGAATCTGACACCACGTTCCTTATACCTTCATCAGAGTAGGTCACACACACCTGAGTAGATTAATGAGTTATAGGCTATGCATACAAAAACAGAAACCTAGTATATTAATATACCTCTGCCTAGTTGACCGAGCTGAATCAGGAGCGTTAAGATGGGCACGTGGTTCTCCAAGAAAGTGATTCGTGATGACCACCCTATAGTCCTTGAGCTTTCCAGGCCATCCCTGACATTTAGATCTTCTGGGCCTCCTCTCATGTTCACTTACATTTTCCATGCATCTTTTCCTCCCTGTGCTCATCTGGAGCTCATATGCTGATTTTGGCTCGATGTCCAGCTCTCTGGTGTCAGATGGTTAACGCTGCAGTAGAAGCACACATCAAGAGACTGGAGGGATTGGATGTGGCAGGCGAAGACACACCACACTGGGAAAAAAACACCATTAGAAAGTGAAACAGGAACCTGTGGGCATATTCTATAGTAGCGACGTACGCTCAACTTTCTGAACTTTATAGCAAGCATGCGGCAGATGTTTGTTACAGTTCTGTCAGTGAGAACATTAGCTGAGAAGCTGGGACAATTAGGCTCCTATTAGCCATAGCCACACTGCTAGCGTCCCGTGTGTATAATGAGAGGCACAGCAACAGCATTTTAGCTGAAGTTGACATGCGGAGTGGTGTAATGAGCTTGGCTTGTGCGGGCCTGCACCAGGTGCATGATGAGTGCCTAATAGGGTCCGTTTTCGGCCTGACGGAGAGAGAGGACCTCTGCTCTGCTCAACTGTGTAATTGTCGGGACAAAATTGTCCGGTAATTGGCTCTCCTTCATCAGCGGGCTTTTCTCAGCCTGTACATGCAGGTGACACGCGCAGAGGACGTTTGGAAAGGTAAGCAAGGCCAATGAATACAGCCTTATGAGCAGGGATGATCAAAGGCAGAATGAGGTTAAGCCATAGATCCTGGTTATGCTGGCTACATTTACCAGGCCATCACACTAATAACCGCTGGAGAAACGTGACTGGCTTCAGGCCATACATTTAAAACATTCAGTGAGAAACTCCACCTATTTTTTGCCTGCGTCCTTATGATTCTAGTTAGTAGTGACGCACTGTACACCACAGTTTGTCTCATTCAATTTGATTAAAAAGCCCATGTCCTACACATGACCTATACAACCGTCATAAGCCTTTGACATGACATCCCATTCCCTAATTATCTTAGAATTGATGTAACTGTGTCTTGAAGACTGATATATTGATATATAGCTCTGTTCTGATTGGGTTTTCATGCCTCATTTTAATGCAGCCTAGGCTTTGGCTACTTATAATCAGTCCAGATCCTGGAGGCCTAACCAATGGGAGAGCTCACTTGGATAGATCTACTGAGCAGTTAAGGGAAAGAAATACTGGCTGGACAATTTATTGACACTTTAATCTGTTTGTTTTCAACCAAAATGTAATAATGACATAAGAGAACGCACTTATAGAACACTTGTAGAATTTAAACTCAATGCACATTATAATTGTATTGAGAAAAAAAAAACCAAAATAAGTATAGATGTGTATTTCTGGGAGTGCTAGAAATCATTAAGTCTTCTCTGAAGGGCTAGAAGTCCCTTCTGGTTCTAACAGAGGCGAGTGAGAGTAAATGAAAGTTTCAGAAGCCTTATCGTATGTTATGTTGGTTACACATACAGTAATAAAAAATTGTTGGTTGCTACGTTGGATCTAATTAAATTAAAAAGAAGCAAAATGATCTAATCTGCTTGTGGTTTTTGGAAGAGGAGATGAAGAGGTTGAGTAGTCTGAAGAATAATTGGCACCCTTAGTTTGTATTTATTTATTCTTTTTCTTGAACATCAGAGAGGATTTCTGCATCTACTTTATTCTTCTGCAGCAGATCCATAAGTATATTGTTGCGGGTCATAAATTAGTAGAACATCAAAATACAGAAACATTTCCTGTAGTTCCTGATAGCCAGGAGTTAAATTAGGATCTAGCAGACAGTGGAGGCATACTTTTCTCATTACTGCCAACAATGAGTGTCCATGATATTGTATGGACTTCCCAGAAATGAAACATAATTTGAATTGAATTAAAACTTCTTTTCTGAACATTTGATTCTGTCTTTAGGGCTTTGGCTCCTACAGCATTTCCACTGCAATAAAACATAGTTTTCTCTTTCAAAAGTAGTCACTCAGTGTCTGCCTGGCCACTTAAATTTTGATTCTATTTCTCAGGCCGTGTCTTGGCACTACCAGGCTGGTTTTGTCTATATGAAGCACTGAATGCAGATTTGAAGTTTCTAAAATCTCGCGGGTTTGCTTTGGTTTGGGTCCCAAATCACAACAGGTTGCTGAAAACCACTTAATTTAGAGAGCACTTCTCAAGAACGCACAAGAAAACAGTCACAAACTCTCCAGGGTAACTCCACAGGTAGACACACTGAATGCAAATGAGAAACGTGTCCTACGTCGAAGTTTCAAAGTCCAGCCTGTATCTCATATACTGTGCACCAGATGTTCAAACAAAGCCTCCTTCCTCTTGTTCAGATACTCATCTGATGCAAATAGTGTCAGCAGTGTTTGCCCTATAATGTCCTGGTTAAGTGTTTTGTATTCTTATACACACGGGGCATATTATTAAAGCGTTCTTATGGTGTGACTGACATTTTCAGGTACGAGATTGGGTAGGCCTCCTTGGCACGGAGATCAGAAGCCATATGGTGAACCTTTTCAGCAAGCTTTCCTTTCTCCTTTACTGGAACAATAACTGTGAACCCATCAATCACACTTCGCAGATAATAAACATCTCAGTGAGTCACATTCTCCAGATGGAGGTTCAGACAGGAACAGCTATTCAGTCTGTTCTACCAGTTACAGAAAAACGAGACAATGTAGTGTTAACCTCCATTACGTACAACCAGGTGTGGGGAGCATTGAGAAGCAAGGGCATTTCTAACTGTAGGCAACTTAATGGTTACGTAGAGCCACTCCCTGAACATCCCCACTCTCCCTTGGTCAACAAAACGTGCTGAAACTTGCTAATAGTGCTGTCATTGTGCCGACAATCCACTGGAACGCAAGGCAAACTTTTAACAAAGACCATGAATTACAGACAAACTGCTCAATTGTAAAGAAATGGTTAAGTCCATAATGCTACTGTTACTAACAATGAATGAACATGAATGATGACCAATAGCTCAAATCAAATGACATGCTAATTGCTGACTACTAGTTCCCATTCATTGTTAACATTAGCATGTACCCTTGAACTATTCTTACTATTCTTTAATGTTCATCATACAGAAAGCTACATTTGTGTATTCTGAGCATTTATTTATTGCAATTCGGTGTCACGCCTACAATAAAATGGAATTATGATGAAATCTGGTATTTCATGTTGAACTGAACTGTTTTGCACAGAATCATAATAGAACTGAACGGTTTTAAAATCAGAGATCTATGTTTATTTGGTTTCTTTTCTTCCCAATCATCTTGTTACTCTAATGCTACTCTAGTGTGCACTGGGACTCTATGGGCTGATGAACTTGGCAATTGAATCATGGTGCCCCTATTGACAGTATTAATATTGATTTCACACTTTTAAAAATGTGATGGTTTAGATCTGGTTTGCAGCTGTAAGATTTTAATTGAAGGAACAGAAGTTCATTTTAAAGCAGTTAGACTGTAAGGGCACAGGAACCCAGACTTCTGACCAAGAGTTTAAATCAGTAAATTATGAAACAACAGTGACCTCCACTGGACTTTCCAAGCATGACCACTTGGATGGAATTCATCAAGAAAATAAATCAGGCTTCTTTCTCTTTGCCTTTTGAGGGTTTTTTTTCTAATCAACCACCTCCATAATTTAAAGGTATGTGCAGGCATCCAGTGTCCTCTACAAATGATGGTAGCGCTGATGAACATGAATACCAGAATGAAAATCAGAAAACGTAATTGATCCCGTAGGTAATTTCTCACACACAGAGAAGGACGCAAAGAGCAAAGTAAAATATTGTACCAGTCAAAATAAAACTCCCCAGAAAATACTCTGAAAATGCTTTGTACTAAATACAGTGGGCTGTATATGAGCAAACCCTTTGTTAAATATGAGAGTAAAGGCTTCTCCGTTGCCTGTCCTTTTAGTCTTTCATTTATAATATTAACAAAAAAAAACTTTATCTGAAGTACAACAATTGAAACTGAAAGCTCATGAAATAAATATTTTTAGCAAGTCTATTATCGGCACCCCAAGAAAATCTAATGAGTCAAATATATTCTTGGTCATGTTTTATGTTTTACAGTTTAGCTGAGTGATTAGGAATACTTAAAGGTCAGTCATAACTGGGGTGAAACACATTTCTAACAAAGAAAATGACCAGAGAATACTATAATGATGTGCAGGAAAATATTGTTGCCAACAAGAAAATGCCCATTTAATCCATCGGAGCAATAATTTATGAATATTAAACAACTGGAAATTTTTTAGAATCTGCCAAGAACAGAACATACACCGTATGGACAAAAGTATTGGGACACCTATTTTTCCTGATTTGGGCTAGGCCACTAGGCCACTAGGGCAGTGAAGGACAATCTTAATGCTTCAGCATACCAAGACAAGTTTGGGGAAGGACCTGTTCTATTCCAGCATGACTGTGCCCCAGTGCACAAAGCAAGCTCCGTAAAGACATGGCTGGATGAGTTCAGTGTGGAAAAACTTAACTGACACACACAAAGTCCTGACCTTAACCCCATCCAACACCTTTGGGATGAACTGGAACAGAGCCAGGGCATCGCGGCCAATATTAATGACAGTCCTGATAAACGCTCTACAGAATGAATGGGCACAAATTCCCTCAGAAACTCTAAAATCTTGTGAAAAGCCTTCTAAGAAGTTGGTGGAACCAACTCCATATTAAAGTCTATGTGGCTTAATGCAATTTGAAATCCCCATTGGTGTAATAGTACTTATGTCCATATATTGTATGTTTACATTAATTCACAATGAGGAATGGGATTCATAGTGGTTCCCTGCTGGTAGAACGAGCTGCTAGAGATGGGGAACTGCAGAACTTCATTATATTTTGGGATCAGAACATGTTAAGGGGTCTCCCAAACTACACTCAAGCATCACTTGCACCTCATCACCTATATATTGTTTGATGGGTTCATGTTACCTGTCTCCAGGCAGCAAAAGGAGGCGTAGACGCAGACTTCCATAATTTAACTGAACTTTTATTTCCAAAAACAAAAGGGCCCAAACACAAACAAAACCAGAGCACAGGAGACAGGACTGAGGTAAACACGAAGCAGAAAGTCAGTGAACCAACAACTGAGGTCCCACACAAACTGAACCAAATACTCTTACTCTAAACCAATTACAAGTGATAACCATTTAACCCAAAAATGACTACAAAACCCCAAACTGAAACGTGGTGTGCATAAACAACTTCAACATAACAGTCCCACATGCGACAGACAAGGGAGGCCTCTAGTGGCCGCCGAGCTGGGACGTTACAGATAGTGTATTAGGGCTGTTTTTCTAACTTTAGAAATTAACTGATTGAGATACATGATATCTTGAGTTGCATCAAGATCCAGCACAAATTTAAAAATCACTTCCAATAAGCCTAAACTGGGCTTTACAAAGGACAAATATCCAAAGCACATCTCAAAAATAGTTTGGCGAATATAAATTTTGCCATGTCCATCCCAGACCCTGGACATGAACTCCAATCCCATTAAGTTTTATAGCAGTTATCTTTATAACAGAAAGATATTTAAAGAATGGGTGCCAACACCTATATTAAACATACAATTGAGAAAAGACTTATTTTCATGGTAAGCTTTGCATTTTTTTTTCGGTCAGAGTACAAATGAAGGTTGGATTTTTGGTAACATTCGGACGGAATGAAAGACTAAAAGTAATAAGTAAGTGGTTTAAGTATGACCTGACTTATGACCTGACTTTATTAGAACGCTGCTGCTTCCCTTGTGTTATAATAATTAACAGAAGTCTAGAAAACTGTAAAATGGGGTTAGAAACTGTGGGTCAGAGTCTAGAACTATTTCCCTGCTTTAAAAGCAGCCTTTAACTGATTAGTCCTCCAGGACTATAAAAATGAAGAGCTATAATTTTTTCTAATCACAAATCATATAATTAGGTGCTTTTTATTGTATATTAGGTATCTTATGCATACATATATACATTTTTCTTTTTTATTGTTACTTACTTTTTGTATATATATATGTGTGTGTGTGTGTGTGTGTGTGTGTGTGAAAAAATACACACTTTTTCTCGCTACCTTTTTTTCTCACACGCTCTCTCTCTCTCTCTCTCTCTCTCATACTCACACACGTTCTCTCTCTCTCTCTCTCTCTCTCTCTCTCTCTCTCTCTCTCTCTCTCTCTCTCTCTCTCAAAACTCAAGACTCAAAAGATCAGACTCAAAGATCAGCGTAAAACATAGTACCGGTCAAAATCAAACTTTCATGGTGAGCTTTGCATTTTTTTTCGGTCAGAGTGCAAATAAAGGTTGGATTTTTGGTAACATTCGGACGGAATGAAAGACTGAAAGTAATGAGTAAGTGGCTTAAGTGGTTAAAACATCCTCTCAGTACCGTGCTGCTGGGACACGTTGCTACTTGTGATGTTGAGAGGAAGAACAAAAAAAGAAAAAAAGTAGGAAGTACAAAGTTCACTTTTTCCTGTACTGAGCAAAAGAGAATGGCGTGTCAGTAAGGATGTTTGAGTTGGGGCAGGGCAGAACTTCATGACTTCGGAGACCTTGTGGATTAAGCTTATCTTGCAGTAACTGAAATGACTGACGAGCTGCCAGTTTGAAGAGGTAAGATACAGGACCAGACCGTTTCACTGGTGTAACTACACTAAGCTATTCAACACTTGATTCTAAAATGGGCTGTGGTACATTTTGAAAAAGTACATCAAAGTAGTGGGCATTATGACAGTATGTATTAGTTTTGTGGTAAATTGTGTTACATTAGGTCACAACAGGGATAATTCCTTACATTTCTTCAAATCTACTTCCTCTACTTTACACTAATTCTTATTTTTAGAACTTTCATCGCATCTCTACCACATAATATTGGGTTTGTCTGTATTCTTTGTGTTTTTCCATATCTTTGTCTCGCTGTCCACGGGGAGTCTTGTCTGAACAACGCTTAATAAAAATAAAACAGTAAGATATGATTTACTTATGGTTTGGCTTGTAGTACAGACAGGACTGTATAAGGCTTTTGCAAGAACCCTATGTTTGTCCCTGTTTTAATGTCACAATGTTGTGACTACATTTTCTCCTTTGTTATCTTTGCTAATGCGCATAAATACATACATTGTTCTCTACATTCATAGGTACAAAGAGAGATTTGAAGTGGATATTTTTCTTAATAAGCTAGTCGTTTTGATTCCTTTCATAAACAAAAGGCATTTTTATAACAATAAAAAAAAATTCTTTAAATTCGCTCATGATTTGTGCCTAAAATGTACTTATGTGTGGCTCATCTACAATCAAGTAAAGTTGAAATGTGTCTGTGTATTTGTCTCTTGTTTGTAAAAAGCAGAGAGAACATGATGCCCATTTCTATGAATGGAACTTTACGCACCACTTTGATCAGTGCCGTCTTCCTCGGAGGGATCCTTGCTCTGTTCCTGGCATGTTATTCCAACACTCACACCTTATGTCCACCTCAGTATGCCTATAATTCTCAGAATTCAGAGAAATACAACAAACCTCCTACTCCTCCGCCCGCCAAACCGGTCCTTTTGTTGTGGATTTGGCCTGAGAACTACAGGTTCGACCTGAGCGACTGTAAGACCTTGATGAACATCGATGGCTGTTTGTTGACAGACGACAGGTCTTTGTACGGCAAGGCCGACGCTGTGCTCGTTTTCCACAAGGCCATCAAATGGGACCTGTCCAACCTTCCACCCTCTCCTCGTCCTCCAGCCCAAAGGTGGATCTGGTTCCATGTTGAATCGCCAACCAACACGCCAAGGATCCCAGGCCTGGAGAACCTCTTCAATCTGACTCTGAGTTACAGGCAGGACGCTGACATCATCGTGCGTCATCACCTGTCAGTCAGAGACAGCCCAGAGGAAGTGTTTGTGATGCCCAAGAAGGACAAATTGGTCTGCTGGATCGTCAGCAACAACAACCCGTACACCGGTACTGGAATCAGGAGCCAATATTTCAACGAGCTCCGAAAACACATCGAAGTGCACGTGTTTGGGAAGGCCTATGGCAACTTCCTGAGCTATGAGGAGTATTACCCCACCATTGCCAGCTGCAAGTTCTACCTGTCCTTTGAGAACTCCATCCACAGGGACTACATCACAGAGAAGCTGAACGCCCCGCTCGCAGTTGGAACCATTCCTGTAGTGTTAGGACCTCCAAGACAAAACTACGAAAACTTTGTCCCGGCTAGTTCTTTCATTCACGTGAACGATTTCCCCAGCGCCGAGGAGCTGGCCCAGTACCTGCTTCGTCTGGATAAGGACGAAGAACTTTACCGAAGCCACTTTCAGTGGAGGAGGCACTTTGCTGCGAAACCTCACCTCATCCTGCAGAACCAGGAGTTTATAAAGCCCATCTGTACGGCCTGTGAATATGTGGGAAAACACAATGAGTACAAGATTGCAAACGACATCTATAAATGGTACTTTTCATAATAAATCAACTTGAGACATTTGCTCGAGAAATTGCACACACTCCTCACTTGTTGTTGGAAAGCTACTGAGAGAAATAGAAAAGTCTAGTTTGCTTTTATAGTAGTGTTTTTAATGTGCAGACATGTCCTGAATAAACATATCACTTTTTATGAAACCACTGATGTCTCTCTCTCTCTTTCTCTCTCTCATACTCACACATGTTCTCTCTCTCTCTCTCTGTCTCACTCACTATCATGCACTCACTCTCTCACACACACGTTCTCTCCCTCTTTCTGTAGTGGCAGTCCTGTCCCAAAACTCAAGACTCAGGATCAGAGAGACTTTGCAATCAACAATTTATTGTATTTGCCAGACAAATAATGCAGGTCTGTTATCAGAGCATCCAGGAATACTCTGACAAGAGAGTGCTGTACAAGTTACACAGGTTTTTAATTGTCACTCCAGCATGTCATGTGATCCCCTCGGCCTTCATTTCTGATCTGAGATCAGTGAACTCTCTTGGCGCATGTGCCTTTGTGCAGAGGAGTTGCTTGGCACATGTTTAAGAGATGCAGTCATTTTGGTAATTAGGTTTCAGTTGGGCTTTCACATCCTTTCTAGACAGCATTTATTTTAGTTTTACAGCCAGTCGTGGCCTTGTGATTGCCAGTAAGTTGCATCTTTACAACACCCCATACCTTAAATAGTAGCACGCAATGCTCATCAGGATGGAGGAACAATTTGTGACAGACACTTCGTAAGTGACAGATGACAGATAGAACACACCGTACGGATTACTGATTATATGTGGAGAATAAGACACTGCAAACTATAGGATAAAACAAACTGCAAACTTGTTAACTAATAAGTTTTCCGCCACACTCTCACACTCTCTTTCACACTCCCTGGCACAAACACTATCTGTTTCACTCCCACATGCTCACTCTCAATCAGAGGCGCAACTATTCACTTTTTGGGGAGTATGCAACACACCCACTCCCCCACCCCCGTCGCGGCAGCATCGCTGGTCATAACATCTACTGCCAGTGGCTTGGGACTACGTTTCTTAAAAATTTTAAACAGTATAGTTAGAGCATAATCATGATTTAAAAGCACAAGGACAGTTTTAAAACAAAAATGCCAATGATATTTTTCTGTCCCTCCCTTGTTTTGGCGGCCTCCCTGGCGGTGCGCCCATATGCACCGCATATACTGCATACCCCATTTATGCGCCACTGCTCTCAATCATTAACAACGCTGGTCACAAAAAAGCCGGTTCCTCAGATGATTCGAACTTGCGTTCTCGGAACAGGTAGACTTTTGCTGCCAAAGTGGTGTTTAGAGGATTTTGCAAACATATCGATATTTCAGACGAGGCATAGAGTGGTATTTATTTATCTCAACATTTTTATCTCATTTATGACAGAGATTGCGTTTAGAGGGCTTTTGTAT
>JBBJLR010000018.1:6833886-6848244 GCA_037577145.1 Brachypetersius gabonensis
TGTGTGTGAGTGTGTGTGAGTGTGTGTGAGTGTGTGTGAGTGTGTGAGTGTGTGTGTGTGTGTGTGTGTGTGTGAGTGAGATCTTGTATGGCAAATATGTCAACGGAAGAATTGTCTTCTTCCGTTGAAGTGCATGTTGCAGGTGCTGTATTTAGCAGCATGATTGAGGACCATTACACTGTTTGGAATGAGGCACTGACTCATGCAGGCACAGTGTCTGTTTAGAGAAGCAGATGAACTGAGCTGGAGCTGAGTAACCTGCTACTGTTTCCATTCGGCTGTGAGATCCCATGTTTAATTTTAAGTTCTATTGTTCATCAGGCTGGGTTGTTATTTTAAGTGCTGACCCACTGCCTGCAGGTTAATGTTACCCTGATGACTTTCATATTGCTTTTTCAGTTTTAATACTTATTGATTGCTTGTTTACTGAACAGTTTTATATTGGTGAGTGAGTGAAGTACTACCGGTAGTTTTAAATGAAACGCTCCTCTCTCTCTCTCGTTTTGAAGCCAGTGATTAAGAGTAATAATTTTTGTCTGCCCTTTTTGTCTTTAGAGCGGTAAATAAGATTGGCAAGTTATTTCTAGAGGGGCAACCCACATGGCCCTATGGGTCTTAAGAGAATTCTTTTTTTTCTTTAACTGCTCCAGTCACCAGTGCTGATGTGAAGATATCTGTCCTTTCTTTCATTGTTCCTTTGTTTACTTAATGTTTCATTTTGGGAAACAAATTAGTGAAATTAAGTTTTTTTTTTTTTATTGGACTGGATAACTAACTGGATATGTCCAGGTAACAGATATACTTGAAGAGAAACTTTACTAGTTGGAAATATATAAACACATTCAGGTGAGAGAAAAATCAGCCAGGTGTTGTAGAACAGTCAGTCAGAATTGTGTTTTTTGAAGTGGCCATATGTAAACACGTGCAATTCTTTCTAACTCCTTTAACTCATTCACCAAGTAAAGCAGCACACAGAAACACAGCGCCTGGGGAGCAGTGTGTGGGAATGGTACCTTGCTCAAGGAAACCTCAGAGGTGCCACTAGCAGTCCTAGGAAGGAACCCATAACCTCCTGGTTAGAGGGTCAATGCCCCAGCCAATAGGCCACAATCAGGTTTGATGAATGGAACCTAACATCGGAGGCGTTTGAAAGCTCCCTTACCAAAGGTTATTGCATTAGTGCTTTACTGAAGGTTATTGCGTAAGTGGTTTTGAATATGCTTTCTGATGCCTGAGGCATTGTTTTGTGGTAGTATCTCTGGAGGTTTTGTTTAAAGAACATTTTAAACTTTTTGAGTGTTGGTCTGTTTTACATGTGCTTAAGTATAATTTCAACTGTTTGTGCCTTAAATATTGAGATTTGCTCCTCTTTGGGTTTATTCCTCTTAATGCGCAAATTAAGTGAACAGACATTACTAAGAGTTTTTAGAGATTATTTCATTACCATGTTTTGTTTCCATAGAAATCAGCTTTGAACAGTGCTGGTACAGTACCTACCCCAAGCACAAGCATTAAATAGATCTGTTCCTGCATTTTTGCATGAAATGACATGCCCTTTTGATATGATTCACTGTAGCTTTGATGTGTTAACATCTCTGAGCTCAAGCTGCAGGAACTTGTACTTGAAGTGTACAATATTCAGGATTAAGCAATGGTGATATTGCTTTGTTTGTCTTTAATGCAGACGCATTACTGGCGGACCTGGAGTCCTCCACTGCTCACATCTCCAAGTGTCCAGTGTTCCTGCCAGACGAGACCCCCTATTCTCTCCCCAGCAGTGGTAGCCTTCTCCAGGAGGACCTTGCTCCTCCTCCCCTGCCCCCTCCGCCCTCTTCCGAGGCTCTGAACGGATCGCTCCAAAACCGACCAGATTCTCACCACTCCTCACAGCAGGTGAAGCTTTTTTTCTGGGAGGGGATTGTTGCTGTAGTTGGAGGGTCACATTTGTTTGTTGTTAATGCAGGATCTGACAAAAATATTTTTGTTTTTTTAAATGGTTTTTTTTCCTTGATGTCAAAATTTTTCTAGTTCTATTCCACCAGAACCCAACCCAACCCAACCCAACCATATGATTCTCACACATACTACATACTTATAAAAGCCAATGTGCCAAATACAGACGATGCCCTAGTAGAGACACTTTTCTTTCAAAGAATCTTGTTTGAAAAATGAGATAAAGACGATGCCAATGTTCCATGTTTACAGGTCCTTCGTAAAATTTTTAACAATCTGTCTTGTTTTCTTTCTCTTCAACTTGTCTTTGCCAGCATTGCTTTCACAAGCCTTATTGAATTGAATCAAAACGTTCACGTTCTCCAAACGATCCGTCACTCTTCAAGACCATACATGCTGATGCAGAGGCATGCAGCATACCTCGGAGTTGTTAAAGCCCTGGCCTGCAGCAGTTGCCACAGACATTTCAAAAGCTCTGTGAATCATGTCTGCTCAATATAAATACACCACATTGTGAAAACTTTATGGTACGTGTTCCCCAACAATTCTAGTCATGAGAGCTGTCGACGCATTAGTTCAATGCAGGAAGATCACTATAAATGTTTTAAAACTACTACCTATCAGATTTGAACAAAAATCTGTTTTACTAAATCATTTTGTTGTTCATAATACAATCCATAGAGATGTAACAAGAGAAATAATAAAATCATATTTTCTGTAACAGTGTGACAGCTGAAACAATAAAACCACTGAAAAGTGAAGTAAGTTTCATTAATTATCTAATTTCAATGGGACTCCTAGCACATTTCTGAACAGTTTTTGCAGTGTGGTAGAATGTAATATCATGCTTAAAGGAAACACTGCCATTAGAGAATACGGTTGCCATGAAGGAGTTGTGCGTCTTGATGTGAAGAACACACAAGCACCTCTTCACATGATGTAAAAGAAAACATGATTTATTCAACTAGGCCGTCTTCTTGCATTGTTCCATGTCCTCATAACACGGCCCCGTATGCTTACAAGCAATGAAGCTCTTTGTTTTCAGACTTTCTATCATAGCTATCATTAACATTTTCAGAAATATATATTTTTTTGGATCAGTCGAGCCATTGTTAGTCATATTCAGCATTGAGCCTTGGGTGCCCGTCACTCTAGCGCCAGTTCACTGGTTGTTCTTCCTTTGACCACTTTTGACTGGTACTGACAACTATATACTGGGAACACCCAACAAGACCTGCTGGTGTGGACATGCTTTGATCCAGTCATCCAGCCAACACCATTTAGAACCACTCAGATCTGGACTGTATCCTATTTTCCTCCCTCCATCACCTCGACTTCAAGAACTGTTGGTGTTCATTTGATAAATCCCACTCTTTTAACAGGTTTTGTTGTAACAAGGTAATCAGTGTTGTTCACTTTTTACACTGACATAGTGATAGAAAACGTAATTGTGGCACAGACCTAGCCAGCCTCAAGCAGTAGTGCAATGTGAGTAATGCTTACTGCTCTGTGTGTTTACTGTCGTCAGAGGACTGTACACTGTTATTGCTGCATCCCAACACTTGAATGATCATGGTTATTTTTGCCCCAGCCCTGCTGACATGCCACTTCAGCTAGAGTAGTGTCTGGAGTTCAACTACCTTTGGTTTTGAATACAAAACTGATCTTAGATCTCTGTGAAATGACTTCTTAAATGAGCAGTAGAGCAGTGGTTTTCAACCCTGGCCCTGGATTCCAGCCAGCTTTGCACAATTTTGTTTTCACTTCTGCTTTTTTTAGGGTTGACATATGCATGTGCAGGGCAGGGAACTCCAGACCCAGGGTTTTACACTTATCCAGTAGTAGGGGAACTTGAGTCAAATTTACATTAAGTGCCGCATACAGTACCCTAACAAGTCCTTTTTTAAATGCGTCTATGGTTCACTTTCCAGTAGTTATCCTATTTATCTTGTGTTTTGGCTTTTCTCCTCGCAATAGTCTCTTGGTTCAGTCCAGAAAAGTACATTGTCCCGGGATAGCAGTAGCCCTCCACTATCGCATACTGAAGAGGACCACGTCTATAGGTAAGGACTATGACTTGTTGTTCTTTTGTATACATTGCTAAAACCTGACTGACTCCATCTATGATTCCAGTTTCCCGAACAAACAGAAGCCATCGGACTCCACAGCTGCCATGAACTCTGCGCTGGGCAGTAACCTGTCTGAGCTGGACCGCCTGCTACTGGAACTCAACGCAGTCCAGCAGAATACACCTTCCTTCCCCACTACGGGTACATTACCACATTTTACTGTTGCACATATAAATCAGTATCACTTCTGAATACTCTACCTGTTTGATGCAATGTTGATATTAAAGTAGTATCTGAGAAAATACCTTTCCTTTGGTTACAGTTGTGCCTTGTGTATTTCTCTGCACCAAGTCCATTTTGAATTAAAATGTTTTAGGCCAAAACCTTTTCTAAACTGCAGGAAAACTTAGATATTAAGGTTCAAAGTTGCTTTATCAGCAGCTGTGTACATACACATAGTGAGGTGAGACAACTTTTCTCCATGGCCCATGGTGTAACATATAGCAATATTCAACACTGTTAGCCTTGTGTATGGTCACTATCACCACTGCTTCTAATTACATCAATTTTATTACCAACTATTCTAATCACATAAATTTCTCTTCACAATTCACCATAAAATATTCTGAATTACATCTTAACCATTTAATTATGCTTCGATTTTGGAATTCCCCTCAGCATATTGTAGGCTCAGTATGACTGTTGTACATTGTGATTTTTTTTTTTTTTTGTTCTGTAGAGGATGCAGCCCCTCCCCTTCCTCCATGCAGTTCTGCGCACTATATCCAGGAAAACGGAGCCCACCCTGGCATTACACTTGCACCAGCTGCCAAGGAAAAGCCTCAGAGAAACGGAACAAAGGGTTCTGAAGAGGGGCGCCCTACTGTGGAGAGCCTACTGAATGAGCTGGAGAGCTCCATACCCACTCCCACGTAAGACACACTCCTCCCCAGCTAACATATGCTTAGGAATTTGTGTATAAAACCATTAGTGCTGGTTTCTGAATATTCATGGATTCTTGTCTATGCAGACCCACGCCTGCTTGCGTCCAAACAGAGGGGCATTTGGAGCCACCCCCTGAGCAGCAGGGCAGAATGTCAGCAACCTCGGCTACACGAGAGCTGGATGAGCTTATGGCCTGCTTGTCTGATTTTAAGGTGCAGAGCAATGTGAGTGCATGCGTGTGTGTCCCGTAGACCATGTGACATTCCCAGAATTCTTCAAAGGGTACTGTATACGTGCCTGAGAAACTAAATGTCTATGGATGTGTGTGAAAGCCTGTTTCCAGGATACTTTGCTCAGCAGCCCTGGTAGTCCTAAAGTTCCCACTTCTACTTAGTACAGAGTTTTTTCCTCCCATTCATGCCTTCATTTAGTTTTTTTACTTTTATTTAACTGTCAGCATGTCTTTGCATCTAATCTCAGCTGTTTTATATTTTCTTGACTTTCTCTCTGTTTTAATCTGTTCATCTATTCTTTCTTCCTCTGTCTTCTTCTTGTGTTGTCCTCTAGCCAAGTTCTTTGGGCTCACTGAATTCTGAGCCTCTGTTTGATCAGTCCACCAACTTCTCTACCATTGCAGAAATCCATTCTCCTCCTGCCACAGTTGCCGCTGCTGCAAATTCTCCAAAACCAGCTAGCTACTCCCCACTTCCTTCCCCACCAGTGGCCTTAGAGCTACACATAGTGGAAGATTCTGGAGAAACAGGCTCCACAGTACTGTCCGGTGCCCCTAAATCTACCCCATCTTCCCACCTCTCTTCTCCCTCTGTTTTTGACCAGCCCAGCCCTATGTACTCTACTAAGGCGAACCCTGGCCCTCACTCTACCATCAATGTTTCTGCATCTGTGCTGAACACTGAGCTGGACTCACTTGTTGTTCTTTCCCAGACCATCACCACCACCACCTCCTCCTCCATGTCCATTGCTGGTCCAGGCAATCGAGATCTTAGGCCCGCTAAGCCAGCCAGTCCCTCTTACAGTTCAGGGATTAAGCCAGCATCGCCTTTGGCTTCTGCACCTAAGTCTCACAGCCCAACAAGTTTAGTTGCCACTAAGAAGACACTAGAGTTTGGTAGTCAGGGAACTTCTAATGGTATTTCTCATGTACCCAGTCCTGAGCCAAAAGCTGCATCTCCTGTTCCCATACCAGTCAGTGCATCACCTGTTACAACAGCTTCTCTCCAATATTTTACACCTCCGAAAAGTGTCTCTCCGCTCTCTGTGCCCAAGACATCGAGTCCTAAACCACCATCAGAGCAGTCTGAGGTGACCTCGGTTACACCAAGACCCACTCCTCCAACTGGGTTTGGGACTCCCCCTCGGGATTCTTCTCTGGATGATGCTTTGGACAATCTGCTGGCCATGAGCTTCACCAAACCTGGGACTGAGGTTCCTCGTGTGGTTCCCAAACTGATCCAGACAACACGACCAGAGGTTTTTGAGGAGCCGATCACACCAGCAGATCGCAGGATGACGCATCCTGACACACACACAGAGAGTGAGGTTGGTGACGGGCTTCTTGAGGATCAGTCTGACTGCAGGAGTGACCTACTTGACTGGGCTGACATGGAGCTGAAGCTGTCATATGATGGAGCAGATGGTTCTATGACCCCAATGACTGAAGCCAGCTGGATGGACGAATCTCTAACCCCCTCCTCATGCCCTGGTACCCCCGATGCCCAGATGGACCTACCCATGCTGCAGCCTGCCAACCCTATGGATAGAATTTCGGCTTCTGGACATGTATGGACGGGGCTTGCAGTATTTTACTCCAGTGCACTATGCCACTGTACAATTAAGTGTCATGGCTTGCTACTGAGTTGAAGACTTTGTGTCAGTAATAGCGTCCCATGATTTGGAGTGTGGCATGTGTATGCATTGCTTATTGCTACTGTTTTTGCACCCAGTTCTGCAAATCAGCATTATACAAAATAATCCTGGTTTTGTACTTTTGTATCCTGAATTAAATTAACCTTCAGTGTCACCCAATTTTTGGCCTCACCATACACATTTTGGTGTGAATTATTTTTGGTTGATATTCGCACAGTGCTTGATGCTGCTGCCTGGCCTTGCCCTGCCCTGGCTCACGAGCAACAGTAACTAATCTCAGTCAGGTTTTCTTTTCTAACCTTCCCCTGCACCTGATTGCTCTTTCCACACCTGTGCTGACAGCTGATTGCTGCATGCCCTTTTCCTGGAGCATGTGACATCTAAAAGGATCTTTGCCCCTGCTGCCTCAGATCAAGTCTGTGATTAGACGCACCAAGGAAACCACCAACGTTCACCCCATGTACCGGGATGGCCTTATCCGCAGGAAGATGGGCCCACTCATCTTCCACAAGAGCAGCTCCCAGGACCGTCTCATTGAGGAGCTTCAAGGCAAGTTGGGAATTGCTCGTAAGGAGCGGCCCAAAAAACAGCCAGACGATTGGCTGACTGAGGGGGTCATTGTAATGTCGAATCCCAAGCGCTCTCGGGAGGACCACAACAGGGAGGTTGACAAGGTAGATGAGTGAAATAAAGGTCAAGTTTTTTGAGGATATACACACTTTCATTCTTTTGTATTCTCTTGCACCCCTATTTGATCTACCACTGCTTTTTTTTTGGTCATTTGTTGATCTACAGTTTCTCATTTCCTTCCCTTCCTCCTGTCTTCTCTTTTTCTTCCTGTTGTCTCTTTAGATTATCATTCCCCCTGAATCTCCTCTCCCACAGAGGAAGGTGATCCCACCTCCTCAGTCCCCCCCAGCACCTCGACCCCCTCCCCCAGCTGAGGAGCCTGTGCGTCCCCCTGTGGTCAAAGCAGCTCCAGTTCCACCTCCCCCTCCTCCAGCTCCCTCTCCACCTCCCAGAGACCCCACACCTCCTCCCCAACCTCCTGTACAACCTCCAGCCCCAGTTAAGCCCCCCACACCTGAGCCTCTAAAGCCTCCCCCACCAGTCCCTAAACCCACACCCCCTCCTGCTCAGCCTCCCCCACCTGTCCCTGTTGTTCCGCCCAAAGTGCTGGTGTCAGTGGGCTGCCAGACGGAGTATGACCCCCTCTTCCCTCCAATGCAGGTGCAGGCATGGAGTTCCCGCTGTTCTATTCTAATGAAAGCAGACATCAGCTTGTTTCTGGTTTTGATGAGCCATGACAAATACTTGGTAGATTTTCATTTGGGTTTTCAGATTGACAGGTGCAGAACTCTCATGTGCATGTGTGCTTCCCAAAACAAGATTACTTCAAGCTCTTAGTACAGTCAAATCATGAATCAAATCTTGGCTCAGGACAAAATATATGCTTCAGGAAGTTAAGTCCCCATCTTAAAAGTATACAGTACAGTCCTATACCAATACCAGATGTTGCTGAATAAGGTGATATTTTAGTGTGTAATTCTCCCTGGAGCAGTGTATTGCATGTGTTGCAGTGTGTGTTTAGGATTACGTTTGTTTACCTCACCATCTAACTGATTTCTTCATCGTGTTTTAGATCATGGCCCAGGGTAAGGGCCCTCACACCCAGGTTAACAAACTGGACAATATGCTGGGCAGCCTGCAGTCTGACCTGCACAAGCTGGGGGTGCAGACTGTGGCCAAGGGAGTGTGTGGGGCTTGTTGCAAACCAATTGTTGGACAGGTAAGTCATTTATATCCTGTGGTCCTCTCAAGGTGTTATTGGACTGCAGTGTGGCAGGGTGCAGTAACACTAACCCAGAACTATCCAGGTGTTAATCAACTACCTATCTTTCACATCTTGCAATAGAACCATGAAAGTAGGCCAGGTTCTCTAAAGCAACGGCCCCCAACCATTTTTGTGCCATGAACCAGTTTTGCGTATCACAATATTTTCACAGATAGAAATAGATAGATAGATACAACTAAAAACAAAGTATTTTTGTCCGTGGCCCTGTGATTGGGGTTTTCAGCTCTAAAGGTGTGGTGTTAAAAATGCATACACTAGCAACAATGGAGAAGGCAGGTCCTGATGTACCCTGTACTACATTCAGTTTTATGTTACAGACCGCAGTCCTGGCAAACTTGTTTTTTATTTTTATTTTTTTAAGAAATGATGTTTGTCTGACTTGATTGATGACATGAGTCATGATCACTTCTGTGACGACTGCTGGGACCTGAGCTGTGCTAGCCAGTGATTGTCTTTTGTGCTCACCCAGGTGGTAACAGCCATGGGCCGCACATGGCACCCGGAGCATTTCGTATGCACACACTGCCAGGATGAGATTGGTTCTAGAAACTTCTTTGAGCGCGATGGTCAGCCATACTGCGAGAAGGACTACCATCACCTGTTCTCTCCACGCTGCTACTACTGCAACGGCCCCATTCTGGATGTGAGAACATGAGCTCTTGCGTGCGCACACACTTGAAAGTCATCATGATTACTTAACTGAACTTTTTTTATTTCCTATAGTATTCAATATTCAATAGTATTTTGTTGTTTTATTTATCAGCATTCACTTGAATAGCTAATTACATATTTTCCCATCTGTAATGATTCATAAATAGCTGATTTCAGTACTCAGTATTGGCCCCTTGAGTACTGAAGTACTTGTGCACATCTCTAATTTTGGTGAGAGCCCTACACACTTGTAGTCTAATGGTGTCACTCCACAGTTCTTTAATTCACCGCCAGCATCCCGCTGATAGAGAAGTGTCCTTGTATTACTTGTAATTAAGTATTCCCAATTTGTCTAATGTAGTAGAATATGTAAACAAACTGCTGAATTGTTTGTTTCTCCTCTCAACAGAAAGTAGTGACTGCCCTGGATAGGACATGGCATCCTGAACACTTCTTCTGTGCTCAGTGTGGGGCTTTCTTTGGCCCGGAGGGTGAGTGGTTATTGCTGGTTCCTTGCATCGTTCATGTATAACTATGTTTAGCTGACAGCTGTCTTGTGTTCTATATGTGTCTTTGTGTGTGTGCGCCAGGTTTTCATGAGAAAGATGGGAAGGCATACTGTCGTAAAGATTACTTCGACCTGTTCGCTCCCAAGTGTGGGGGTTGTGCCCGCGCCATCCTGGAGAATTACATTTCTGCATTGAACAGCCTCTGGCACCCTGAATGTTTTGTCTGCAGGGTATGTGTGTGTTTTTGTATGAATAATTGTGTTGATATCAACTGTCAAAGTGTTATGTTTATAAGTAGGTGTGATGATTCATAACCAAAAACCCCCACCATATTGAAAGGCTAAATGAACACAAACACATTTTTTTTTCCATCAGCAAATGACTATCAGAGTGAGTCATGCATTTATAGGCAGAGCTGAGATCACGTATTGATTTATTGTTTGTCGAATTATTATTTTTATTTTCATATTGCATGCGTGAGCATTCTGTGCTTTGATCCATAATCAAAAAAATCCTTCTTTTGCTTGAATTACTTGCACAGGATTGAGTGCAATGTCATACTGGTGTTTCTAGAATTTATCATTTTGTCCTGATTTATCCTTTTTTGAGTTGCTCATCACAGCCATAAAAATTAGAGCTTTTAACCAGGCAACAAGATTGCTCTGCCCCTGTTGAAAAGTGACTATTGAGAATTAACTCATACAGTGTAAAGCAATGCACTTTGTGTAATTTTTGATCATGTAATATGGTGATATTTTTTTGTGTTTGTGCTGCAGGAATGTTTCACGCCCTTCGTGAACGGCAGTTTCTTCGAGCATGATGGCCAGCCGTACTGTGAGGTGCACTACCACGAGCGGCGCGGCTCACTCTGCTCTGGCTGCCAGAAGCCCATAACAGGCCGCTGCATTACAGCCATGGGCAAGAAGTTCCACCCCGAGCATTTCGTCTGTGCCTTCTGCCTCAAGCAGCTCAACAAGGGCACCTTCAAGGAGCAGAACGACAAACCTTACTGCCATGGCTGCTTCGTCAAGCTCTTCAGCTAGACTGATTAAAGTGTGTGCAGGCATGTGGCTGTATGTCCGCTTGTATGTGGGTGTTTGGGTGTGTGTGTGTGTGTGTGTGTGTGTGTGTGTGTGTGTTGGATAAGCAGAAAAGGAGGAGGTGTTTTGTGAGGTTGAGGTCAAATGCTTAACCAAGGCTGTGTAGTGTGTGTGTGTGTGTGTGAGTGTGGAGGACATTGCTGGTCAGAGAGTTTCAAAAGCCTTGTGAAGGAAGAGGGGAAAGAGAGTTCGGCTAATAGAGATGTTATTAGCTTTTATGGTAATGTGTGGACAAAAAGTATTCTGCTCACTGGTTGAGTTTGAACAAATCAGTTTTAAGAATGTGGCTTTGGATTGGTGTGGATCAGTTGACCTGCGAAAGACTTTTAAAGAGGGATTTCACAGATTTTTTTTCAACATTTCTGCATAGTTTCGTGTAAACTAAGTCATTTGAAGTGGTTTGACATGAAATGGGTTAATAGTATTGAAACCTACTGATTCGGCTTGTTTTAAAATTGCAGGTGGTAGGAACCCAGGGCCTCAGTGTTAATGTGCTTTAAGGGGTTTCGGTGTAAATATTCTTTACAGTGGAGCTGATGGGAACCAGGCGTCTCAATGATGTGAGCATTTCACATCAAACCACTCCAAATAGATCTGTTTATATGTAAACCACTTAATTATGTCCAGTTGTTGAAAAATCGGTGAGATTCTCTGCTCTGCGGAGTGAAATAGAATGCAAAGCAAGTGCCACAGTGGCAAAATGTGATCACTGTTTGCAACGATTGGATGAGTCGATAGTTGCACCAACAGAAATATAACCGATTTATATTACAGTGCTCAGTGCCTTGTTTTCTATTAAAATGTTGGTAATACAAGAAATATGCCAAAAATAATAATTTAGCAACAGATTATGTACATTTCTACGGAGACGATGTTCTATGTTTGCCAACGATCACCAGCCCATTTCAAAACACCACGCTGGCCTACGTGTGGTGGACAGAAGTGTTCTAATTCGCCTTATGGCCATAGTGAGTCATTGTGACCGCGGTTGGAAATGATTCAAGCAAACTCCTGTAGGTGTGGAGTTAATCCTACTGTTTATCGGTGAGAAGTCGAGGCTGTAAATCTTCACAATCAGGGGAGCGTACGCATTATTAAGCTTTTTACCTTAAGCAGTGAAATCGCCAAATAACATCTCAGCAAAATGTGTTTTACTGTATTCAGGTGACATGGCCATGTTCTTACTCTTAACCGTTCGATAACCACTGATCCTCCTCAAGCCAGTCGTAGATGTGATGCTCTAAAACGGCTGTGACAATGTGCAATTTATCGCCCTTCAACACAGCAAATGATTGGTTTTAAGAATCTAATCTCAGAGACAATTCTAGGCAATATTGTTAACTGCTGTATTGTTTTATGATACTCTAATGTATTTTTTTTTCTCTTTTTTTTTTTCCTTTTTTTGCATGAAAGTCTTAAGTGTCACTCCGGCATTTTAAAGAACTAGTCGTGAGGGTTGAGAAGGTAATGGAATGGAATGTAACCCCACTTTAAAATCCCAAAATCAGTAGATAAAGGAGCTGACTGCTTGTCAAGACATTTGGTGCTCCTGTATGGAGTCGTGTATTGCATCAGTAAGACAGCATGAAAGAAGTTACCGAAAGCTCGCGACCTTTAATTAGTAATTATCCATTGAATTGTCCTTTCATCTTTCTTTTTTTTTGTCACTGGTATGAGGATGCTACTCAAAAATAAGGCCTTTTTTCTTTCTGTAGTGAATAAGTCACTTTCGGTTGTGATGCTGTGATAATTCTAAGATCTTCAGCTACGTGCCAAAAGGACCCCGCAGTCCAGATGGAGGATGCTGGCTACGTGACTTCACATCTGCCTCAGATCACATTTATGACACTGGTTTTTATATCCCCCCCCCCTTTTTCTTCATCCTGGGTGTTCTGTCCTGAAGAGGGCTTCGTTTTTTCTCTTCTTTCTGTTTAATTTATACTGTTACAGTCTATTTTAGTGGGCCTTCATATACTCTTTATTTACCCAATGTGAACATTCGCTATGTGTTGTTTTGTTTTTTGTTTTCCATAACACTGTCATTTTCTTCTGTGAGTCATGGTAACTGTTTGAATTCATACCATTATATATCAATAAAATGCTTTGGTGTTTTCATGCACTTTTACCTGTAGCCTGTTGTACTTTTTGCACTTCTGAACAAGTGCAGTGAGATGCACATCATGTCTGTTAGTGGTAAAATTCCAATGTGCTGAGATGAACTGGGTTAGATTAGATTAGATTTATTGGTGTAACAATGATTGTAGCTTCAGATTTAGTCTGCAAATGCCTGATAATCCGACTCGGCAGCTGCACATCACATTCTGAGTTTTTGTCGGGACTTGCCTGAAAATGTTTATCACTGGTAACAAGGAAGTCATGGGAAGTTCTTGCACGGAATTCCATTCGTTCCTATGCTTTAAAGACTCTCTGGCGCCCTCTAGCGTTTAGCAGTGTATGTGCTCGCTTAGTGGAAGAAATAGAAGGGATCCCCAAACCAGATTTCCTTGGATCAAGGTCCACACTCCCTAATTTCATTAAAGGGGAAATCCACTCATTAAAACGTCCACATTTCAGAATAATACTGAGATATAACAAGTTATTCAGACCAGAAGAACATTTATCAGACGCTTTGATCCAACGCGACTTCCATTATAGGATGTGAACCTCTGACCTCTTGGTCCAGAGGCAAGTGTCCTACCCATTAGACCACCACCTGTTATTTACTGTCTAAAACCATCAATGAACCCACACGTGTCTTCTATGTGTGATGTTAAGAACAGAAAATGGTCTTCAATCTAGAAATATATACTTTTTTTTTTAAATCTTTGTTTCAAAGTTTGGATGATAACAGCATTCAGACACATGTCTGTATTTATAACTGATAATCTTTTGTATATATATATTGGTGTTTAAAATAGAATGATAAATAGTTTCTCAGGAGCACAGTGGTGGTAAGTGGGATTCGAACCTGCAGCTGTGAATATAACGTTGTATGGTGCGTTCATAAACGCCGTTCTACAATGTGTAATGGTGAAATATCAAAATATGAAAATACTGTACACGTAACTTGTTATTCGAACGCAAGGCGCTATGTGTTCGTTCAACATCAAAACTGAGGAACAGCGCCATCTAGAGTCAAACCCTTCTAAAGTCACCGAAGTATAACTTTTCCCAAATCATTCCATTTCCGACAAACAGTATTTTTTCTCTTTGAACACTCTTTTGAACGCCTTATATGAAAAAAGGGTTAAAACAAAGAATGTTCATAAATTCAAAGCTGCAAATACAAAGAAAGTTCCATTTCTATTTTTAACTTTTATATCCTTGTTTTTTTGGGAACAAGGTATTTCTGTTTGAAATTAACAAGGTTCAATCAAACTCTTCATTTG